>CAJHNH020000805.1:160000-230719 GCA_905116865.2 Candidula unifasciata | reverse complement strand
GGGAATTTAAAAGTTAATTGGCTGTAAATTAAAATCCTCGTTTTGTGTTTATTACAAACAATGGGCCCCAAAGGCAGTTTGTGTGAAGAGCTCAAGCGGTGGCTAATGCAAACAAAGTTTGTAACTTCACCGCCCTTTTATTTTTAATGTTATTTGCATGTCATTATATCTTATTTTATAAGAATATCTTATTTCTTTCTGTAATGGACGTTTTAGCTGAGTTCGACTTACCAAGAACTGGGCATCACAGACACTCGTGGCTATTTCCCATGCATTCTCTATACTCCTCTTCAGAAAGGCGAGGGTTTCTAGAGTTTCGCAAACTGATGGGTACGGGTCCACAATCTGGCTATATAGCCGTCTTGCCTTTTTCCCTGAGGGTGTAGTATCTGGCTTAGACCGGTCTGGTTGCACCCAGATGCCTCATTTTCTCCAGGCACATAATCATTTCTATCTCTGCTGAATTCCGTTGCTTGTTCCCAAATGGTCTCATGTATCAATTCACCACTAGTTGTCGTACAGATCCAGCCAAATCTGCAGCTGTTCATTACCACCCACGCCGGCACTGTCCAGAGAAAAGATCCAAGGTATTTCACTACCCTTGACGTTTAAGTGAAGCTTGCCCCTCTGCTCAAAGCATCCCTGTCTTCATGATCTTTACTGCATGCTTTCAGAGTCTGTAAATCCTTTTCAATTGGTTTCAAGCAGTACGAAAAGATGTTTATGTCTGCAAACCTGACACTAACATTGTTGTTATTTAAATGTCACAAACGTTATGTCATTATGTTTCTATAAAGGTTGGAGATTAGTGAGGACAGTAGAGAAATGGGTCTATAATTGTCAAGAGAACTGTTGTCAGCTGAGGCCAATTATAGCAGTGTGCAAACTTTTTAGCAGCAATTTTAAATGCTGATGAAAAACTTGTTTTTAAACAAGACCAAAGACTATACATGATAAACAAGAACATATATAATGACCGGTGCAGCACATCAAAGCAACTCGTTTACTTATTCCATTTAAAGTTCAGAGGGATTTGCATTGAGGCTGAACATACATTATATACAGTTCAGCAATAGAGAACAAAAAAGGGATATCTAAGTGAGGGATATTCGTAGTGTATGTTTCTTCACAGATGATGCTTGCAGGCTTGGTCACCTCTGTGAGTCTGTCCCTAATGAGGATGTTAAATTCTTGATTTCTGATTTGGAAGAGGAACGGAACTCTTCGCATATTAGAGAATTAGGTATTAGCTGATCTGAAGAATGTTTCTTGATTGCTGGCGGGTTAATGGCCTTCCATGTGTCGGCACTGTTTGTTTTATCTTTATTCAATTTATTAAAGAGATCTTTCTTCTTTTTACAAACTAAAAATTGTACTTTATTTCCTAATTTGCGATAGGCAGTAGCGTATTTTTTTTTTCGTTCTCTCATAATTTCTAGAACTTCACTAAATATCTTGGTGATTTAGACTGGGTTTGCACTCTGACTTTTATAACTGGTACATGTTTAACGACAACAACTGACTGATTGTACTTACACTTATATCTCTTCTGCACTGCGACCACAAATCTGACTTTATCTACTATTACTATTACATTTCAGGAGTCGCCGTGGCCGAGCGGGTACCTTGAGTGGGTACCGGGTGCAGTCCCGAGAAAGTGAAGTCGGCCGGCGTGATACTGACCACATCCCCCATCTTGTGCCGATTGGTCTATAAAAATATAGGTCTAGCCCTATATGCCCTATACGCCTTAAGGGGTGAAAAAGGGTCCTTTACTTTTTTTTACTTACTATTACATCTACTGCATTGCTACCACAACTGACTGTCTCTACTATTAATCTTGTATCTACTGTTACCACAACAACTGGCTGCCTTTACTATTACAATTATAACTACTGTACTGCTATTTCTACAGCTCACATGCATTATTACTACTGATACTACTACTACTACTACTACTACTACTACTACTACTACTACTACTACTACTACTACTACTACTACTACTACTACTACTTTACTACTACTACTACTACTACTACTATTACTACTTTACTACTACTACTACTACTACTACTACTACTACTACTACTACTACTACTACTACTACTATTACTACTACTACTACTACTACTACTACTACTACTACTACTACTACTACTACTACTACTACTACTACTACTACTAATACTACTACTTCTACTACTACTAATACTACTACTTCTTCTTCTTTTTCTATTACTACTACTATTACTACTACTACTAATATAATAACAACAACAACAACAACTACTATAACAACAACAACTACTACTACTATTTCTACTAGTACTACCACTAATACTACTGATGCTGCTGCTGTTTACAATTTATAAGGTAACAAGTGATTCTCAATTCCTACATTACTAACCCACCGATTAAAATTACTTCATAACAATCATTGTTTTTTTTCAATTAAATAAAAAAATCGACCACTTATTGATGCCCCTATGCCTCACCTTGTAAACTGGGGACGGTGCCATAGCATACCCCAATGAAAGAGAGAAAGATTATCTGGGGCCACATGTTGATATTAGCAGGCTCTGAGTGATTCTGTGATGGACGTTTAGTTGTTTTTAAAGTAATAGTTTCAGGGCTGTCAACTTGTTTGATTTATAAGAACTGTTTCAAGTGTGCAGATACACAGCTGTTTCCATGCTCAGTGATGTATTTGTAGTGTTACCCTTTTATAAGGATGTCAATGTTTCTTAAATTGTGTTGAGCTGAACGTAAAATTCGTCATTTCAAGAATGTACAATCTACAATACAGAAACAGTTAATAACATTATAGTTAAGAACCTTATTGACTGGCCTCTATATTCATGCCGTTCAATAATTTAGCGATATCGAATCGCATGTAACAGTTTTTTGCTCTGCTTCCCTAACAATCATGTTGTAAGCAAAAGTAAAAGGGCAAATAGGGCTAGACCTATATTTGATATTTAAATAATGCGGACACAAACAATACATTTCACAATTTACTGCCATGCATATTTCGTCGTATCTCGTCGGGTGCGTTACTAAAGAATTACAATAACATAAAATGAAGCACAAAACTGAATAAATCCAACTGAAAATTGAATAGTTTTTTTTTTCCCCTGAAACATCGTGTATTTTTTGGGAGGCCAGAATCTCACTGTAGTCACGTGACATACCAGGGTAACTTCAAATTTAAAATAAATTCCGTCTGCTTACAAAGACGTTGATTTTTATTGTTAAAGTCTTATCTATTGTCAACAGTCTGACTGACTAACTGACTTGCTACCCCACCAGGACATCACACATGCGATAAACACCCGATGACACAATGTGGCACCATGTGGATGAGGATCACAGTGGAGAGGTCACAGAAATCGCATTCAGACAAATGGCCATATTTATGGCCTGCCTATATTGCGGCCCCTGGCAAAAGCCAGGCTGGGCTTCAAATAACGAACAATGTCGTCCTAAAAAGGACGAAAGAACTGGTATAATCTCAACAGTCTCCTGTTCAGAGTGTTATAAACCCTCACGGAAAGCACTGTATGTATCAATTACGTGTCCGAAATTCTTGTTCTAACCTCCGCTGAAATGGATTTAAGGCATAAGATGCTACTCTTGAATACAAGAGGTCTCCAAAAAAATCTCCCGCTACTTGTTTTACTTCACAGTTGGATATCTCTCATTAGTAAGACGTCTCTGTGTAAATCGTATCCTACAGTAGATGCAGAAAAGAGGCTCTTTACTTCCCCTTCCTGTGGAACACCATAGAGACAGAGGTGGGATACTACCCTATCCTCACCCAGCCCCCAAACAATGATTTATAACGAGCGGTGGATGAATTAATAAATAAATTATAAAAAATAAAAAAAACAACTGACATCTCTGCACTTGGGATATTTCGATACTGTGACGAGCTGGTCTGGACAGCTGTTTCTGTCCTCTTAAAAAGTGCTTTGTTTAGATAATATTATTACTAAAGTTCTAAACATTTTCCTATTGCTTTTAATTAGCATAATAACACTGGACTAATTAAGAAATTTCTTACCCCTTTCCTAATGCTTCATTGTAGCTAAATTATAATTAAAGAGTTGAAAGGTAATAAAGGCGAAGAGTAGTGCAAGGGGTAACAAAGAGTAACTTCCCCCTTGGTAGGACTTCCCATCTTCCATTCTTTCATTCCAGGCTCGGTTGGGGGAGTCAAGATTTTGTTCTCCCCAAATTGACACAGTTCAGTTAGTTCTGTTGTCTTGTTGCCTGAGTTTGAATTCCCTGCCAGGGGTTGAGTTAAAAGAATAAGTTTAATTTGATGTATTGCTGCTTATTCCTCTGAATTAATTCCACAGGTTAAAATTCTGAAATTAATGCCCACATGGCTCAAAAACTATGATAAATTTCTTATCCTCACTAACCACGTTTATGATCTAGTATGTACATGTATGCAAACATATTATCTATTTGATGATTGAATTAATGTTTATTTGCTACTAGAAACGTGCATGGTATTTTTAATTATTATACTTATATGAATTAAGTGATAATTATGTCCTCATGTGAAATCTCGGCCAGTTCCGGTTTCCAGCATGGTGGGACAATTAAAAAGGAATGAATTGTATATTCATTATACCTAATCCCTTCTAAGTTGATTTTTACCTTATGGTGATATTAGCTTAATAAATCACTGTCTTGCTTTAATTAGATTTAGTCCAGATAAGTATTTTGACATCTATCCCAGCACCCAGTATATTGATGGAGATATGTCAATCCCATTTATTTTCAAACAGTGCAAAGCACCTGTTATGAGTTTCTGGCCTTGGTAAACACTCCCTACTTCTCATTCATTGTGATGTGAACCCATGTGGTTAAAATGAGAATATTGTGAAATATGACTGTATGTCTGTGTGTGTAAGCATGTTAACCCTTCAAAGGAGTACTAGTGTGCAGACATCAGAACAATTTACACTGAGGAATGTCCTTTCTTTTTGTGTGCTGTAAACTCTTGTTCTTGAGAGTATTCATGAAACTGGTTTCCTAAATATTTCCCCATCAGGATTATGGACCATGTTCTGTACACATTCCCATTCTACACCAGTAGAATGTGAACACCTGTTACTATCCTACTCCATATATATGTGTGTAGTGTAACAGTTTAAAGACTGGAGGTATTGTTGTCTCCAGTTAGAACCTTCCTGACTGTTGGTATAAGGACTGTTCTATTGTTCTAGTTCCAGATTGTATTCCAGATGGTACTTACAGGTGGGAGCTCCAGATGTAAATCCTAAGCTTAGCTGCAGATACCCGATTGTCTGGACTGGACTGGAAGATTCGGCCTGCCTGAGGTGTCACCAAAGCTTAGTCAGAAGCTGACCTAAGCTACAGCTAAGATTTAACTAACCTACCTTAAATAACAGGATTTTATATCCACAGCCATTTAGTTATCATTTGAATTTATATTGAATTGAAAATCCTAATAAATGTAGTTTTAATGTTCTTACAGTTTTCTGAAGTTTCATTTTAACTGTAAGTGTGTCAGTGAACCAAAGCTAGTATAACTTTAATACATTTAAATATACCATCTTAATTACAGCAGGGAATAAGATGTGGGCAAACCCCGAATCCTCTCATTTAACCAGCAAGGCTGGGGTTACTATAAGACTTTATGATGTTTCACTGGTTGCAATTCCCTCTGTAAAGTGCACATAGTGCAGTCGCTAGTGTAAAGCGAAGTTACCCGCCACAGAGTGGGGTCTCGTCTCGGAATTTACTCACTCACAAAGTGGAGATCTTGTCTCGGGGTTTGTAACCTCACACACAAAGTGAGATATTGTTCCTGGTTTTTCCCTAGACAACAGCATATTTTTTTTTTATATTTTGTGTTCAAGTGTTTAGCCATCTTTGATTTATTTTATGGCATATACTTAAAGAACACTGGGGGCTCAGAGTCATTAGTTACTAGTTTGCCTGTTAAAGTTAGCAAAAATTAACTTAGGTAATTATGTAACTGAAATTTACAAATAATTTAAATGTTCACTGACTTTAGGAAATCAAAATGTATAATTGGCTAGGACAATTTTAATTCCCAAATTAATGGTTGCCCATAAGGTTAAGGATTTGTTAAAAGGGATTGACAATTGCATTGCTATTTTTTTGATTATGTGATTGATTATTTGATTGATGCATATGTGATTTGCTTACTAACCCTCTGGTGACCTAATTTCATGAGTCTTGTCTAGTACTCTATAATTTCAGCAGCAATCATAAGTGATAATTTGCAAACTCCTTGTAAGGGTCACTACAGCTTAACCGAGATGGCAGCATATCATTCTCTATTGGGCAAGACCATCTCAGACTTTGCTGCTCATGAGGCAGGTTTGAGTGGGGCTGAGCTAGATATATATGTCTCTGATTTGTTGAATGCCAAATCTCAACTAGAAGCTAATGTAGGTGTCCAAGGGAGGGAAGTAGATTCTATAGATTGGTTTTTTAGAAGTATAGAAATGGGTCAGGCTTGCAAATTCACAGGTATTAAACTGCTAGAGTGTGTTGCAGAGAAGGTCAAGGAAGATTGGGAGTGGCAACTGGAATGTGTCCAAATGGAACAGCATGCACTAGCTAGAGGTTTTAAAGAGGCTGTTGAACATCTCAGTAGAACCAGAAAGCCTTTGCTGGCGAGCCTTCCCGAGAGTTATGGATGTTCACAACCAAAAAGCCAGACACTTCCATGTCAGCCAAAAATGCATTTCCAAGTACAAGTATCAGTCACTGTACATCAGTAATTGAATAAAGATCCCTTACCCCACCAGAATCTGGAAATGAAAACCCTGGTAGAGAATGTGAGATCCTTGGCAGCTGTCAAGAGATCATAGCTAGTGAGCCTGCGGCTGCAGTGACCACTAGTGGGCTAGCTACCACAAAACTTGAGTTAACTCAGGGTGGTGATTTCTGTCAAGATGGTCATTCCTTGGCAGAAATGAAAAAGTGTTATTCCCAAAACCAACCCCATTTTAGATATTATTTTCCCTAGAAGCTTGCACAGCAAGGAAACTTTGAAGAAGGTAGGTGGCGAGACAGAAGACTTCAGCTCCACGCTGCAGATAGTATCTTGTAAAGCGGAGTCTGTTTATGTCCATGCTCCCACTACTTATTCTCACGCGCAGTCAGTAGAAAGTCATGTGCTAGTTAAAGACATAGATTTTTCCAGTAAATCGAGTGATATCCTAGAGTTTACTGAGAGAAGCAAAAATGCATCTCAGTCCTGCTTACAAGTTAGGGAAAAAGAGTCTCAGGCCTTAGATAAATCCTTGAGGTCTCAGGGTATGTTGTTGTGTCCCCTCAGAATCAAGGGCCAGCACAACTTTGACTACCAAGAAAATGAGTCTCATGCTTCTGATAAGCCACTGAGATCTCAGGGTATGTTGTTGTGTCTCTCAGAATCAAGGGCCAGCACAACTTTGACAACCCAGGAAATGAGTCTCAAGCTTCTGATAAGCCATTGAGGTCTCATGGTATGTTGTTGTGTCCCCTCAGAACCAAGTGCAAGCACAACTTTGACAACCCAACGACTGCAAATAAGCAGGTCATGAGAGACCAAAAGTCTCGCATCTTGGTCCAATCCAAGATGAGCCAACCAAAGCATTTGTGGACACCTCTTCTGAAAAGAGTTGTGTGTTTCACCAAGACTAGACCGATAGCTAGGCAGACTGCTAAAAAGTTAACTAGGTCTACTGAGAACCCCTTAAAGAGTAAACTCCTTAAGCTCAGGTCTTTTGCCAGTTTAGTTAGGACCATTAATGATCCCAACCCTAAATCTGGTGAGGCTTATGCCAAATCCTCTGCAACCAGGCCAGAAACTTCAGTCTGTGCCAGTGCAGCCAAGAGGAGGAAGAACCCTTCCTTTACTTCATCTTCAGATGAAACCCACAAGACCCAGTCTACGGTTGAGACTGTAGGGTCTGTACACTGTCGTAAGCAGCGCTTACCTTTTCTTCCATGTAAATCCTCCCAGATAGTTTCATGGATAAGACGCACTCAGACAGGTATTTTGAACATTGAACTGATCTTTCCTTCATGCCATTTTTTCTTTGTTAAGATTGTTTCTATTCAGAGAAGCGGACAGTCCGCCTTGACTTTCTCTGGGAAAAGACTTTGGTATGTTAGTCGCAGTCGGTCATATCCGCTGGGACGGGGCTACAAATCCCAGTCAGTTGTTAAGGAGAAATTTTTTGTTCCTATTGAGATCCCATAGCAGATTAATTAGGGGATAATTTAGCAGGTGGATTGTAGGTAGCATTTTATATCCACAGCCATTTAGTTATCATTTGAATTTATATTGAATTGAAAATCCTAATAAATGTAGTTTTAATGTTCTTACAGTTTTCTGAAGTTTCATTTTAACTGTAAGTGTGTCAGTGAACCAAAGCTAGTATAACTTTAATACATTTAAATATGCCATCTTAATTACAGCAGGGAATAAGATGTGGGCAAACCCCGAATCCTCTCATTTAACCAGCAAGGCTGGGGTTACTATAAGACTTTATGATGTTTCACTGGTTGCAATTCCCTCTGTAAAGTGCACATAGTGCAGTCGCTAGTGTAAAGCGAAGTTACCCGCCACAGATACTTACTCACGGAAAGTTCGGATTGTAATAGTCCCACTTATAACCTGATGAAAAGTCCGCCCCTGTTTCCCCTTTAAAGTTAAATATCTTCCAGAACCTCCTCCCTCTTTGTTGAATTAGTCTTTCAGTGTATGGATTTTGTCTGTTCTCTTGCACAATCCATTTGATCCATCTGATCCCATCACCCAGTGGCGCTCAACCTTCAAAAGGAAGTGACCCTTTAATCCAGTTTCCTTATGTTGTGGCGACTCCCAAACAATTCTTCTTCTTCAAAACTTGGATGAATATGTGTTTTTCACTAGTTTTAAGCCGCACCTGCTAAAGGGACGTTCGATCCAAAAGAGGTTCGCGACCGGTAGGTTGAGAACCGCTGCTATTGATCCTTTACAATATCCCCTTTATCATATAGTGGCCCACCGCCCAAGGCAGCTAATCCACCAGTCTGCTTGTTGCCTCGCACATCTGACTATCCTGGACAGAAAATCTATAAGCGTATCAGCTTGCTCATTTCCCTGTACCATCACATGTCCTGGCACGAAAATGAAACTAATCCTTGTCAGCTGTGAATTCTGTAGAGCCACCAACCACTGCATTCGGACCCACCCCTCTCTATCTTCCTGAGCATACTCATCAAGTCACTGAGAAAGCATGCCCCTTTGAAAGTCTGTGTCTCTAACCATGTTACTGTTCTAGTCACAGCCATGACCTCCATAGACTACTTGTAGGTACGACAAAAGCTCCAGAATCTTCCTTCACAACTCTCCCTCTAAACTGAGCCTTGAAAGCCCACGAGCTTCTAACTCGCCGGATTACGTAACCATCTGTGTAAAGACAGCATCACCCTCTAGAACCTTCTCGAAAATCAAGGTTGAACTTCTGCTTCTACAGCAGTCGGTCTCTGTTGTCTACATTTTCTGTCTAGGTGGATGCTAACAGGAAAAGATGTACAACACTCTGATGGCACTTGCACCCACTCCTCGCCATGTTCTATGTCCTCAAGCGAACATACCTGTAAAATAATGTCCTCGGCTTGACCCATCCACGATTTGCCTCTTTTTAACCTGCTGCCTTTTATCTTCTTGATTTGACTATGTAATGGACGTTGTGTGTCCGCCTTGACTGTGAGGTAGGCACGAGCTCGGGAAATTTGTATTCTGTCTTTCATGGTTGAAAAATCAAGAAGGTAGCTCATCGCCCTGCATGCTGTATCTCTTGTACACCCAAGTATAATGCGCATAGCCTCGTTTTTATCCTTTCCATTTGCTTATGGTTGAGAGTCAGAATCGCCATCGCGTATTCAAAAACAGCAAAGACCAGACCACACTTTTTTTCGTTGAAAGATGGCGGAAGAGATCCAATGAAGCAGGAGTGGACTTATCTGGAGTTCAAATTTTGGGTACAAGTGACAAGCAGATGAAACGTTTACCGAAGTAGTTACCATTCATGCTATATTGGCAGTATATCCATTCCAGGTTCATTTACACACCAAAGGCGCATCAGGTATATGCTGTCTGCCTGTTTATATCCATCACTTCCCGCCATACCTTTCTCTTTAAAAGGTAATGGTCTGTTCGCGCTTCTGCTATGTTACTTTCCCCAAACGGGCTTTTACTACATCTAGCTTGTATCCTGTCTCTACCTAGCTTGAACTGACTGATCTAGCAAAATCTACATCTCTTCAAGGACCTTTTGCCTCAAGATTGAAATGGAAAATTCATTGCTGGCCGCCGAAACAAAGGCAACATTTTTTAATGCGGTGGGGAGCACGGTTGTCTTTAATTTTTTTGGTTAAAAAAAAAATGTTTTTTTTTTTTCTTGTACACGAAATGGGTGTACGTTTTACGCCAGATGAGGGAAAGCTTTTCACTGACAGCGCTAAAAGAATTTTGGAAAGTGGTAACACATATGACTCAATTCCAACTTCTCCTTCTACTGCAGAGAAAGAGGACTGTGCTAATAAGCACCGTTTTGGAAAAATTAAATAATCTATAAAATAATGGAATGGTTTGTGTAGATCTTTAAGGGGTGAACTATTTGCTCGGCAGGCAAAAGGAATTCACCAAATATTCATGCTCTCTAAGTGTTTTAGATAGTGGGTTAAAAGATGAGCAATAGACACAGAAAAAATTGTCTTCTATGGATGATTTCAAAGGTAAGGGAAATACTATTGTCAAGAGACCTTTCATCTATTGAAAAAGTTATCCTGTTATGAATACACATACCGCTTGGCTTGATGAAGCAGTTTGTAAAGTCGCTGGAAAAAAAAATTGTACCTGTTTTAAATACTTGTGCATATAGATTCAGGATTGTTCATAGAAACGCTAATATATGGAACTGTTGATGGACCTGAATCTGGAGAGTTAATAAACGATCCAAATTTCAGTGACTTGATTAACAAAACAGAGGTAGGTAGGTACCTGTACCCCACCAGGACATCACACAAGCGATAAACACCCAGCAACACAATGTGCCACCATACGGATGAAGATCACCCGTGGAGAGGTCCTAGAATCCTCTTTCAGTTGTCAGGTCATATCTATGGCTAGGCCATATGTATGGCCCGGCAATATTCAGGGCCCTCCGGCAAAAGCCCGGTTGTGGCTTCAAAGTTAAAAAATTGCATCCTACGATGGGACTACTTTAAATAAGTCTACTTCTAACAAAACAGAGTCCACAGCTTGGCCTTCATTTATTGTAGTCGTTATCTGTCTAGATAACTTTAAAGCAGATAATTATTCTGAAGTAGTTGTAAACATGCTGTAGAGTTTTTGTAATCATGGATGCAACTTGAGCATAGCATTGAACTATCTAAATAGCCACTACATTTCTTATCAAGAGAATTGTTGCGACTTTAGTTAAAGCAAGAGGAACGATTTAACTAAGATATTAAAAGCGATGGTCTCATGTAAAAGGTAAACAGACTGCAGTCCTATCGAAAACAAACAACTTGCACTCCCATTAAATGCATAATTCAGCCACTAGAGGTTCCGTCACCCACATTCTGAAACTATAATTATTTTCATGTAGAGGCAAGAAGTAGTCAACATCAGATGCACATGCATTACTGCATAAAGCACGCCAGCAATTGTATGCCTACGAGCCTTTCGTAATGTTTTTAGCTGTCTTAAAATGTGGTTTCGGTATTCTTTATAAAAAAAGCATCACCGGGCCAGTGAACATTTAAAAGCATGACTAATTTCGCAAATTACGTATGGATTTTCGCCTGTTTTGCGGAATGCCTGCACTGTGTTGATAATCTTCTTAATTGAAATGGGTTTATCCTTGTGTAAAGAAATTGACACTAGAGGACAACATGAAATCAGTGAGACGAGAAAAGAACGAAAAATTAAATGGATTCTTAACCAGAAGCCAAAAACCAAACAGCAACATAGTTTGTTCACAATCACCCATCGCCTAACATAGTTTGTTCACAATCACCCATCGCCTAACATAGTTTGTTCACAATCACCCATCGCCTAACATAGTTTGTTCACAATCACCCATCACCTAACATAGTTTGTTCACAATCACCCATCGCCTAACATAGTTTGTTCACAATCACCCATCGCCTAACATAGTTTGTTCACAATCACCCATCGCCTAACATAGTTTGTTCACAATCACCCATCGCCTAACATAGTTTGTTCACAATCACCCATCGCCTAACATAGTTTTGCTTTCTTAAAAAAAGATGCTAGTTATCTAATACTAATTAAGCGAGGCTCGGTCAATACAGAGCTGTGCTAATAAGGTCCACCCAACCCCCTTCCCACACCCTTTCCTGTTACTAAATGGAGTTGAGTCTTGACAGGTGGCCCGTGTAATCAACAGTTAGTCCAGTGTCTCCCAAAGTGGGCTTTGCCGCCCCTTGAGGACTTTTAGACCGTCGAGGAGACGGTAGTGACCTAAGCTGCAGTTAGGGTGCATTGAATATATATATATATATATAAAGCAGCAGTATAGATACGAAAGAGAGAGAGAGAGAGAGGGGGAGTTAGGGAGAGAGATCGCGAGGGAGTGAGAGTGAGAGAGCGAGAGGAAGACGTAGGAGTGGGGGTGGTGAGACGGAGGGTGCTGTTTGACAAACTTTTCGCACCTAGTTTAACACATTGTAAACGATTAAAATAGCAGTGATTGTCATAATTTTTTAATCAAAAACATTTTGTTATAATCAATCAGGTCGAACTATCTTGTTAACTTAAAATATTATTCTTGGGTTTCTTTTCAACATTGCCTTTCCCATACTGTCGACACTGAATGGGAAATTATGGCTGGGGACGGGGCGGGGGGAGTGTGGGGGGGCTAGAAGCTGAAACCTCTACAAGTAAAACTTCCTAGCAAATTATAATCTGGAAACATATACTTTATGGACCCCGACTATGTAGGATTTAAATAGAGACCCTCTTAATAAGGCTGTTAAATTGAGAGAAATAGTTTCTCAGTGCAGCGTAAAAGGGTGATGTATCTTCATGGCTGACATAACTGACCTTAATGAATGTTGTCAGTAAGTCAAATGCCCTTCAACAAATTTTCTGTTTAGAAAACCGTGGGAAACCCTAGCTAGAATCATGTCCGCTACAAATGTTGGTGGAGAAATCATAGAAATCGACTTAAAATAGAAGGTCAAAGACTTTCATAGACACTTTTGCGTCTTTTTGAAAGCTAATATTATATTGTGTTTGAGACAGCAGGCAATTAAGACCATGAAGGTCTTCCTCTCGATCACAAAAGCTTGGGTATTACTATAGAGACCATGTGTTACCCATGCAGAATGAGACTCTTTTCTACCTGAATGTTTACTCTACAGAAAAGGTAACACCACTTCGTTTGGAATAAAGCCTGATGCATAGACTGATAGATTAGAAGTACAGAATTCTGTCTGCATTACGTAGCTTTCCTCCTAGACCAGCTACCAACCAATTGAATCTTCCTCTTATGCCTTCCTATAGCATTACTTTTTCAGGTTGCATTTCCTGGTTCTAGGAAATAGTATGGAAACACACTCATTCTCTCTATATCTGTTGTAAAGTATCTCTCTCTCTCTCTCTCACTCACACACACACACACACACACACCCATACAAACACTCCTTCTCATTCTGTCTGTTGTGTAGTCTCTCTCACACTCACACATACACACACTCCTTCTCTCTCTCCCTCTTCATCTGATGTACAGTCTCTCTCTCTCGTTGTCTATCTATCTATCTATCTATCTATCTATCTATCTATCTATCTATCTATCTATCTATCTATCTATCTATCTATCTATCTATCTATCTATCTATCTATCTATCTATCTATCTATCTATCTATCTATCTATCTATCTATCTATCTATCTATCTATCTATCTATCTATCTATCTATCTATCTATCTATCTATCTATCTATCTATCTATCTATCTATCTATCTATCTATCTATCTATCTATCTATCTATCTGTCTGTCTGTCTGTCTGCCTGCCTGTCTGTCTGTCTGTCTGTCTGTCTGTCTGTCTGTCTGTCTGTCTGTCTGTCTGTCTGTCTGTCTGTCTGTCTGTCTGTCTGTCTGTCTGTCTGTCTGTCTGTCTGTCTGTCTGTCTGTCTGTCTGTCTGTCTGTCTGTCTGTCTGTCTGTCTGTCTGTCTGTCTGTCTGTCTGTCTGTCTGTCTGTCTGTCTGTCTGTCTGTCTCTTTCCTGCATATTTTGCTAGCTTGCTTCTAATATAGGTTAGTTGCGTGTCCTTTACATGACGTTGCAGAATCACCCCCAGCAACCCATGTCTGTTGTGTGGTTTCTCATGGTTATTACCGTGTGGATGAGGATCACTGTATAGAGGTCCCAGAAACCGCGTTCAGCCATTAGACCATATTTATGGTCGGGCTATATTACGGCTCCTGCCAAGAGCCAGAGTAGGCCTTCAAAAAAAAGAAAAATTGCAGCTAACAAGGAGATGACTTGATTTTATTTTAAAGGTGGGTCTGACTGACTTTCTACCCCACCAGCGATAAACACCCGATGACACAAAGTGCCAGCGGATGGGTGAGGATCACCGTGGAGAGGTCCCAGAACCGCGTTCAGCCTTTAGGCCATATTTATGGCTAGGCTATATTGCAGCCCCTGGAAAGAGCCAGAGTAGGGATTCAAATAAAGAAAAATTTGTCGTCAGAAGGACATTAGGATTAAAGGTGGGTCGTTCAACGTCATCGATCGATAAATCAGTTTGTCCCCTTTGTGCAGCTACCTAAAGGGTTACCATACCATTCTAAGATTTAAAAATTTTAATATGGACAACAGACCGACATGCCAGATCCCAGATGCCAGAAAACTGGTCATCATCCAAAGAAATTTTAATTAGAGCAATAGTGATAGTTAGTTACATCAGCCAGATGCAGCTTGCAGTGCTATTCTAGTAAGGTGATGTTCCTGTTTAAACAACGGATCAACATCATGGCACAAGGGCTGTAACTCATAAGTGCTCCTTTCTACTTCGGCCAGGGTGGGGCTTCAAAATAACTAAAAATTGTATCCCACTAGGAGATGACTGTGTTATTTAGTTAAGTTTGGAGATACGGTGTTTCTCTGTAAATAAGACAGAGTCTTATATATAGTGTTACTTCAAAAATTATAGTAGATCCCCCTCCCCCACCCCCTCCCCCCAAAAAACCTAAAGGATTTTTTTTTCAGATACGAAAATCTACATTTATTCATTAACAAAATTGTACATTTATTTAAATACAGTCATGATGTCTTTTTTTTTTCTTTCTGGAACCTCGTCATAACTCTCCCGAATTCCAGCCTGAATAGCTTGCGAATCTTTTCATCTAGAATACTGGCTCTCAACCTTCCTAATGTAGCGACTCTTTAATACAGTTCTTCAAGTTGCGGCGACACTCAGCCTTACAATTAGTTTCGTTGCTACGTCATAGCTTCAGTTAATATGTGTTCTCCGATGGTCAGGCCACCCCTGGGAAAGGGTCCTTTGACCCACACAAGGGTCGCGACATATAAGCTGAGAACCGCTGATCTAGAACCTTTGGTGACAGTCTCTCATGGCCAACAGTAATACTTTCTTTTAAAGAGCCTTTCTTCTCCCTTCTAGTAGTGCACCTGCAATACATGTGTCAGATATTTTATCCCATGAATTCTTTACCCAAGTCACGTCCTTAGACTAGGCACTCGATTGACGAACGTTAAATTATGATGAACCACATTCATTCACACTCAAGTGCACACCAGTTGCGCCTATATTCAGACAGGACATTCGGCAGCAAGTTCCTTAATCTGGCTGACGATCATAACTATGACCTAATTAATTGTAGGGTGGGGCTTATGAAAAAAAATTCGTGATAATGCGTATTTCTGGGTAGGACTTTTTTAATAGGTATGTGTTGAAAGAAAGTGATCCTTAATTAACACCAGCCACAATTTTGTATATATATATATATATATATATATATATATATATATATATATATATATATATATATATATATATATATATATATATATATATATATATATATATATATATAGAAAACAGACTAAATAAATAAAATAAGGTTTCCGTATGGTTTATTTCTGCAAATAATTTCACAAAAGTCACATGATATTACATCTCACGTGAATTTGTCACGTGAATTATACAAGAGGTGTCACATGCTACTCTCAAGTTACCCCATGCAGCGATCGGGCACCCACTTTTGAGAAAGGAAGATGTACACCATATCATTGAGAAATGGCGTCCCCAAACATGGTGCAGCAGCTCGCAAAAACATCTGAAAAATACATTATGTGTCAGTTTATGTTGCCATGTAACCAAAATATGTATTTTCAGTTCTAATGTTATTTCAGTTTTAACATTTACTGGGGAATGTTGGGGGAGGATTGAATATATGGAACGAAAGTTGAACGCATTACAAAAATGGCCGAGGAAAATAAACATATTATGTCATGAATTCAAAAGTAGTAATGAATTAAAATAAATGTTTAGGCAGCTACTAGTATCAACAGTTATAAAACAGAGAAGACGGGGCTATATTGAACACATACTGAAAATAGACAAACAGAAAATCAC
Source organism: Candidula unifasciata (assembly GCA_905116865.2). Taxonomy (NCBI): domain Eukaryota; kingdom Metazoa; phylum Mollusca; class Gastropoda; order Stylommatophora; family Geomitridae; genus Candidula; species Candidula unifasciata. The sequence goes on along the minus strand of CAJHNH020000805.1, from coordinate 214,032 downwards.
CAAACATATATTGGACACATACTGAAAATAGACAAACAGAAAATCACCAAACAAGCAATTCACTGGGAAATAAATGGATTGGGGAAGCAAGGACATCCAAGAGCAAGCCTAAGGAGTACTTTGATGGTGAAAATACAAAAGTGCTGAATAGGATTCTACACATGATGTCGAAATGATTGTACATCAGAGAATTGACTGAATAAATAAACAGCCAGCTCCATGTGACGTGTAATAGCACAACGGGACAATTAATGTAGCCTTGATACACAATATCACCTTTCAGAGAAACAACTTGACATTTAGCTGTTAAAAGTAATTTTAAAAAAATCATATTCACATCTTCAAATCAACTTTTTTTTTTATCTGGAAGGAAGAGCTTGAGAATAGGGGGATGACCTTTTAGCATCTCCAAAACTATATTCATGGGAATCTTGACAGCGGAGAAGAAACACCAGATCATGTATGGCAGTATGCATAGTAACATATCAATCAGTTCACATTCCTTGCAGTTGCAGTAGATGGAAATGAAGGCATTAAGTCAGAGCTGGCTCCTCGAAAAGCAGCTGCTGTGAAACTTGTCCAGGCCAAAAACCGAGAGTTTCTCGACCAAAAAAAAAAAAAAAAATGGCAAGAGGACAAAAATGGTCGTTTTCCTCTCTACAAATGTGCCAGTCCAGACCTGCGGGTGTGAGTCAATAGCAATGACAGAAGCCAGTTTCAGACCTCAGAAATTGAGACATCTGAGAAAAGTGGCCAAGATGACAATAAAGGACAAATTTGGCAATCAGGCGATACGTCAGGATCTTGAAATCCAGGCCTTACAAACTTGAGTGGATCAATCACAGGTACGATGGTTTGGACATATATGCGGAGTGGGAGAGAATCGGCCACCATGGCAGACATGGGAGGCCAAGAACCAGGAACCAGACCTCGAAGGCGACCCAGATTTCTCTATGAAGACAACATCCGACAGTCCACAACGGGCTCCAGCTGACGGGCCGTGCTGCTGACGTCACCGGGTCCGGCTAACGATGCGTTAACGCAGTGTTTCTCAAACAAGAAATAAATTATCTTCGATATTGGCGAGAGAAGACAATTTACATTTTAACGTTTGAGTATCTACATGCCTTCTTTAATAATTTCATAATTGTTAGCCGACTTTTCTTGATTAATGCCGCTGCGCCCCTGGCATACGCTCACAGCACCACAGGGTGCCTCGGCACCCAGTTGGAGAACCGCTGCTTTAACGCAACGTCAGCCCGACCCGATGACGTCAGCAGCATGGCCTGTCAGCTTGAGCCGGTCGTGGACAGTCCCTGACATAGAAGTGAAATAGAACAAAGACAACAAGAAAACTGCGGATGGAGACGTCTAGCGATCACTCTGGCAAACCGTTATGTCCCAAGGTAGAAGAGGACCGACTAAGCAAGCAAGTGAGAAAGGTTATTTGCAATTTAAGAAAAATCAGAGCAAATCGTTCTTAATTAAATATATTTGATTTAAACGTTTAGAGTTTGTAGAAAATATTTATCAGGACATATAAATAAGCAGGAAGTCACAGTGGCATTACGGCTACACGTTTAACTCAGGCTCGAATGTAAAGGATTTGATTTTACATTGAGATGATTTTTTTTTCTTCAGAAATGACCTTGGCTCCTATGCGGAACCAGCCTAAAATAGGTACCAAGCACAGGGCAATGTCATGGGAAGTAAAGGCGACCAGTGGGATATTACCACAATACCCACAGAGTACCCAACGGTCTATAAAAATATACGACTAGCAACGTGTGCCAATACGCCAGTGAATAAAAACGGTTGCTTTACAAATCAGCACAGTTAGTGCTAAAGGTTGGTAAAGTATTTCTTGCTAAAGAAAATGTTCTCCTATAAGTAAATGCAAAGAATATATTTTCATAGACCTATCAGCTTTCGGTGGATCACGTGGTCACGACATGCCGGCCGTCCTTACTTCGAAAGGACATTGCCTGGTCGCCTTTTAGACTTGGTCAACATGAAAGCCAAGGTCAACAGTTTTTGTTTAATTTCGTTTTGTGCGAATTCGAACTGAACCTAATACTTTGGCTAGCAGTTGAGTGACCTAATACTACGTCACCACAGCTCCCTATCTTATGAAGCATGTTTCATTTATTATGTGAATTAAAACTAGACTACTGGATACATGGGAGCCGCGGTGTTGTAGCGGCTAGACTACTGGATACACGAGAGCCGCGGTGTTGTAGCGGCTAGACTACTGGATACATGAGAGCCGCGGTGTTGTAGCGGCTAGACTACTGGATACATGAGAGCCGCGGTGTTGTAGCGGCTAGACTACTGGATACATAGGAGCCGCGGTGTTGTAGCGGCTAGACTACTGGATACATGAGAGCCGCGGTGTTGTAGCGGCTAGACTACTGGATACATGGAAGCCGCTGTGTTGTAGCGGCTAGACTACTGGATACATGAGAGCCGCGGTGTTGTAGCGGCTAGACTACTGGATACATGAGATCCACGGTGTTGTAGCGGCTAGACTACTGGATACATGAGAGCCGCGGTGTTGTAGCGGCTAGACTACTGGATACATGACAGCCGCGGTGTTGTAGCGGCTAGACTACTGGATACATGAGAGCTGCGGTGTTGTAGCGGCTAGACTCTCGCCATCCGATTTGAATATCGAGGATTCAAAGCCACACGGAGGCAGACATTTTTTAAACATGACCTTGGCTCCCAGGGCGACCCATCCTTTTTCTTTTTTTTTTCTTTACTCATTGAATACCTCACGGCGTCAGGGTAGGAATAGATCTGTAGAACGGGCCCTTCTGTTTACTTCGTATATAGTACTTTTCAGTGTCTCTGATATTTGGGCTCTTCATGTTCTGCGTAATCGACCTCTGGGTCTGTTACCACTGTACCTGTATAACATTGCTCTCCGTGGTGCCATGTCTGCTGCCATCCTCAAATGAGTAAAATCCTGGGAAGTAAAGACCACATCACCCATCGAGTTCCGACTAGTCTATAAAGATGTCAAGCCTAATTTGCCCGAGGAGCTACTGCCGTTTAAATAAACATTTACTTTTTTTTTAAAACTTATTTGAGACATGGAATAGTAAGTTTTGTATATGGCACTACATTGTCTTTTATTTGTTTAAACAAGACTTATTGATATTCTCTGCTGGTTAGAGGTGGCTAACAATTTCATGATCGACAAGCATTAGGGCTGGCAAGATTTAGGGAAGGGGACAGTGGAAAGGTAAAAATATGCACACATACATACATAAATGTGAGTATATATATATATATATATATATATATATATATATATATATATATATATATATATATGTGTGTGTGTGTATATGTATATATATATATATATATATATATATATATATATATATATATATATGTGTGTGTATATGTATATATATATATATATATATATATATATATATATATATATATATATATATATATATATATATATAAGTGCTGTACCGAATAGTCATTTTCCCTATTCGGCCGAATACGAATAGCGGGACCAACTTTTTGGCTGAATACAAATACGAATAGTGTATCCTCATCATCAGGTGCCTTGCCGACTGGCGTGGGCGAATATGCCTCGCCACAATCCGCGATCTCCTGCAGCCTAATCAGTTCGTGTGCTGACACACCTCCATGCCATGCAACAAGATTGGCAAGTCTTCTCTCGTTGTCTTCCTCTATTCCTCCTTCCACAGATCTTTCTAGTGGTAACCACGTGTTCCATTTTCCATCTTCTCATAGTGTGGCCGAAAAAATTATGGCGGTCTACTTCTGATGTATGTGATAAGTTTTCTTCTGGCTCCCGCAACTTTTGTTGTTGTTGCTGTCCAGGGTATTTTAAGCATTGTTCTGTAAAACCACATCTCTGGGACCTCAAGAAATTGTTTGACCTTCCTACCAATTGTCCAGGAGTTACGACGCATTGCCTTTAAATATAAGTGCTTACTTGACGAAGCTAACAGTGACTTTTGTACGGATTACAGTTAACACTTTAAAATTTCAGCCAAAATGTAATCATAACCTTACTTATCCGCTGCACCTTCAAGAATACAGATGGAGGATCAGCCGCATCTCGAGATAAATACAAAGACAATTTTTAGCACGCTGAGGATGGCATTTGTTGCAGTATGATACACTTTGAGTGTGAATTTTCGGCAGTGGCGAGGATAGACAATTTTAACTTTTAAGTATCTTTATGCCTTCTTTAATAATGTCACAATTTATAGCTGACTTTTCTTGATTTTCGCTGCGGTACCCCTGGCATACGCTCCCAGTTTGAGATCCTCTACTGTAATGCCTCGGTCGAGTCCGCAGGCAAAGACCTTGCCAGCTGCTGTACCACGCAACCGGGACACAGTTTCCTCCGCTACGACAGACTTAGGCAACAGCAACTATTGAGCTAATGAGAGAGTTATTTCAGTCCATCGCAGTGTATGCAGAAACGGATGTAAGGTAACCACTATTCGTATTCGGTCCGACCGCAAGTATTCGGTCGATTAGCGAATAGTTATTAGGTCCACTATTGTGTCCCGAAGCGAATACCAAGCGAATATTCGGTACAGTCCTAATATATATATATATATATATATATATATATATATATATATATATATATATATATATATAGTGTACTGCTGGCGTGTGTGTGTGTGTATGTGTGTGTGTGCCTGCGCGCACTAGACACATGTAAATAAACATATATGGTTACGATTGTACGCAAGTTCTATGTGACGGGCATAATATTACCTTGCTTAAGATATTGTTGACGGATGAAGTCAGGAATTGTTTATTGTAAAGTAAGGCATGTCCAAAAGAAATCAGCTTGCCTTCTGCGTCATAAGCAATAAAAAATGGAGCATCAACTTCACAGCTTGAACGTGCATCATCAGTCTTCAGCCAATAGTGTTTTCCTAGAACAGTGAGGGTAAATCATAGACAATGAGTAAACAACATAAAACGTCTGTAGACTTCCAACAAAATCGTCGATATTTTCTCGAATACCTCATCATTCTCCTTCTCATTTATCACCATGAATATCATCATCATCATAATTATCATCAAAATAATCATCATCATCATTCTCTTCTTCTTCTTTCATTCTCTTCTTCCTTCTGTACCTGCTTCAGAAACGACTTCAGAGATCACGACTTTCAAAAGTTGATAATTGTGTAACAAAATATGTGTAGTTCACATTATAATTTGTTGCCCCGGTGTTTATGTGTGACGACAGTATCCATCTCTGTAGCCAACACAAGAATGTTCTCACACAAAGCTATTGTCTTTTTTTTTAAAGTGTTGATGGATGAATTCATTAACTGTTAATTGTAAATAAAAGTAAAATAAGTAAAGATCCCTTTTCACGCCTAAGGCGCATCGGGTATATGGGAAGAGCGTCCCTTATTTTTTACATACAAATCGGCTCTGATGGGTAATGTGGTCAGCATTACGCCGGCCGTCTTTACTTCCCCAGGACAGCCATCCTGGTACCCATTTTAGACTGGGTCGACCTGCGACGCCCCATAACATGATCAAAATCCACTCAGTCAGCAGTGGGTTTCGATTGCGATATGTTGGATTATGACTCAGACTCTCAACGCCTAAGCCACGGACGCCGCAATTGTAAAGTATGTCCAAAATACATCGGCTTGTCCCCGCGTCGTAAGCAAAATAAAATGGGGCATCAACTTCACAGCTTCAATCACAGGCGTTCTCACGTAGGATGCAATTTTTTGTTTGAAGCCCCACCCTGGCTTCTGTCGGTGGCCCTGAATAAAACCGGGGCATAGATTTGGCGTAGCCATAGATATGTCCTAATGACTGAAAGGGGTTTCTGGGACCTCTCCACGAGTGATCCTCATCCGCATGGTGGCATTTTGTGTCACCGGGTGTTTATTGCTTGTGTGCCATCCTGGTGGGGTACAACTACCTACCTTCACAGCTTGAACATACGTGTATCGCTCCAAAGTCGCATCCACGATTATCCCCCCCCCCCCCAGCCAACATTCTCCCCCATAACCCCCCTCCCCCCACCAGCACCACACGCGCCTCGTTGGAGTTCCGCGGTGATAGACTTGAAGGGCAGTACTACTAGCACTGACATTTTTTTTTAACAATGCAGAGACACGTCAGTCAGTCAGGACTGGTGGAATTTGCAGCCACTTCCACTTAGCTAACAAACTGTTTCGCTCCACAACTTACCGATACGTTTCACACAGTCGCCTTTTCTCCATTCACCAAAGTCTAGCGACATCACATCAAGTGGGATTTCAGTGTAATTTGAAGGAGTATCACCCATCTGAAGAAACACTCTGTAACTATCTGATTCTGATTTGTTAGCTCCAGTTGTGCAGATTACAGCTGTGAATAATAATGCAAAATTATTTTCAGAACAATTTTTAATAAATCTTTCAAGGAATTTAGTGCCTATAACTTTTGAAACAATAACCTTTATTCCAAAAAGTTTAATATGGTTTAAATTAGTCTATACGAAGCAATTAGCCATGCATTTATTAAGAATACTTTACATGATGCAATTTCATGAACTTCTTTTGTTTTTTTTTTCTATATGTTACACTAACACACTACATCCTCTTTGTTAATGCAACTGTTTTGATCCCTTTTTGGGGAATTATTTGAATCCTTTTAGACTCAGATCGTTATTAATGTAGGCACATATATTTTACTTACGTCCTTTTCAGGACGTATTTTTTTCTTATTTGAAGCCCCACTCTGGCTTTTGCCAGGGGCCGCAATATAGGCAGGCCATAAATATGGCCAATTGTCTGAACGCGGTTTCTGGGACCTCTCCACGGTGATCCTCATCCGCATGGTCGTACTTTGTGTCATCGGGCGTTTATCGCTTGTGTGATGTCCTAGTGGGGTAGAAAGTCAGTCAGTCATTAATGTAGGCAGTTTTTTTTTTCAAGATAGCAAAATCTGAAGAAAAGCTTGCCTGAGAACTGATGAGTTCAAACCCTAAAATATCGTTTATTTACAGCAAACTATCCTATACACGCGGGAGCCGACGTGGTCTAGCGGCTAGACGCTTGTCTGCGGATCAGCAGACTTTTTTCAAAAATGACATTGGCTCCCTGGTGGACCCAGCCTTGTGTGGGTAACAGGTGCAGTCCTGGAAAGTAAAGGCGGCCCGCGTGATGCTGACCACATCACCCAAAAAGTTACGTTTGGTTTATCAAATATAGGTCTAGCCCTATATGTCCAATATGTCTGAAAGGCGTTAAAAAAGTCCTTTACTTTTTATTTTTATCCTTTACAGACAGACAGACAGACAGACAGACAGACAGACAGACAGACAGACAGACAGACAGACAGACAGACAGACAGACAGACAGACAGACGGACGGACGGACGGACGGACGGACAGACAGACAGACAGATACATAACATTTACTGTATGATCGTATCATGGTCACAACTTACATCTTGGAGATGCACTGGTATTTCATATTCGTTTAAGGTACTTATAAAAGATATTTTTAAAATAGACGTCACACTGTAAAGACAAATATGCAGTTACATTGCATTTATTGTAAATACAGTCATAAACGGGTGCTAATATATGCAGGATACCTGGCAGGTAAATCAAAATATGATGCGCAGACCAGGTCCTGTGACAGCTAACACTACTTAAGACACGTTGAGGGATAGCTTTGCTTACCAAGGCTAATTTAATAAGATTTGTGTGTGTGTGCAAAACTTGTGCTACCAGTGTCAAGCATGGACTATTAGGGCTAAAAAAAATTATTAGTCAAGCAAAGAATACAGAAATTAGCCGCTTTAAGAAAACAGCAGCACCCGTGCAACTGTAAATTATACAACCACAAGGACATCGGAAATCTAAGGTCACATTCGCGTTGATTCATACAGGAGGTTTAGAGACGTTTGTCATAGTGTGACTACAAAGGTTTTGAAACGCACTAAAACACTCGAGTATTGTGAAGTTTAAAAAAAAAAAAGGCATTTACTAACCTCAAAGCCAAACAGCTACACAAGACAGCCTTCATGTGCACACAACAATGTAAAGATACTACCGTAATGATAATCCTTTTATATACACCACAAAATGATAAAAGTCTCTCAGTGAAATTACTAACCTCAAAGACAAACAGCTGCAAAAGACAGCCTTCATGCGCACACAACAATGTAAAGATACTACCGTAATGATAACCTTTTACATACACCACAAAATTATAAAAGTCTCTCAGTGAAAATTTTGTTTGCCGTTTCTCAAGCTGCGCGCAACCTAACATAACTTCTTTTGGTCAATAAAAGAAGTACAAAGTAGAAATCGAGAATATGTTGCCAGACTCACATTTTGTGAAGAACAATCAGCTCACGACACGTCATGTTGTCAACATCACACTGGTGGCCTTTGCTTCTCTAAGTGAAAGTCGTCCCCATGTGGGATACAAATTTTGTTATTTGAAGCTCCACCCTGGCTTATGTCAGGGGCCCTGAATATAGCCGGGGCATATATGACTTAGCCATAGATATGGCCTAGCGGCTTAAATGGGTATCTGGGACCTCTCCCCGGGTGATCCTCATCCGCATGGTGGCACTTTGTGTCACCGGGTGTTTATCGCTTGTGTGATGTCCTAGTTGGGTACAACTACCGACCTACCCACCTTTGCTTCTCATGACGTGTCCTAGTACCAATGCATTCAGATGTGGCTAGGTTATTTATTTTTCTCAAATCCAGTTGTGAATTAAAAACTAAACCCACAAGCCGTCACTAAAATTATTCACTGACCAGGATTGTTATTTACCCTAAATGTCCTGTTTGAACATGGACACAATTGTTTCCAGCTATTTTCATAGCTGCGTAAAACGCCGCATATAATCAACACATTTTGAAACTTACATGGATCCACGAAGTACACGGTTAGAACATAACGGTCATCATCCAGTATGAATGGCTTGCGCAGAGTTTCACAGGACATCAACCATGTTTTATGAATCTATAAGTAAATGTATCACTATATGATACAACATATAGAATACAACAATATAATGCATACTGCATTTTCATGTATATTTCGCTGCATTGTGCAACTACATAATACATAGTTTACATCAATCAGGTACGTCATCACAGTAATTGTTGACTGCCATTGATTTCCAACACGCTCTGTCTCCTGTCCTGGCTGTACTCTCTCAGACTGCTTGCTACCCATCCATCTCTTACAGTTGTCCTCCCACTTGTATTGTATCCTACCTCTTGCTCTCTTGCCAGTATGGTTTTTAAAAGCGTGTTATGTGGTTTTGTTGGAAGGCCCAGACTAACTCTTGCAGTTTATGATGCTACTGTGGTTTTTAATGATGGTGAGAGGGGTAGGATACCTATATTTGAGAATCTAGGGATGCCTAGTGGACTCTATACCAGACTTTGTTTCAGTGAGCTGGATCGAACAAGAATAAACTCAGCAGTTACAAAATTATCACCGAGTGTACGGCAAGCGCGGAGAATAGTGGCTGTCATGCATGAAAAAGACAAAGAGGATTTTTACCTTGCTGGTGCCCACGAGTAATCCAGGTTAATTTTACTTCATAGTTCACATCTTGGGACATCACACAAATTATATAAATAGCTTTTGTGCCCGATAGGATGGCTTGACTGACATTTTCAGTATGTTAAAACTTTAAAGGCCGTTTTCTCAAAATCATGTTTTCGCACACGTGTGTTACTGTTATCAGGATAATTTCAAAACTATTGGGCCAAATTCAAAGAAATTTGGAGGACATGCTCTTCAATAGATGTTGTTTGAAACATGCCATTTTAAAGGGCCCAACACTTTAGGTCAGCATTTAACTTGAGTTATGATTTTTTGAAACTTTAGAAACATTTTGGACATCAATATAAGAAAACCTAACACAGATACAAAGATGACAGAGGTTCAGATTATAGCTCAACCATATCTGAGCAGCTACACAAACTTTCAGCTGCATACATTGAACAGTTTTTTAGCAGGACTGAAAACGCTACTCGAACAAATGTTCTCATCACTTATATATATACCTTCATCAAATAGAAATAAGTATGAAATAAACATACCTAACTTTATTTCTCTGTGATTTATTGTTTGTATGATAGATAAGGAAGGTCCTTGCAAAATTTCATAAAGATCTGACCATATTAAGATATATTAAACCATCAGGAAAAACTTGCATAATTTTTGATTTTCTAGCTTGTTCCCTCCCCTTAATGTGACCAATGTATTTCACTTGTTTCTTCTTTTTTTTTTTCAATTTCTTTAAGTAATTCTCTTTTCATTTGTAGCCTTTCCGGAACCTGTGTATTGGACTATTTTTGTTTCCATGAAAGACGACCTATTCTGTTATATACCCACATCTCCAAAGACTCAGTTTGATTTTCTAGTTGCTTGTTCTTTGTCTAAGTTTCTGCAGCATATAGCAGGTCTGAGTATACATAACTTTTGACGATTCTAATTTTTGTGTGTTGTTTGTCTCTCTAGCTGTCAGTAACTTGCGCATCTTACTAAAGACAGTTTTAGCCATTTATATTCTTTTTTTTGACATCTGTTTCGCTTCTTCAATCATCTATTACTACTTGTCCTAGATAGAAAAAAACTTGTTACTTGTTCTAGAAGCTCTCCGTTTACTGTGATGTTCACTGTTAGCCGCTCTTTTTTATCTAAATCTGTGGTGAGGTGATGTTGTTTTGTCTAGCTGTTGCTATCTGTTTCCACTATAGGTTTAATAGGTATCAATTACAGAACCTAATAATAAAGCACAAACAATATATTCTTTAAACAGCAATACACAGTTTCCAGTTCAGTATTACACAGTATATGTATCTTAGTCTTTCGGCCTACACATACGATTTTAGCAAATCCATTATTAGTTGCCTTTTACGACATGCATATTAAGTAGTAGTAAATCTTTTAACTCCTTCAAAAACGGGACTTCCGAAACCACACAGGAAAAGCAAATTACCCTTAATACAGTGTATCTAATAAAAACACTACACTTTTATTTGCAAGCTGAATATTTAAATGTATTTATTTTCAAAAGTGCTGTGCCTTTTTCACAAGTTTCAAACAAAATGTAACAACATATTCAACCAAAGGCAATGTGTAAGCCAATAGATTCTTTGATCATTATGAAAATATTCGTAATTGTGTCCCAATGTCGTACGCATTTTTGTCGTTGTCTTAAAGCCCCACCATGGTTGTTGTCGGGGGTCCTAACACAACATAACCTATGGGTTGAATAGGGTGTCTGGGACTTGACCTGGCTGATTCTCATCCAAATGGTGGCACTTTGTCACCAGGTGTTTATCGCTGGGTGTGAAAACATGACATAAGTCAGTCATCATTATTATTAACATAGTATTATGCTTCTGGCACATTGAGAAAGCTTTTGACAGCGTCCATAGAGACGGTCTGTGGAAAATTTTACGACATTATGGAATTCCAGAAAAAATTGTCAACATAATTGCTCTCTTCTATAAAGACCTTTCCTGCAGTATAAAAAATTACAATACATCTTTTCCAGTAAAGACGGGTGTAAGACAGATATGTGTTATGTCATCTCTCCTCTTCAACCTTGTGATTGATTGGATACTAAAGAACACAGTAGACAGGATATTAAGAGGCATACGATGGACTCCATTCACCATGCTTGAGGACCTTGATTTTGCAGATGATATAGCACTCCTATCACATAAACATGAACATATACAAGAGAAAAGTAACAGACTAAACTGCACAGCAGAAATGCTGGGACTGAGAATAAATATAAAGAAAACTAAGATCATGACAAACAGTCCAAATCAACAACCAGTGACCATAAGTAACCAATCACTTGAAAATGTAGAACATTTCACATATCTTGGCAGTGTGGTGTCCCTACTGGGAGGGACAGAGGTAGACATACAGTCACCTCTGAACAAAGCTAGAGCTGCTTTTGGAAGGATGAGGCAAATCTGGAAATCCAACAGTTACTGCAGAGGAACGAAACTCCGACTCTACAAGAGCATCATTTTGCCAGTTCTTCTTTATGGAGCGGAATGCTGGAGAATGACCAAAACGGATGCACACAAGCTGTCAACCTTCCCCCTCACCTGTCTACGTAAAATTATCAAAATTGTCTGGCCAGATACAATCTCAAACATTAAACTACTTCAAGCCACAAACCAAGAAACTGTAGACAGTATGATTACCAAGAGAAGATGGAAATGGCTTGGCCACGTTATGACAATGACTTCTGATATACCTGCCAATACAGCTCTCACATGGACACCAGAGGAAAAGAAAAAACAGGGGCGCCCAAAAACAACATGGAGACGAACAATGGATAGTGACCTAAGTGCGGCATCTTTGACATAGAAAACTGCACTGAAGATTGCACAGGACAGGAAAGCATGGAAAGTCCTCTCTGAAGCCTCATGTGCCACTAGGCATAACGAGAACTGATGATGATGATGCTTCTGGCACTAGTTTTTTTGTTTGTTGTTACTGTTGATGTTGTTGTTGGTCTTCTTCTTCTTCTTCTTCTTCTTCTTCTTCTTCTTCTTCTTCTTCTTCTTCTTCTTCTTCTTCTTCTTCTTCTTCTTCTTCTTCTTCTTCTTCTTCTTCTTCTTCTTCTTCTTCTTCTTCTTCTTCTTCTTCTTCTTCTTCTTCTTCTTCTTCTTCTTCTTCTTCTTCTTCTTCTTCTTCTTCTTCTTCTTCTTCTTCTTCTTCTTCTTCTTCTTCTTCTTCTTCTTCTTCTTCTTCTTCTTTTTCCTCTTTTTCTTTTTCTTCTTCTTCTTCTTCTTCTTCTTCTTCTTCTTCTTCTTCTTCTTCTTCTTCTTCTTCTTCTTCTTCTTCTTCTTCTTCTTCTTCTTCTTCTTCTTCTTCTTCTTCTTCTTCTTCTTCTTCTTCTTCTTCTTCTTCTTCTTCTTCTTATTATTATTATTATTATTATTATTATTATTATTATTTTTTTCTCTCATCAAGTATCGACTGGTCTATTGACAAGAAAGTAGTGCCTTACCTTTAGCTATATATGTCTAACTTACACACTGTTATGTGTGGTAGTGCGTGAGCGCGCGCGTTGGGTATGTGGCTTTCATTGCATTATATGTGATATGATTTTTCTTATAGAAAAATGTTTTGAAAAAAAAAAAAAAAAAACTATTAAGACAGAACAGAAACCACACTTTCAGCAAAATATCTACCGTTATCGGAATGGCAGAAACTCAGTTTATTTTAAGCAAATATTTAAACCTAAATCCTTTATTCTTCGCTGGGATTTAATTTTGTGTTTTTGTGTGTGGTTTTAAACGCATACGTTATGTCTAAACCTAAGCATGTATCTTTTAGTATTACATATAAATGTCCTTTTATATGTCAGTGGCGCATCGAGATATGATTGTTGCCCCCATTTTTGTTTTAAAATTCAACAATCATCACTGGGTTGGTAATGTAGTTAACATCACACTGACAACCTTTACTTCCCAACACATTTTCTGGTAGCCATTTTTTAGGCTGCTTCAGCCTGGGAGACAGGGACAGATAAAGCAATTATCTAACTTGGCGCGGATTTGAATCCTAGCCGTCCGTGCCCGCAGCCAAGCTTCTCGCCCAGGGCTATTTAACTTGATTTTCGCAACAGCGGAAATGTTGAAAATGAGGACGGACACTAGGCAGGAGTTCAAGTTGCATTGTATAAAGATTATTATTACAAATAAATAGGCAATGATTCGTGGCCCACTTGCTAGGCTTCTGCAGGCAGTATTTGGCCAGCTGGCAACTAGATAAATCGCTCTGTACTAGTCACTGGTCATTCGCATTAAACATCATCATCATCAGCATCATCATGTGCTATGCCAACTGGCATAGGTGCTCATTCGTCTTCACAGATTACGACCCCTGGTTGCCTGGAACAGCTCTTTTGATGATATCCCTTCATGCCATCGTTTTAGCCAACTGATCTTTCCAGTTGTCACGATGTCACCAATGTCTCACTTCTCATTATGTGGCCAAAGAACAGTGTTTGTCCCTTTTTGATTGTTGTATATAGAGAATCTACTTTCGTTAAAAAAAAATTACACAACAAGAGAACTTTAATAAAAAAAACGCACCTTTTAGATCATAAATTGCACATTATTGCAGCCACCTACCACAATCTGAAATCCGGCAAGGTCTCCGTTTACGTCAAACAAAACTATTGGAGCAAAAGCACCGAGTCCTTTATAGGGAATGCCATTGAACTTTGGGTTACCTGTAAGAATGAGAAACGTCAACCTCATTAAGCCGAATTATGGTATAAACATTGTCTGTTACCACTTTCAGCAGTCTTACTTAACATCTTTTCTGGAAAGATAATGTGTTGGTTCTCTTTAGTTTCCATACTCAGATAAATCTTAGCTATTTATGATTCTGTTAGCAGTTTAAAATTGTCAGGGCAGATTTTAGAATATACAGGATTCGAGGTAAATTAATGTATCAAAATACATTGTGCAGAAAAACAAGCGGGAACTCCAGTCTTTCTGGATGCGACGAGAGCGACATTCTGCACAGCTGACTACTAATTCCAATGTACACTGATTTCCTAAGAGCTCCTGCTTCAGAGCCCAGCGTTTTAATCTTTCGGCCAGCCTCTCCTCATTGGCAGCGCATTACCATTTTCTTGGCCACTTTTCTGTGAAACTGTATCATTCCTCTGTTGGTAATTCTGAAACTCTGCCTGACTTTCTCAAAGCTGTATGCGCACACTCGTATAAGCATAACTGAGACAAGAATGTCTATCTGTACGAATTTACAAATAAAATCTTGGTTACAGTTAAATGTTCTTTTCATCGCTCGTCATAGTGACTTAAATGCATTGTGCATCTTAATAGCATAGTTGCGACATTTGCAACTTTCGAATACACATCCGACTTCTACGGGTATTTGTTACCTGGGTTAGCCTTTCCGGTACTTCTCTATTATTTCACTGATATCAGCCTGACTGCGGTCATTCCTGTTTTCATCACTTAGAACTCAAATGCATTGTAACGAAAAAGTAAAGGACCCTATTTCCACGCCTTTTAGACGTATTGTGTATACAGGGCTAGACCTATATTTCATAGACGAAACGGCACTTGGTGTATCCAAGATGTGATCAACATTCCAGGACTGTACCTGGTATCCACTCAAGGCTGGGTCGACCTGGGAGCCAAGGTCACTTTTCATCAACCGAACTCACGACCTTCCGATCCGCATGCGAGCGTTTAGCCGTTAGACCTAGGCGGCTCCCCAAATGCACTGTACATTTAAATTTACCTGCGCAGCTTCCAAGTGGATTAAAGCCAAACAGTGGTGCCTCTTTGATTGTCTTAGGCAAGGAAGATAATTTAGGACGCGCCGTATGATTGTAGTTCCTTGCAACTGTAAGAAGTAATATGATATAATAAACATTTAACTTAGGTTAAAATAATCAAAATCATCACCAGTATTATCAAGTATTTTTGGTGGAAGACTGGTAATGTTGGCACATCTGACGACTGCTTGATGCCTTTACTTTGATCTGCTTCCGTTGTCTAAGAGGTCTCTGTGGTGCACTGTCTTGTGGTATTGTTTGAGGTTTGAGCAACAGATCAACGTCATGACACACGGGTAGTAACTCATAAGTGCTCCGTTCTTTTTCTAACTCAAGTTTGAGCCCGAAGAAGCTCAGCACAGTGTACAAGCTCTGAAGCCCCGGGGAGGATCCTGAAATACTTTGGGTAGATTTTTAACTCTAAATTTTGCCCAGACAGCGCCATTAGGCTACTCTTTTTGATTTCTAACAGCCAAGGAATCTTTTTACGTGCGCAACAATGCACACTGGCGTCCGATCTCACTACCCAGATCCCAGGGGGAATTACTAGAGGTCCAAGTCCACGTGAAAAAAATCCCAGCCCTTACCGGTGATTGAACCCCGAACCTCATGTTATTTAGCCTGGGTTTCGTACGAACTCGTTATTTTGATATCGTCGTTTCTGATACTATCTCTTGTCGTTACATTTATGAAGACTCAGTTTGTAATATTTTTAGCCTTGTTTAACTGCACAGTAGTTATCACTATTACTATGGGCTGAATGTAAAATATATATATGTGTGTGTGTATATATATATATATATATATATATATATATATATATATAAAATATATATATATATGAAATAATATATCATTTATAAACAAATGCTTTGAAAATAACATGGGATTGTGGTCTTCAGCCTCCCATTATATATTTGTTAAAAGGGAGCCTCAAAATGCATGAGTTCCTATGTTCCAAAGTCTATGAGGGTGAGTTGCTTATTGGGGAAGGTGTTAACGATGTCATTATCAAAAGATCCCACCCCCCCCCCCCCCTCTTTCCCCCAGAAAAAAAAATATGTACAGAGTGGTATGGAGATTTCATTGTGTTGCACATCTTCCTTTTAAGCGATCTCTGGCCATGCGCTTAATCCACTGTGAGCCACACCTGGGATGTCCTCTCAAGTTCTCTTATGTTTTCCCAAAGGTTAGTTGTCAGGTCAACTGGGTGTGGCCACATGTTGCTTCGCAGCTCTGCCTAGACAGAACAGTTTTGCGAGACATTTTCTGGAGTCTGTTGAGCACAAAGAATCTGACATAAAGATATTAGGCTCATGACTAATTTATACAAAGTGTTTGTTGAGACTGCAATGTCCAGTGCGTTAGCGGAAAATGTGAATTGGTCCGTTCTGTTCAGGCGGTTGAGGAAGCTATTTTCATTGTCATAACCTGCGTTTGTTTTCCAAATATTGCAGATACTATACAATGAAATTTGCGTCGCCTCTGCAAGATCCTTCTCTGTGTGGATAACATTATGTGGTGAGAATCCAGTCTCTTCCACGGTGCGACACTCGTACCACTGTCCGGAAACTACGAAAACGGTATTTGTTTTCTCTCTCAAGTTTTCCTCTGTGCACAACTGCAACATGTAGAATTAACATCGCAACAATGAGAATCAAACAGCTACTCATACCTGAAACTCAAAGCTCCATTCAGCGGCACAGCCATAAAAAAAGTAAAGATCCCTTTTAACGCCTTTGGGCGCATCGGGCATACGGGAAGAGCACCCATATTTTTACAGACCAATCGGCACTCGGTGGGTAATGTGGTCAGCATTACACCAACCGTCTCTACTTCCCTAGGTGGTACCCATTTTATATTGGATCCGCCTGCAACGCTCAATACCATGATAAAAATCCACGCAGCCAAATTTGGGTTTCGGTCGCCGTACGCTGGAATTACGAGTCGGATTCGCAACGCCTGAGCCACAGACTCCTCAGTCTAGCCATTTAGCACAATGATATTAGGGCACCACAGAACCGTTACAAACTAAACTGTATTTCAGTGTGGGTCTTATATCATTTTCCAAAATTGCTTACCACAAAAATCAATCCGTGGTACGTCCGGATTGTTAAATGTATTCACTAATCTCCAAACCATAGAACCACGTTGCACATAATGAACATTCACAAATAATGATAATGTAAAGTAATACACACTTACTATGTCGTTTTAAACTTATTGATAACTACGAGTATAAAGCTGAATAAATAATAATAGACAGAAATTTTATGAGATGATGTCGTCTTTATTGACGTGGATGATTGGTATTGCTCTTCGAGCTAAACTGAAATAAAAAAAAAAAATATTATTAGCGACAATCATTTTTTTTTTTAAACACAATCATAAATCGGCCTTCTTGAGCCATTTCTGACATTCAGACACGGCAAATATGAGAAATAATTAGCTGGTCACTGCTTGCTCAGACGAATACAAACACAGATGAAGACAGCATGTCAGGTAGATAGGCGGGAAAACGTGAACAGCACCGTATTAGTACTAGTAAACATTCGGTATTGAAAGAAGACCGAGAAGAAGAAAGACAACCAGAAGAACAGAAGGCAGAAAAAGAAGAAATGTACTTTTAGATGCAGTATATATATATATATATATATATATATATATATATATATATATATATATATATATATATATGCATTATATATACATTCACGCACGCATATTGGAAGGTAACATATGATTCTTAAATGCTTTTGAAAAATTTCACCGTTACTTACCCGACTATTACAAATTACTTTGCAGTAAGGAATGTTTCTTTTATTACTACCAACTGTCCATTTATCGCTGTCCCTATGTCTCACCTTGTAAACTGGGAACTGTGCCATAGCAAACCCCAAAGAAACAGAGAAATATTATCTGGGGCCACATATTCTTGTTAGCAGACACTGGAGGGATTCTGCAGCAGCTGTGTAGTTGCTTGTTAAGCAATAATTTCTGGCCGTCGACTTGTGATGCAATACAGTGTCATCTATATATATAAATCGCAGTGTTTCTAAAATTGAGCTCCTCGGAGTGTCGCTATTTTAAGAATCTAAAACCTGAGGCAGCAACGGCTATTCTTAAATCTATAAATAAAAAGCTTGAAAAATTGAGTTCTTGATTATCCGTCTGTGTCATGTCAAAACTTCATTGTTTGCAATGTTTCTTCAGATAGAAAAATATTAGTTAAAGCTGGGAAGCAACTAATGAAATGGAACGAAAGTTAAATGCATTCGAAAACAAATGCATGGGGGGGGGGGGGGGGGGGAGGAAATGGGATGCATTCAAAAGGAGGGTGGGGGGGGGGGTGGAAATAAAATGGGGTGAATTCAAAAGGAGTGAAGAAATAAGACAAATGTCTGAGTAACGATTAGTATCAACAGTTATAAGACAGAAAAGATTGCGCCATACGGGGCACATCATGATAAGAAGCTAAAAAAAAAAAAAAAAACTATTAGTTTATTGTTTTAGAGTGGTGTAGATCGTTGTAACAAGAGAGCCTGAGGATTAAGGGCCGCATGATTAATGGAGTAGCCATACACTGTGCATATTACTAACTTTTTGTTGCTCCCGAAAGAAAAATGTAGTTATAATCTAAAGGGGTCACTACAGGAAAAGAACATTTTTTTTTTTTTTTTTACTTACAATGTTAGACCAATTATTTTATAATGGTCATTTGTAGGGATGTCTGTTGATACATTTGTAAACATCAAGTTTAAAAAAAAAACATGGTTGCCATGGCTACAGTCACCATCTTGATGAAAAAACAACATGTACTTAAACAGCTAAAATCTCAAAAATAAACAGAGGTATTGAGAAACAAATGATTGATTCATTAACTTTAAACTTATGTTTAGGGTCAGGTCTAGTTTATTTACTTCAAAGATGTTTTTAAATATTTTTTTTTAGAATATTAAAATTTGTGTATGTTGAAAAAATACAAAAATGTAGCTTTTTCATTTAATAATCAAATTTAAAAAAACAAATGACCTAATAAACTGTAATTTCAAATAGACCTAACCCTATAATATTGTGTTAGGAGTATCCACACCAAATTTCATGTCTCTAGTCTTTATATTAACTGAGATTTTAGGAGATCCCACGCACAACAAACAGAAAAATAGAATTGTTAGAAAAGTGACTTTTAAACTTTTTTTTTATCTTAAAAAAGTGCATGGGTTGGTGTCTTTAGTATTAACTTTTTAATGCTAAACTGTTTACCAATGACACTAATTTTGTGTGTAATCTATTCTACGAATGCCGAACATTACAAAAATGAACACATTGAAAAAGTGATATTTTTGTCATAAATTGGAAAAAACATGTTTGGAACCTCGGTCTACCGAATGAGAGCCTAACGATCAGTGAGATGTTCATAATTTCAAGGCTACTGGAATTCACTAATCAAAGTGACCACATTTTTTTTTAAGGGAGTCGGATCGGAAGGTCAAAGGTTCGCTCCCTGGCGGAGCCGTACTTTTGTCAAAAATGTCCTTGACTCCCAGGTCGACCCAGCCAATAATGGGTACCGGGTGCAGTCCCTAAAAATAGGCAGCCCGCGTGATGCTGACCACATTACCCATTTTGTGCCGTTTGGTCTATAAAAATATAGGTCTAGCCCTACATGCCCTAAACGCCTCAAGGCGTGGAAAAAGGTTCTTTACTTTATTTTACTTACATTTTTTAAACCCCTGTCACAGGAAAGTCCATTGATTAACTTGTCTCATTTTACTGACTTTATCGAACTTTAGTAGGTCAATTAACTCCCCAGTGTTTTGTTCCGACAGGTCGATGTTATTAATAACCAAGAAGAGACAAATTACGTAACCAAACAAAATAGGGGTCGAAAATGTAAAAGGCGGCAAAGTAAGTAAACGGTGCGATAATAAAAACATACGTTTCAACACAAATCTTTCTCAAGAAACAAAAAATAACAACAAAAGAATGAACCTTATATTAACAACTAAACCATAGGAGAATAATGCACTGGAAATGCGCCACACAGGCTCTCGCTACCTATCACCCCCCCCCCCCACCCCCATCCTTAAACTGGACTGCATGTTTCTTTTTACCCGTTGTGTGCCCCTTTATAGCTGTGTAATATGGCTGACCAAGGTGTCTGGGCGTCGCTCCTATTTGATTCTCATCTATGAAATGTTAATCCTAAAGACTTCAGTACTGAAAGGGATGTGGTTGGTTGGGAGGAAAGGGGTGGCGGGAGATTTTACAGCCAACTTTCTGAAATTCGCATCGGCGTCTGTGGCTTAGGTGTTGCGAACTCGATTTGTAATACCGGGGTGCCGGGTTCGATCCCAGTTGCGGACGATTTGTCTTGCGTTGGTTTCGACAGTTGTACTGAGCGCTGACAGTTCAGGATCAATAGCAAACTACTGAACGCAACATTTGCTAGGAAAAACCAGAACAGCCAAAAATGCTGGGGTTAGTTCTGCAACGTCCTGTAAAGGATACGCAACTAACTTGTTTTTCTCAAGTCAGATGTTGCCGTTGTTGTTTCTTCTTCCGTTCGCCTATCTATATCCGCAAAGTTGTCACTAGTATGAACTTCGCTTAAAAAAAAAAAAAAAAAAAGAAATAATTAATTCAGCGACACGTAAAGTTTGATTTCCACCGGTGTTTCTCTCGACCAGAGGTTTTGTCTGATATGTTGTATTTGGAGACAATCTCGGAGAAGGTGATATTTTGTCCCAGTGCTAACTGTGGCACAATCTCGGAGAAGGTGATATTTTGTCCCAGTGCTAACTGTGGCTGCGAAGTCGATTGTGCCCTATTCTAAGGTGTAGAACAATGACTTGCTCTGGTAATCGTTCGTCATTTGCCAGTTTTGGTGGCTTTTTATATGATTTAATTAATTCTCTTCTTCTATTATTTTGAGACTGGTACGTCAGGTTGTTATTTTTTTTGCACCTTCCTTGGTTAGTTTATCAACTCTCATATTTCCGGGACGTCCACAGTGGGATGCTATGCACTGCAGAGTTACCTTACACCATTTGCCCAGATTGTCCGTATACCAGGTACGTTTCTAGATTTGAATGCCTAAAGTACCGCTTTTGCATCTGTCAAAAGGGTTGTGAAATATAACTGGTATTTAGCAGTTTCTCTGCTCCTGCTCTGATAGCTTGGACTCCTGCATCATAGTTGTGACAGTACAACATTGCATATATGGATCATTTATTTCAAGCGAACGAAAGAAGTTGTGATAGTGTTTTCCTGTTATTTCTGAGCCAACGGGTACTAAAGATAATAACGTAATTTACGTTTTGCAGAGGATATTGGTGTCATGACTGGTTCCGAAACAGAACTCCAAGAACTTACTACAAAATTAGAGACAGTTTGTGGTAAATATGGCACGATAAATTAATGCCGGGAAAAGTAAGATCCTGGTATATAGTCACAATAATAATGTATCTACCAACATACAGATAACAAGTTAAAGTCAAGAGGATCGACTTCATTGCACTGGGTTTGATCACATATGGCTCAGTCTCTCTCCGCAGAACAGCTAGCCACCTGCCAAAAGCGTCGCGCAGAGACGGAACTCTGTAGCTCCGGTGACGATAGCTAGGGATCTCCTTAAAAATTGCATTTGTGAACTGAAGGGCGCAGCCGTAAAACGAAAGCATGACCTTTAGAGCGCGTGGCAAACGGCTTGACCACTTCACCAAGGAGACCCCCATAAAGGGGGGGGGGGGGAGAAGAAGACGAAACCTTTAAATATCTTGGCTCACACATGTACCAATGGCAGCTGTACCAAAGAGATCAAGACAAAACTTGATACGGCAACAGCCGCGATGTCCCAGCTGAATACGATGTGGAAGAGCACAATCAGCTTCGTAGTCAAGGTCAATATTTACAAATCACTGGTATTGTCTATTTTCTTATATGGATGTGAGAGTTGGACTCTCACAAAATTTGGAAGGATGATTCAGGCTTACGAATGTAAAGGCTACAGACGCATTTTACGAATTAGTTATGTAGAAAACAAAACTAATAAATATGTCAGAGACAAAAAATACAAATTTGCAGGACATCAGGAGCTTCTCTTGGCAGTGGTGAAACTTCGCAAGCTGGCTTCGTCTGGGCACATGGTGAGACAAGATTTGATTGCACGCACTGTGCTTCAATGAACATATGGGGGGAAAGGGGGTGGTGGGGGTATCAGAAAAAGAGGAGGGAAAAGAAGAAATTGGAATGACATCAAGAAAAAGATATGATTTGGATATCAAACACTTATTCATCAAGCGGGAAGACAGAAAAAGATGGCAGGTTTTATGTGCTAGTGCTTCCATCAATACTCACGACACTAACGGGTGAAGGGTTATGTTTTGTTATGTATAGAGTGCGGCATCCGTGGCTTAGGCGTTGCGATTCCGACTCGTAATCCAACGTACCGCGATCGAAACCCACTGCTGACTGCATGGATTTTTACCATGGTATGGGGTGTGCCGGTCGACCCAGCCTTAAATGGGTACCAGGATGGCTGTCCTGGGAAAGTAAAGACGGCTGGCGTAATGACACATTACCCATCCAGTGCCGATTGGTCTGCAAAAATATGGGACGCTCTGTCCAAATACCCGATGCGCCTAAGGCGTGAAAAGGGATTTTTACTTTTTATTTATGTGTAGAGTAAAAAGATAAAAAAAAAAAAAAAGAATTAATTGTGTTTTTCATTCATTCATGCTACCAACACAATTGCAAAAACATTGCCTGGTGTCTGGTCACCTCATTTATTACATTGCTATACAAAGTACAGTAAAACATTCAGTATTACTAATGTGCTTTACAAACACTAATTTATCAATTCAAATCATTTACGATAGTAAAAGTGTGTCAAATGTAAACTGAACAAAGTAGAATACACACGCAGAAATATCATGGAGATTTTAGTAGGTTTAAACTGGCAAGAAAATCAGCCATTTGCAATTGTTTCTAAAGAGAAACAATTGTAAAGAAAAAAATTTACCCAATCCCACATGTGAGTGATGAGTTGTCTCGATGTATGGCATCCACCTCGAGTGCTGGAGGTCCTGGGTTCAAACCCCAGTGAAGGCTGAGATTTTTTCATGTGTACTAGTAATTTTACCGGGTCTCTGGGTAGTAAGACCAGACGCCCGTGTGTATTGTTGCGCAGGTAAAAAATAATACCTTGGCAGTTGGAAATCGAAAAAGAGCAGCCTTACGGCGCTGCCCCGGCATTAATTGGAGTTTAAATCTACTTAAAGTATTTCAGGATTCTCGCTGGTGCTATGGAGTTCGTGCACTACGCTGAGATTCTTCACACTCAGGCTTGAGTTAGAAGTACAATGGAGCATTATTGGGTTACACTGCGAGCCATAATGTTGATTGATTAAATAAACATTAACATAAACGTATAAACGCTATGAGTTATAAGTTGGATTACATACACAGCACTCCAGACATACCCATAGGTGTTCAAATTCCCCCTTCAACATATGCATTAGCGTCGATTTAGTTCTATGTTGGTTGACCAGACTTCAATTACATAAAAAAAAAAATTGTCATGTTCTGGATTTTACTAAGAAAATGGACACTTCTGTAAATTTGTTATGGTTGTCCATATATTTGTTATGGTTGTCCATATATTTGTTATGGTTGTCCATATATATGTTATTGTTGTCCAAATGTTTTAATTAATAAAATATTGTATTTATCATTCCAGTAAGATATGCAGATTATCTCAAATTTCACTATCTTATTATACCACAAAACACCACATACAATATTCAGTTTGACTACTTTGCTAGTTCTGAAAAAAGTAACTGGTATATTAACATATTCTGTCAAATCTACTACTTAAATAAAATATTCTATGTTGGGCAGTTGTAATATTAATCTCTAAATTCAAAGTGTTTCTACAATTTGTGCAAGTTATTACTTCAATCTACAATTGTTCATTGTTACACTTGCTAAATTAATAAATATTTTTTTTTTAGTCTAATATATTTCAGCTTTTACTTCAACATGATATATATATATATATATATATATATATATATATATATATATATATATATATATATATATATATATATATATATATATATATAGATATATTTATATCATCACTTAAAGTACAAACTCCATAGCTCTAGCAAAGATAACAAGGGATGTCTGTAAATATTTAACTTATGAACTGAACAATACATCTGTGAACTGAACCCACGACTTTCAGAGTGCAAGGCAAACATCTTGACTACTTTGCTACAGCAGAGACTTTGGGTTAGTCTAATCTGTATGTATCTGTATATCTGTTTATATATATATATATATAAAAACCATTTTCCTGCTGTTACATAAACCTGTTGAATCACAGACGCAACATAACCCTTCTGTATCCAAGTCCTTACTTGGATACACTGTACCCAGCTGTTTCTTCATAATGGTATATCTTAGTTGTTTCTTCTGTCTGTCTGTCACTACTGTTTTACCGCTTTTAATGGCCGTGTAGACAGAGGAACCTCTTGCCTGAGGATTCAGGGCCGCTTGGCTAGAGCTGTTGCCATGGAATGTGCAAGTTAGGATGTTTAATTTTGCCCCCAACAGAAAAACTCCATCAACTTACCGATCCAGGTCTCTTGTATGAGAGCCTGATGTTGTAACTACTCGACCAGCCACTCCTCTAATTGTTTCTTCAACCTACAATAACCATTTGTTTCTTCAACATACCCAGTTGTTATTTCAGCATAGTGTATCTGAACTGTTTCCTCAGCTTGAGTGTTCTACAACGGGAGTTGAAAAGTAAAACTCAGATGTGTGATAACAATTCAAAATAAATTGTTAAGTAACCTGTCAACATTATTGTTAAGGATGTCAAGAGTGTTAAGCATGTGAAATCACAGTGCAGACAAACATAGTGATGCGTTATTGACAGTTTAAAGATGGCCACCACTCTTCTGACAGTGTTCTGTTATTTTTTTTTTTTTTAAATCAATAGAGTGGTGAAATGCATCAGTGAAGGAAGTTTCAGTATAATGTTTTCCTCAGCCGTGATGTCATGTGCTTAACATTCTTGATATCTGGAAAAAACAGTACTGACAGGTATGGCATGACTAATGTAATTTCTATCCTACTTTTAACATTTTCATTTACAGCACCCTCATATTTGTTACTTCAGCGGACTTTAATTCTCTACTACTTGAAAATACAATTAGGATTTTCCTTTTCTTATGAGATTAGATTAAAAAATCAAATTTACTGCACTGAGTTTTATCCAATATGACTCTATCTCTCATTACAGAGTTACTGGAACCATTAGAATTGCTGCTTAAGATGAAGACAGAGTGCTTATGGAAATGTCTCAAGTGCTACGATGTAGATTCTTATCTTAGAACTCACCACAGAGTGGCTAGCCACCTACTGGAACAAACTTTACTGTTGTAGTGGTAATTTCAAGGGGTCTTTGAAATAGTAGCACTGCAAATTAAACAATGCAGCCGGAAATTTAACTAGAGACTAGGGTTGTACCGAATATTCGCTTCGTATTTGCTTTGGGGCCAAAAAGTGGACCTAATAACTATTCTGTATTCCGCCAAATACTTGCGAATACGAATAGTGGTTACCTTACACCCGTTTTTGCATACACGGTGACATACTGAAATAACTCTCTCATTAACACAATAGTTAGTGTTGCCTAAGTCTGTTGTAACGGGAGCAACTGCGACCCGGTTGCGTGGTACAGTATCCAGTTTAAACATATGGCTGTGAATCCTGGACAATCAGTAGAGAGGCCAAAAATTTCTTGAGGCCTCAAAGATGTGGTTTTACAGAACAATGCTTAAAATACCCTGGACAGCCAAAAAAAAAAAAAAGCAACTAAGAGGTTTTGAAAGATTTAGGAGCCCAAAGACAACTAATCACAGACATCAGAAGGAGACAGTCATCATTTTTCGGCTATGTTATGAGAAGAGGGAAAGTGGAACATGTGGTGACCACTGGAAAGATCTGTGGAAGAAAGGGATCAAGGAAGACAAAGACAGAAGATTCTTGGCAGTCTTGTTGCATTGCAAAGAGGAGTGTCGGCACACAGACTAATTCATGCTGCAGGAGATCGCAGATTGTGGCAAGGCCCAGGCCAGTCGGCAAGGCACCTGATGACGATGATACACTATTCGTATACTAATGCGGCCTAATAGTTGGTCCTGGCATTCGTATTCAGCCAAATAGGGAAAATCCCTATCCGGTACAGCCCTACTAGTGACCCTTTGTTTTCTTTCTCATCATCGAGTTACAACACCATGATGGCATCTTTCAAACTCACCCTGTAATAAAAAAGTGGACATGGAATGTGTAGATTCAGGATAGACTCACTATGAAAGACACTATCGACATAACAACAGCCAAACAAGACAGAAGAATTGTTAAAGAAGCAATGATTGTTTGTTATCATGATAACAACATTCTGCAAACAACTTGCCGCTTGTTCATGATGACTAGTTTACTCAAGTGTTGATGTGCTAGCCAACTCTACCCAAGTTACTCTGGCAGCACAAGTTGTAGTAGTAGATTTTTACCCCACTAGGACATCACATAAGCGACAAACACCCGATGACACAAAGTGCCACCATGTGGATGAGGATCACCGTGGAGAGGTCCCAGAAACCACGTTCAGCCATTAGACCATATTTATGCTCGGGCTTTATTGCGGCCCCTGGCAAAAACCAGAGTAGGGCTTCAAAAAACTAAAAATTGCATCTCACAAGGAGATGACTGGATTTGCTTAGGCAGCACAAGTATTGTCTTCTGCAGGCAAGAGTGGGTACTAGATTAACAGAACAAAATGTCTCCTCAGAAAGAATTTACAGCATGGCTAAAAGTTAATAAATTTAACAAACATGAGAGGCACCATTATTACGCAAATCAAAGATGAAAGCATAATAACATAGTTAAACAAACAAAAAAGGCAGGTAAATATATGTACACACAATAAGGCTGTACAGTTTACAGCAAATACATTTTACATTGTCATCTGGGTGCTATCATTTTAAATGGAAACCCAATTTAAAAGCTGTAAAATATGAATTGACTTAGGGAAAAAAAAAGATGATTAAAACAATCATTTGATGTGGCAATGGAAGCATAGCACTGGAAATACAAAGCCTGCAACAGCTAGCAGCATCAATTAAACAATGGTAAGAAGAAACATAGTACGTAAACAAACTGGATATCTGCAGAAGTTCAGGCATTAACTCTTTGAGTCCCAGGGGGGTTAAGCATCACAGGCCCAGGGGGGGTGGGGGGGGGGGGGGTGTTAAGAACGTAATCAATCAGCGCATCATGCATTCATTAGGCTTCTAGGTAGGAAACCTATGAACGTATGATGCGTTTCTTGGGACTTTAAGAGTTAAAAAACACAAAAAATATTCAAATATACATGCGTGTAATATTACCTGATATATCACTGTAACACTTGTCACACTACTTTCAACGGACATAAACCAAATTCATTAATAAAATCACAGTCAACATGAGATATGTGAATGACTTAAAATGGTGTTTAAAGGGGAGAAGATTAACATTACTGCACCACGTTTGATCCCATATGACTTCACATTCTTTCCAAATAAATACTGATTCCCTGTCAAGAGTGTCACATACAGCACAAATCTCTTTAACTCCAGCAACAACCCCAGGGGTTCTCCACACAAAACAAATGCACTCTCCAACCATAAAACAGAGATGAAATAGAACCCACCTCCTTCAGTTGTGGGCCAAACAGCTTTTCCACTTTGCCACGGACACCCTCAAATACGATTAACTCTCTCTCATTAATCTATCCATTTACCATATGTGGGTAGAGCATACTAAAGCATGGGTTGCCTAGCACAAAGAGGGACACAGGATACTGAAGATAACTGAGGCATGAAAATACAAGAGGTATATCATCTGGTGTAGGATAATTATTTTTACCAACAGTGATACTCTGCAAAGAACCTCCTATTTGGTTATGACACTTTTTCTTCTGTGATTATTCTTAAAAGGGTGGCTGGAACACTGTATAGCAGTAAAAGAATAAAGGATATGAATATTTAGACATGGAAAACCAGACAGAAAATATGAATGCATCATAAAAGTTTAGCTTAAAGTCAAGTTATAGTCCAAAGTATTGATTTCAGTGCCACAGATTATCCCATATCTCAGTTTCTTGCTATATATATATACTTGCTATATATATATATATATATATATATATATATATATATATATATATATATATATATATATATATATATATATATATATATATATATATATATATATATATATATATGCAAAATCACGGGTGTTTGTTAGAGATCGAGGTGCCAATTACATGTCTCCTAGTTTCTACTTATTATGTCATTTACTGTCTATGAGAAACAATTTTAATGCCACTCACTGATACATATTATGTTTTTGGTTTTTCTTTTTTTATACTTATAAAATCTGGTGTTACTGTGTTTTTTTACCTATATTGCTGAGGTCCTCTGCTAAAGATGGTCGATAATTCTATCTTTTTGTATTTTTTGTTTGTTGTCCTTAGGATTTTCTCAGAATGTCATATTAATTAGGTAGCCAGGTAACTGCAGTGAAGGCTAGCTAGACTTATTCTCAAAAACTCGCTTCTCTTCCTTTTGTTTCAGACATTGGCAGACTGCTATTTGTTCATCTGCTGGCATTGTCTACCAAATTTCTTTCATTGACCACTTCTTGCTCCTCTGCTTTGAGTTTACTTTCTAGTTTGGTTTTCTTCACAGTAGTATGGTTTTTTTAAGTCTGGTCACAATTTTTCTTCTTCCTCTGCGCTCATCCAAAGATGTAAACGATGCTGAAACATGTCTGCAATATTTGTGTACTTCAGCTGACATATGAGACTTCTGCAGGCATTTGTTGCCTGGGTTAGCATTCTCAGTGCAACAATGTTTGATTTTTAATTTTTATTACTAGTTGTCTTCCAGTAGTGAAACTTACTGAGGAATGCCTGTTCTCTAAATGCTAAAATCCAGCACAACTATTACCTAGGCTAGCTCAGCCTAAAATTGGTACTAGGAAATGTCCTTGGAAGTAAAAATGGTCAATGTGGGGTGATCACATCTTTCCTCTTGTGCAATTGGCCTAAATAAAATAGTTCTAGACAAGGCACCAGCACCTAGGGGTTTAGGCACCCCACACCCCAATTTCCCCTTAACACACTGCAAATTTGTAAAAAAGGAGGGGTGGGGGGGCGGGGGGGAACCTGAGTTCCTAATGTCTACTTTGTGTTTGAAATCCTAGTTTTTTAGTATAAGGCTCTTGATGTGCAGAAGTAATCATGTTCAACGTTCAAAGATACTAGTAATGCAGATTTATGAGCTTAGAGAGGGAAACAAGTAAGTAAAAGTAAAGTAAAGGACCCTTTCCACACCTACAGGTGTATAGGGCATATAGTGCTAGATCTATATTTATAGACCAATCAGCACTTCATGGGTGATGTGTTCAGCATCATACAGGCTGCCTTTACTTCTGGGGACTGCACCTGGTACCCACTTAAGGCCGGGTAGACCTTGGAGCCAAGATCATTTAAGGGAAAGAAGTGCTCCGCAAACAAAAAAATCTCTCTAGAGATAATGATTAGGTATGAGTTTTTGCTAGCAGAGACTTTTCTCCCAACAGTACTAAAGAACGCTCATACATGGGGACTGTGTTGCAGAGTTTTCACTCATCCTCTCCAAGTTCAGAAACCAGCAGGCTATTAAAGCCTGGTACTGGAACTTTCCATTCGCATAAATAGAACAGAACACAATCAAGTCATGGTTTAGCACCACACATACAGATTAGCTTACCATCCTTTGGATATTTTTTCCAGGGGATGCAGCTGTGCTGGAAAACACATATGATGTCCATTGTATTTCCAGTGTATGCATTTGCTATGTTATAGTTGTTACAACCAATTTCATTTATGTTATCCATATTGATTTTACAATATTGCCCTGTTCACATTTATAATTAAGACCTAGAATGTGACAAAGAAAACTCAGTGATCACTTATACACAAAGTTAGAGATAAATTCTGCAGCTATGTTGTCATTCAGACAAAGCACCTCTACCCATGTGGGTCTCCATTTTGGTAGAAAAAAACAATAATAGACCAACTGAACCTCTCACTCCAACAAGCATGTCATAATTGGTGACTAACTAGGTGCCTGCTGAAATCAGATGTGATGTGCCCAAAAGAACAGACATGGCTGCCTAGCTGTAAACAAGAAAACAAAGACCACAGAAGAAGAGAAGCACCTCAACTGCAGAAGACACACTTCAATTCTGTTCTAAATATATGCAGATAAATCTATTCTATGAATGGATCAAAGAACACTAAATTTCAAATGCAAAGAAATTTACAGAACAAGAAAAGGACAGCATAACTCCTACAGCAATCCAAATTGCACATAATTTTAATTCATAGGCTGATTTGGAACAATACTTTTCGGTCAAGCGGTTTTAAGCAATTAGCTGACTCACAGAAATAGACAGATTTCAAGTGACAGGCTTATTTCAAATTATAGGCTAATTCTATGCAAACTAAAAGAAAATATCCAGCTTTTCTCCAACTGCCAAATTTGTAGATTTTTTTTTTTAGTCCACTACAGTTATTTATTATTGTTTATTTTTAGCATCCACATTTACATAGTCATTCATATATACATATTTTACAAAACTATCAATTAGACAAAAAGGCTACTAGTATGGGTACTACATTCTAAAC
The DNA here is from genome assembly GCA_905116865.2 of Candidula unifasciata. Lineage (NCBI taxonomy): Eukaryota > Metazoa > Mollusca > Gastropoda > Stylommatophora > Geomitridae > Candidula > Candidula unifasciata. The sequence goes on along the minus strand of CAJHNH020000805.1, from coordinate 182,870 downwards.
TATGTAATAATTTCTGTCAGCTCTTTGGGATCTAAACTACACATGAAATTTCATATTTAAAAAACAACCAGCATAATTTACACAACAGCAATCTGATAATGTGAGCTGCTATACATATATGTTACAACAAACAGCTGACAGAATACTTAAATACCAGTGCATAGTCTCTCCTCAGTACTTAAAATTCAAACCACAACAGAAATTAGATCCACTGACTCTCATATCAGCACAGAAGACTATTATATTTTTTTCATTCAATTAATGCCCAACTCAGAAAAATAATGGCTGAGTAAGACACTGAAAAACAGTTTAATTCGTCATAAAATATTTTTCACCACAGTCAAAAAAACACAAATTCCAGACTTTTCCAGAATCACAGCACAGTAAAAACCTACAGTTTACATTAAGTAAACATAAGAGTTATCAGCATAAACTCAGTAGGCAAAGAGTCTCCAAGGTAGGTGACCAAGGTAAGATGGTAGGTGTCTGTGTCTGTACTCATATGTGTGATGGAAAATAATGTTTGTTATCACTAACTGTGATAGGAATGGCAATTACTGAAGAAGAAAAACTTTAAAAAACCCAAGAAATTAAAAAATGAATTTTACCACCAATGAAGTATTATTCTTATAGATTTACTCTTGGCAAATGACTGGCTTTGGTACGTGACATGCAATGTTCAGTAAAAATGCCAGGAATAAAAATTACTGAAATAAACAGTTTTAAAATCTTCTAATACCAGATGACAGTTAAAGAAGTTATAAAACAACACATGATGTGCTCCTTGAGCACAAGGAATTTGAGAATTCTCTTAATCTATAAAGTTGTATTGTTATAGATTCATTTATGCTTAATGATTGACTTTATTCATGTGTGACAGAGGACAGTAACGTTACTATCCCTAAAAGTGACAGTAATTCAAATATTAACAAAAAATATTTTGAAAACCCAAGAGATCAGAAAATCAGATGTATCAATAATGAAGTGGTAAATAGCTATTCATGAATGATTATCACTAAAATGTGATGGAGATACAGCTTATTGAAAATGCCCTTTCAAAACTCAGGAGACTAGAACATTGTAATTATCATGAATTAAGTGGTTTTCTTATTAACACAAATTCTGAGCATAGCTTTTAATACCTCTCCCCTTTACTTGTTCCCTAAAGACACAGCCACAAACAAATGCATGAATGACATTTCATGTTTGGCGATAAAAAATACTAGGCAGGACATTGAGTTACCATACAATAAATAAAATAAACTCCATTGAAATTAAAAGTGATATCCATGAATGATACAATGGGTACATGCTTATTGACATAAGAAAGACAACTCTGCTGGGAACATTTGTGGGAATGAAATTATGAATTTTTAATAAATCACACACACACACACATATATATATATATATATATTTATATATATATTTATATATATATATATATACGATTCACTACCTAAAAGGTCAATAATGCTAAGTATCCAACAGTCACTGCATGTTTTCCACTGACTAAATTCAAAGACCAACAAAAGTAGCCACTACAACAACAGCAACACAAGAAGAAATCATAAACAATATAAAAAATACAACAATTGCAGCAGTAAACACAACAACCACAAAAAGTAATACAGAAAAAAAGCAATAATGGAGATGACAAGAATACCAAGCATCAGTACAATTGAAATAGTCATCCTAATGCAGGTTAAATAACTAGTTCAGTTAGTCAGTTAGCTGGCTTATCATCACTGAACTCAAGACATGTCCACAGGTGCTCAGATCCTCCCCTCAGTATGAACCCCAGTGTCCGATGGCTAACAGTACCAGTTCTATGTTGATAACAAGTCCTCTGATGTTCCTTGTGGGTGCCTCATTGTTTGCTATGCCGATCTTAACTCCCAAGTCTATCATTCTGGTGAGTGATGTGAATTCACTGCTCCCAAAGTCCTCCACCCTTCCCAATTCTCAGAGGGCATTAATAATATCAGCATGATCCATAGATTGAACGTTGGTAGTGATATGGATCCAGCCAATTTTTATTTCCATCGATGCCCGCATTCCCAGAACAAAGATAAAGGTGACTCCAGGTACAATGGACTTCTGTAATGATTTGAGCCATTGCCTTCACACTGAACTTGCCTGAACCCTCTGGATCATACTCAACGAATCACTGAGTACGCATGCATAGGTGTAGTATTGTGTTTCGAGTGAACAGTTTGGTGAATAGTACTATGCACAAGATTTAAACACTTTTTTACAGAGACATGTCACCATGTACATAAGAAGTAAGCATTCTTATACAACGATATGTAACTGTGTAACAAGATTTAACCATTCTTTTACTTAACTATGCAACATAAACAATAGACTGTACACATCTAGTCAACAATAACCGTACTGACCCTGGTCGTATGAAACATTATTATATGTAGGATTAAACATGTACACCTAAAGTACCAGATAGAAATATTCCCATAATTTATCAGTTAAAAGAGCCAACTGATAACATGGAAATCACACTGTAGGTTCACAAATATGATGGACTGTCCTGCCCTAAAGTTACTATTTTTTTTTACATTTACAAATGTCACACCATAATGCACTGTTTAATAACATACTATAACATTATGTTAAATGTCACAACAAAATAAATAGTTTAATAAACATAAAAGGATAAGAACACTGTTCAATGAGAACTACATTTTAAAATAATGACATACACAATAGAGAGTTAAATATGTGGGATCGTTAGGTACAAAGGTGGGATGACTTACTTTTAAACAGTGAAATGTGATCTTTACAAGAAGAGTATTATTATAAATCAATTTCACAGATCCATGTGTTGTCAGAAATAACTGTCTTCTTTGCCTTACAATTCAAGTTAACATGTAAGGTCAATATCTTGCCTTTCAGAACATGTGATCAATATTTCTTCTTCATCTTCTTCTCTTCCACCTTGTACCTCATTGAAGTGTCGGGGGGAGATGTAATGTTCGTTGAGGAGGTCTGTCATAAGCACTGTTAAGACTGATGTTCATTACTGTAAGGCTGTTCTTAATGCCATCACTCCATATTTTCCAAGGTCTTCCACTCGCTCTATACCCGTTGTAACATTTAAGTGTGGATCAAAATTTGCTGTGTATTAATTCTGACATGGATACTGAATAGGACACTGTACCTGAGACCTTCACAACTCACCAACCATCCCGAAACTTAAAAAAAAAAAATTATCATTCTTTTATATGGTTGATTCTATAGACCATTTTCCTCTTCTCTGCGTGGTTAATTCTAGACAGTGTATTGTAGATCATGCTCAGAGTTTGATTTGGTGCTGCCCCACTGAATGTGTTTTTGAGACCAATACAGTAAATGTGTAACCTGAGTCGTTGGTATCCAGCTCCAGGTTTGAAGATATTAGTCTATCTACTGATACTGCTATGCTCTGGTATCCCTATTATAAGGCTTCACTGACAATGCAAGAATGCAGTCATGAAAGTATTCTTCTAGTTTCAAACAGGTTTTTTTTATTAAGGATGCTTTTGTTTCTTTGTATATTTAGACAAAAACTTTGCATTAAATTTAACACTACTTCTATCAAGCACATTTGCCCATACACACACTCACAAACACACACACACACTTTGTGGACAACAATGCAATGTGATGCAAAATATTTAGAAAAAAAAAATATGTATTGGTAAATTATGTGACAAATATTTTATAGTGGTATTAAACATGGACCAACAGATGAGTCTATTAAACAGAACTGCAAGCCTTAATATCATATGTGTTCTACATAATAATGGTAAACATTATAGTTACACCAGGCTGTGTTTAAAAAAAGAAAACTGTAGTATATGCCTGACTCAGTGCTTCTCAAAATGTGGGCAGGTATACCCTTATCACACCAGTCATCTGATTTGATGCTTATACATGCTAGAAGCATAATATGCACAACTAGTTAGTAAAAGAGAAGTAAAGAGCTTCTTCCATGATGGTGGCACACCATGTATATAGTGCTAGACACATATTTGTATAGACCAACTGGCACTCAATAGTGATGAGGTCAACAACTCTCCAGCCACATTGACGTTCCTAAACATTTCCTCTTTACAGCATTTGTCTATTTCACAAGTTGGTGTTCCTCAACCAACACACATTCACAACACTTAACTATTCATTTCAAATACAAGCTATCAAAATTAGCTAGTAACTTAGTAGCTATTTATATAATTCACCATGAAGTTTTCTTTTGCTTTCTCATTATTTTGTTGCTGAATAGGATCCGGTAAAGATTTTTTCACAAATTCAAACTATATAAGTTACAGTATTGTCCTCTCCACAGCAGTACACATTTAAAAAAGATATTTTAACTGCAGTTTTAAAATCCCAATATTCTGAAGCTGAAAGTAAACATAAGGCTATTTAGCAAAAGAGAACTATGTAATTTTTGATAATGATATTAGTGCTGCACCATTCAGACAGATAGTAATTGCAAATTACTGAATGTAAAATATTCTTATATCCCCATATGGGCTCCAGGACCTCATTTTAGGGAAAAAGAATATACCCACAGCTCCCCCCCAACCCCCCCCCCCCCCCCCCCCCCCAAGCCCACTTTTCCTTCCCTGTGCCCATAAGCATGTCATAAAAGGTGGCAAATTAAGGGTCTGGTTTGTGCCAATAGCTAAAGGATGATCAAAAAACATTTTGATAATCTGTCTTTAAGCTAAACAGAAATGAAACCATATTAAACATGTATTGATATATGTACTTGGATATGCTGTGTGCTCTTAAAAACTAAAATATGAAAGTAACTTCTACAGAATATATTAAACTAAATTAAACAGAAAAATAATTTAAAATCATACACTTTTAATTGAGGTTTACAAAAATAGCACCCTGCTAAATCTTTATGGGTTATATTGAGATATGCTGTGAGTTAAAAAAAACAAAACCCAGAAAGTAAATTAATCCATATTATGCACCACAGGGGCAAGATAAATACAAATAAAGTCTCACAACAGATGCTGAAATTAAATGTTCAACCAAAAGGCATATTTACAATAAGACAGCTGTAAACCATAACACAATGTGCAAACCACTCCTTCAAAGGAGAAAACAGAAGAAAGAAGAAGAATCTTTAAAACAGACAAGAAATTTAATATCAATACCTTCCGGACATCTGATCCAACGACTTATAGAAATATACATTGTAAAGCCAAGCTGCTTGAATTAGACCCACACAGACATAAAACAGCTTGAATTAGACCCACACAGACATAAAACATTCTAATATATTTTATTACTTGGATCAGCTGTTTCATATCAAGAAGGGAGCTTGGACAGTATATCTGGCATGGCCTAAATTGGATCTGACATAGTGTTAGATATTATTAGCAAATCAATCAATCATGTGCCAGTAAAACAATGAAGGTTAGCAGCAGTAAATATTTCTCTATCTGTGCTTGCCCTCAAAAGGGCAGTTCGCTCGCTGTGCTGTGGTTTATACTCAAAGCCTGGCTTGCACCCTTCTGGCCAACACATCCGGTTTCAGCTAAACCGTAATTAGCCATCTTTTGCAGCATTCTATTTTAGGAGAGCAGTGGGTCTATCCCCCCAAAGACATTGTTGCACACTTCACCGTAAAGTCAGTTTTTCTGAGTATTGTCTGAATAGATGCAAAACATAAAAGAATCTACCATCTTCAGTGAATTTTGTTCCCCAGTATTTAAACTATGCCTATTTAATGCCTCAAGAACTAAGTGTACGTTGCTTTTAATTTCAACACTTTGAGGGCAGAAGAAGTTGAAGTAATAACTGCTTGTGAATGAATAGTTCACCATACCTCATTGATCATGATCTAGAATATGTGAAGACCTTATACTCCACACCCAAACATCAGCATCTGTCATTTATCATTCTGTTATTGTATTTTCTTGTTATTTTCTACTCCCTCATTTGCATGTGATTCCCCTCATCTGACTGTTAAAATAGCTCTGTTTGACTCAAAGTATGTAATTTCGTTATCTACTTTTCCTCTTTCTGCTTTATTTGTGGCATATTTTTTTTTTTTTTGGTATTCAGCTCCCCAGAGCATATTCTCTGTGTTAAAAAAAAAAAAAAAAATCTAATCGGAGTGTGTCATAAAATGGCATATAACAGGCAGAAAAGCATTAATTAAGAATGATAACTCAGGAATATAATCCATATTTTTCTGGAAGATGTCATGTTATCAGTCAACATCTCACATTCTTAAAATAAAAATATGCTTTGTTTTTTCTATATCCAGAACAGTGATTCTTAATTCTGTCAGTCTGGAAAATATTCTCAGCATATATGATGTAACCACTAGGAAAAATCTTGCTTTTATTATCAACAGGGGACTCTCCATTGTGAATTATTTAAAACATTTACTTTGCACTCTAAAGATTGTGGGTTCATGTCACAGGCATCAGTAAGACACAAAAAACTGTTTCAAAAACTAACAGAGCTCAGTTTCTTCTTATCTTCTTCTTTTCTTTACTCCTGGAATGTCTCACAGCATCAAGGTGGGAAGAGATCTCTAGAATGGGCTCTTCTATTCATTTCATGCATAGTAAATGTTAGTGTCTCTGATATTTCTGCAGTCCATCTTCTGTATGGTTGACCTATGGCTGTTGCTGCTCTATCTGTATAACACTGCTCTCTGTGGTGCCCTGTCTGCCGTCAATCTTGTTTCGTGGCCAAACCATTTGATCTGTTGTTTGTCAATAAAGTTCAATATTTGTTTTGTGCCACCTCTTCTCCTGATACCAATGTTCCTAAATCAATCTTTCCTTTTTACAACTAGCATAATAAGTAAACATTTGATTTATGTCATGACTACTTTTTCTTCTATCTTCTTAAGAGAGTGTATGCTTGATGCTGACAGCAAAGCATTGTTAAGTATACTATGTTGAACAGTGCTCTGTTAGTGTTCATATTCATGTGATTGTATTTCAGTATTTGTGCCATTTGCTCTGTTTCCCTACTGTTTAACTAAAGACAATTTCAAGTAGATAAAAAAACAAAGAGGTAAAATACAGAGTGACTTGCCTGCTTGCCTGAAACTTTCACATCAATCCACCAACAGATTTGTCTGTTTCCCAACCTGTCTACACACATTTTCATCAACTCAAACCCACCCATAAAAAAAAAAATCACTTGTCGGTCTGTTTCTTTTATCTATCCTGTATCACTGTCAAGATTTCTTGGCAAGTTAGGATTTAAAAAACTTAAAAACATACCAAAATCTAGCAAACTTTACAGGAAAACAACAAAAAGAGGTACAGATCTAGATGACATGGTCAGACAAGTATGTAACCAAGACAAGAAAACTCACGGTGGTCATGTCAGGAGATAGACCATGCATGATTTCTCATAATAATTCATAAGGGGCAAGGCAATGATGATGATGATGATAAAAATTTCCTTTTGTGTCTTGGTAGTCTTCATTCCAAAGTAAGAGAAAGATAGTGTCTTTGTGTATCTTTGTGCATGTGTTTGTGTTTGTGTGTGCTCGCACATATGTGTGTGTGAGAGAGAGTGTTGCTATGTGTGTGTTTGTATGTCTAAGGAAGAATAATGAAAAAGAAGAGACTGACTGAGAGCCAGATAAAAAAGAAATAGCGATTATGTGAACACAAAACAAGACAATAAAGTAATTTCAACACTTTAAAGCAGTACAGCAAAAAACAAGAATAAATAATGATGCAAAAATATGAGCTCCCATTCACAAGCACATATGACCATGTGACATCATTATCTATACAGATGGCTTGCACTGTGGCTCATAGTGTGCGGTCTGGGCGGGCATACACTGCACAGGCAAATGGACAGATAGTTACCAAAACCGAATGTGTTGTGTTTCAGAGATGTTAAGACAAGGAGTCAGAGAAGATAAAACTCCTGCTGAAAATGGGTTTTAAACCAGGACTAGGATGTGGCCACTGGTTGTAGGGCTAATCAAGAATACATGCCAATGAACTCTTACTGGGTACATTGACCAAGAGACACTAAGATGGCTGTTGCACTTGAGGAGGAAACATGAATGGGCTAGACTGCTGAGCTAAATTGTTTAATTTGATAACAAGTAACAAGAAGAAATACATGAATCAACTGTAATGTCTTCCCCAGCCTTAGTGTGCAGATTCATGTCCCTACATATACAGAAAATAATCAACATGTAATCTTTATAAGATGGGTCAACTATCTCCCCTGTTGACACACAAGCAGATACCTCAGAGTACTAAAGTGAATCTTATCAGAACTATTTTTTGGCCAATACTATGCTATCAGTGCCAAACGTGGACACTTACATCCTCCAATGAACGTAAAATTGTGACAACAGAGATGAAATGCCTTAGAAGAGCTGCAGGAGTTTCAAGGAAAGACAGAATACAAAATCATGAAATCAGACGAATGCTAGGAATAAAGCCAGTCTTACAGGTCATCAAAGAACAACAAATGAAATGGTTTGGACACCTAACAAGAATGCCCTGGTACTATCTGCCACAGCGAGCCACACTAAAACGTTACAACGGGTATAAAGCGAGTGGAAGACCTCGGAAAAGATGAAGTGATGGCATTAAAAACAGCCTTACAGAAATGAACATCAGTCTTAATAGTGCTCTTGACAGAGCTCATCAACGAACATTACATCTCCCCCCGACACTTCGATGAGGTACAAGGTGGAAGAGAAGAAGAAGAAGAAGAATCTTTATAAGAAAGCTTGAAGTCATAATAAATCATTCCATTACATAATGTCTGTCTTGCTTCTGTAAACGAACAGCATACACTGATACCTACTTTTTATTTTCTTCCAAAAACCAGTCGATCTGAAACAGATATACAGACATACACATATTTCCATATATGTATACCCACACTCATATTTTAATACACATTCCCACACATACACAAGGCCAGATCTGATGCCAGCAAAGCTTCATTTATCTCTATCTGTTACAAAAGCAATCTGGGAAGTCTCATGAGGAAGGCATGGACCACATCCCTCAGTGTTGTGCAGACATAGCTGTGGTTCACTAATCTGTAAATACAAGTCCATTACAACAAACACAATCTAATGTCTACCCTTTAAAAAAAGTTGGTTCTCAAGATAAATGATATAATGATGCTAACCAAAACTGTTGATAATGCAGAAACTCCTGCCAAATAAATTAAACAGTGAGAACTAACAAAAAGACCAAACAGAAGCACTGTTCTGTTTCATTTGTTGCTTCAGATTTCAAATTAGGTGTTAAAAGAAAATCAGTTTATTTACTGTGTTGCTCTGGCTAATTTCATTGTAAGATGGTGTTGATGCTGGCAATCAATCTGCTCTCTGGTCTGCTTGGTGCTCTGTTAACCAATTCTCCTACATGTGTAGACACAGATGTAGAGCTTCAGAAACTTCACGCTTACTAATTGACCACACTGTGTGGATTCCAGGTCCCTCCCCCATAAGCATGTTTATAAAAGCTAGTAATCAGGGGTTTACTGAAATCAGTTGGTCTGAAAGGCACATATACTGTCGCCTAGCTGTAAACCACAACATAATGTGCCAACCCTTTAACTCTTCAAGTCCCTAAAACACTTGATATGCGATAAGCTTTCTGTGAATCCCACCAAACATGTTACATATTTTTGTATATTTTATATTTTGTTAAGAGCAATCTTAAGAAATATGGCTTTTCAAGTATTTAGCTTTCTGAAAGTAATAAACTCATTTGTTTTTCGGGTAGGTACATATGCATATGAGCAATACCCTGTAAAACCATGTGGTACTCAAACAGTAAAAGACTTTGTGTGAAGAATTAGATGATAAAACCACCTAGTTTTCTGTCTTTCAATGTCTTAGAGCATGGCGTTGCTCCTGGTGTGTCAATTTAAGTCTATCTCTTTTGGTTACACTGATAGCTCTTCTCACACGACTCACCTTATATGAAGCATTGGTACTGACATAAAATAGATTATTAAATTTTAAAAAAAACACATACACCAGAGCAAAAAAAAAAAGGGTTGTTCTTTGTCTGAATATAGAATGTAAAACATAATTAATTTACTATTACATACAAAAGATGATAGTCTGATATTGAAGATTGTCATTTCAATATGTGTAAAACAACCAAATGCTGAATAGTTGACAACGTATATGACCAATAACGCAAATGTAGATATATATGAAACTGTAATGGAAAAATAAGTTCTTTTCTAGTTTTAAAAATGTCTTCAACATAAAGAAAGGCAGTCATGAATTCATGGGTAACTGCAAATATCTCCCTTTTCTTACAATGATTTGTATCCAGAAGATATTTTCAGAAACTTATGGATAAAACAAACAGCCAACAAATACTGGGTTTGGTTTGTAACATACTGTAAAGCATGTCAAGACGAGGGTCCACTAAGGGCCATACGGGTCATATTTGTGTCCTCATGAGAGCTTCATATGATAACTGCTTGAAGTAATTTAATATAAATAACTGCAGAATAGTTCTTTTGTGCAGGCCGCAGGTTTGCAATCAAAGGGTCGCATGTGGCCAGTGGGCTACCAGTTTGATATGCCTGCTGTAAGGGATATCCAGCTGAGGTAAACCAAATCAATTTAATTTTACCCAAATTTCTCTGTAAGTGCCCCAATCTACTTTCAAAACTCTTTCAGTACCAAGGGTAAACAAAGTCACTTTAATTTAGCCCATATATCTCCGTAAGTTCCCCAATCTACTATCAGAACTCTTTCAGTATCACCTGGGGGCTGCATGGTGTGCAGGCATGGTGTCCGCCTCGAGTGCTAGAGGTCCCGCGTTTAATCCATGGTAAGGGCTGTGATTTTTTCATGTGGACTTGGACTACTAGTAATTCCCCCTGGTCCCTGGGTAGTGAGATCGTACAAATCAACCCAAAGTGTGATCCTTTACATTTTGTCTGAGTATAATAATAATAATAACAACAACAACAATGATAATAATTATAATTTTAAAATGTGACTAAATATTTCACAAATTGCACGATAATTTTTGCCAGCTTGAAAGTAATATTCTCATGTTTATTTCTTTTTTGTTGTAATCATCAAACGGCATGCAATTCTGAATTTTCAAAAGCTAATAGAGTTAGATTTATAACATCTGGGACAAAAAGTGGTCGTAAACAACTTTGTAGGACATAGATGGGTTATATACTGGTGCTACAGAGTTTGTTCACTGCGCTGAGATTCTTCAGACTCGGGCTTGAGTTAGAAGTAGAACGGAGCACTTATGGGTTACTGCCCTTGTGCCATGATGATAATCTATTGTTTAAACCTAAACTTTGAAACCTAATATTAAACCTAACACAGCATGAATAGAACTGTGTGGGTGAAAAACCAGTTGCACATTTCATATCGCCTTGTATGAAGCATAACAAGCAGTTTAATTTATATACAACTGAAATCCCGGTAATATGGACACATTTACAAATTTGTGCTTCTTAACCAGATCCAAAAAATTAAAAAAAAAAAAAACATTTACTGCAGTAATTGTTTAAAATAATAATCCTTAAATGAAAAAACACAATTATTGAGCAAGGAAAAAAATCATTTAGAACAAATAACACTTCAATAAATAGCTCATCTATTACCGGTCTTCTTCTTCTCCTTTTTTCAGGTTCACAAAAACTCCAGCGAAAAGTCCTGGTTGTTTGTTCACCTCCAGACTTAAGTTGTGTTCCAGAACTTAAGTTTTGCGCGAACCTCCATTTTTCAAATCTGGCTTAATGTGAATGCACACTGTTGTTGAATCTTTGCCTTTCTGGCACATGCACTTCAACTCTGAAGGAAGCCTCCAGTATGTCGACTCATATTTTTCAAGTGAGACTGTGGGTCTATTGTTGTTTTCGCCATAATAGGGCCCCCGAAACCCACACAGGAAACCCTGATCTTAAACAAGGCAACAATAATAATCCTCAGGTACCCTTTTGTTTAATAAATAAACACAAAATCCTGTACACTATTTTGTAAACATTGATGAATGTAAACTATTATTGAATGATGTGTGCATGCAGAACATGAAGGATACAGGTTTTGAGGTGGATTCATAGGAACAGTATGCCATGAACTGCAAACCATGGAGGGGGAAATCAGCCAGGGTAATAGGTACAAAGAAGAAAAGGATTGAAGACAGGGTAATAGGTGAGTGTCAAATACATATGACAACAGTGGTTCAGTTCAGACAGAATGGAACATTATCACCTGAAGGAAAAAAAAGCAACTTAAAAGGTGGCAACAACGTTGATAATATATGGTAAACTTAAGAAATGTTAATTACAAAAAATGGTGTTCATCCTGCCTATCATGATAAACTTATACTTAAAAAAGAAAAAAACCAAACTAAAAGGTGGCAACAACGTTGATAATATATGGTAAACTTAAGAAATGTTAATTACAAAAAAAATGTTGTTCATCCTGCCTATCATGATAAACTTATACTTAAAAAAAGAAAAAAAGCAAACTAAAAGGTGGCAACAACGTTGATAATATATGGTAAACTTAAGCAATGTTAATTACAAAAAAATGTTGTTCATCCTGCCTTTCATGATAAACTTATACTTAAAAAAAAAGAAAAAAAGGAGATGTGATTTATCAACTTCTCATTTTGTGAGTTGTGAACAATAAAGATTTTAACTATTATCCATTTTGTCTAATGTTTGGTGAAATTAAAAATTTAACAAAAACTGAGAAATACATTTCAGCTATCAAGTGTTTGGTAAAATGTATAAACATAATCAGCATTGAACCTCATCTATCCTATTCAATGTTTGCTAAACCCACCTATATAAATATCAGCACTCGTAAAAATGATTCCTGCTGTTAAATGTTTGTTCAAATTATTAATATAAACACATCTCAACCTGATACACCCTGTATAGTATATGGTAAGTGTATTAATGTCAAACCAACTGGAATATCTTTTCTGTCCTCTGTGTTCATTCTTAAAAATGTGTGTTGGCTCATTGTGTTGTGGTTTACAGCTAGGCAGTGATAATCTGTGCCTTTTAACCCATAATCTGATTTCAACACACCCCTACAGTCACCGTTCATGATATGCTTGTTAGAAGGAAAGTGTGTCTTTTCTTTTTACTCCTAAAAACTTTGCCGCAAAACCCACATGAAGAAAACTAAAATATGATTCTAACAGAATCCTGAGGATAACATATCAGATAACTGAGGATTTTCTGTTAACTTATAGCCTGTACCATTTTCCAAAACCATCACATGCTAGAATTAGAGAGATAATTCCATGTACAATCCTCTCATCCCCTCCCCATCTTCTTCTTGTTCTTTAGTCCTGTCCTGCCATTCAGCACAAAGATTTTGATGAGGCATTGTGTGTGATCTCTTGTATGTGCAAATTAGATGATGGTATTTATGGCCTCATTTATTCCATCTATCCGAAGCTTGCATGATCAACCTCTAGATTTGCTTCCACCATGTCTAAGTGACAGGGCTTTCTGTGGTGCACTATCTGGTGGTAGGCTTGAATCATTCAGTCGACTGTCTCTTGCCGTAGTTTAGTACTGGTTTTCCTTTCCATATTTGTAATATTAAAGCCATTTAGAATTTAGAATATAATACACATATGGAGGTACTGTAGTACAGCACTTAGATGTTTGTCTGCCCTATAGCCAGAAAGTTTTCAGTTTGAATCCATATCAGGGCACATTTTTTTAAATGGCCCAGCCATCCAGGTAATCCCAGCTTGAAATATGTACCAGAAAATACCATGGGAAGTAAAAGCGATCAGCATGTTGACCACATCACCCAATGACCCCCAGCTGATTTTTAAAGGTACATGGGTCTAGCATCATTTGCCTAATATACCAGTGGGGTGAGAAAGGAATTTTACTTTACTAACTAAAGCATTACATCTGGTTTCTACCCAACTGATAAAGTAATTCATAAACAAATGGATGCTCAATATATAAGATAAACTATATTTTTTGATTAAGTGCTGCTCAACTGTGGATTATGGCTGCTATTCACCCATGTATTTCATCTTTCCTCCAAAAGTATGGGATGACATTAGTGTCCTCTGTGTTGACATCAATTGTTTGAGGTCCCTCTATTGGAGCCATGCCACAACCTTCCCATCTGCCTTCTGGAAGGTAAATGTGTCTTAAGTCATTCTTCCTTAAGCCTCTATTCTCACACAGCACCGGTGCCACCAGCAAGTTGTTCCCAACCAGAAACTGATCATCAATAACCTGGGCCTTTGGGTCATTTGGTGCAATCCACCAGAGTGGGCGGATAATGGGAAGTTCTGGTTCCTTCTCCCATACCGTAGTCAGATAAGGTAACAGTTCTCGATTTCGAAGATTCAATAACTCACGCAGTTTGTCTTGCATTTCCTTCTTCTTGAGTAAATGAATACTTGGAATCTCTAAAACAGGGAAGAAAATGGCCATTTGCAGCCACCGAATGAACATCTTTTCGGTGGTGCTATTTAAAGCCATTCTGTCTGCATCAGCAATGAGGAGTGGGAATCCACTCATCCCCATGATCAAGGAGTATGGTATGGAGGTGTTCAGGCAAAAAGACTCATTCTCTCCATAGAACATCATACGGATTGGAGTGTACACAGGCAAAGGAATAAATCCCGTGGCAAGTTCTAACACCAGTGACATGTTGAGTGAGGCCATGTCCCTGTAGAATATTCTTGTGTAATCCAAATGAGTCATATTGCGGTCAAAGTACTTGGAATCTGGAGGAACGCTGAGGGTCAACAATTTCAGTGCTTTAATATTCAGCTGTTTTATCAGGCCTCTGATTAGATCTAAAAACCACCGTTCAGCATCAGGATTTGTCACATCCAGAACTGCACCTTCCTGACCTCGCCACTTCACCATCCTGGTCACCAGGTACTGCCTGTCTCGGACAAAGTAACTGTTGTTGACGCCTTCTCTGAAATGCTGAGATTTGTAGCTAAAGAAGGTGGAAATAGGCAGAATTGGATAACAATTATGATGGCTCGCTTCAGTCAGCAAGGTCTGTATACTGTCCACCATGGTTGATTCCACATCGAGATTACCAAATTCTCCTTCCCATTCATCATAGAGTTGAATAAGGCTGCAACTCGATTCATTTCTTTGCATCTGATTCAGAAGTTCTGGCAAGTCTAATTTTGTGCTCAAAGCATGGATTGGCTGTGGCAGAAGCAGATGTTTGTGTTTTTGCTTAAAAGTAAAATCAGTATCCAGGTCTTCCCTGTGCTGTCTGGAAACATTATACACATCTTTCAAAGACTTCCCTTGGCAGACTGTGTAACGCAAGAGGGTCAAATTCTCATGTTTGTATCGAGCTGCCAGCTTGGAAGTGAGGCAAAACTGTCGCTTGTCCGAGATATTCCATGCTATAGTAAAAGGGAAGCTTGAATTCACAAAGATAGAAACACCCTGTGAACCAAACCACACTGGCACTAAATTCTCTGTCTGTTCTTCTGGATACTCTGCATAATAATCAAAACCATCTAAGTAAACTCCAGAGATTGGCCACGGTGGAGTGGTATTCAAAAGATAACCATACCAATTGTAACGCTGCAGATAGAAACAATCTTCGGCCTGGAAATCTTTCTCAATACCTTCCCATTCGATAGTGTAGCAAGAGGAGGTGCTGTTGTCATCTCTGGTCACTCTGAACCGGGCCATATCACGCCAATGTAAGCAGGACTCCTCAAAACTCTCAAATTTATCATCCCAACAATGATCATAGGCTGTAGCTAAGAGCTGTCGGCCCATATCCCCATACAGGACGCTGTCTCCATTCTCATTTTTGATTTCCAAAGATCGAAGTTTGACTGTGAATATGAATGCAGAGCCAAAACGAAGGGATTCAACGGTGTCCTTGTGAAAGAGCCAGATAGCAAAGACTCCAAGTGCAATAACTCCGAACATAAAGTAGACAGCAATTTTCATAATCCGCCGCTTCCTCCTTTTGCTTTCCTGTGCTTGCACAGCCTGGGGACAAGATTATAGACAGTATGTAAATATGCATATAAACATTTATGTCTGGTTTAAAAGAAAGGAATCAGTTTTACTTCTTCATATGTGTTTGCTCTTAAAAAAACAGTTGGTACTGTGGTGTTGTTTTCAACTGAGCTATGCCATATGTGCCTTTCAGCCCACTACATCCAAATTGAGGAAACTTAATAATTTACCTTTTTATGATATGAGGACAAAAAATAGGACAAAAAATGATAAATTGCACCAGGAACTTTACACAGCTAAAGCAGTTATATGAATACAAATTAAAAGCAATTAAGATGTGAGGTCAGTCAAGCAAACAAGCTATTGAAGGAAACAATGTAATCAAATTTGTTTTCTAATGTCCAGTATTATCGAGTAGCAATGTCTATTTGCATTGTGTGTTTATTCAGTCACTGTGGTGAAGACCAGATTACAGTGACCCATTGAGGAGTGTTGTTTTTGTGTGTTGAACTAAGAACTGACATCCCATCAATGGGAACATTTCCATAAGGGCTCCATCCTAATCTTCAGCAACCAGCGAAGAGTTCCAATTCCGATAATACCATAAGCAGTTGGATTATATGTATGGCTTTTCCTCAGAGAGTAGACTGTCGACCACATCCCCTGGTCACCCCTTAACGCTTCTACAGACAATAATCACTGATTCATGCCTTGACACTGTTCCCTTGCTTCCAAAGGGCCTTAGCCACATGTAGTGTGTCATGCATAAATTCACCACCCATTTGTGCAGAACACACAAAAATTGAGGAGAAAGGCATTTAAGAGTATCAAAGATATAAATGGATCAACTAAACCAAGATACTGTCAGTATTCAGGCTTGCAATATGCGCCGTCAAGGCCCAGGGGAAAAAATAACATTTCAGAAGATCTGTTACTGCTGTTGTTTACCAGCAGAGACAGCAGTGTGTGATGATAATGAATGCATAGATCTGTTGGTACCACATAAGTCACCATATATGTTTTGGTCATACCAGAGATATGA
This sequence comes from Candidula unifasciata, assembly GCA_905116865.2. Lineage (NCBI taxonomy): Eukaryota > Metazoa > Mollusca > Gastropoda > Stylommatophora > Geomitridae > Candidula > Candidula unifasciata. Next base: position 165,853 of record CAJHNH020000805.1, on the reverse strand, counting down.
CACTCTTCTTGATGTATACTAAAAAAGAATATTGTTAAATTAACCATCTTTAGAGAAATTGTGTTTAACCTATTTTGTCTCATTGTCAAGCATTTTGGATTCCAATATTAAATACTTTCAAGTTCAACATCCTCCGAGAGAAGGAGTATTTTCGCATGACGGTGGGTGTTGCTAATATAACCCAATATAACCCAAGCTCAAAGAAAATGTTAATGCTAGGAACTCCTAGCGTTTTCTTTTTTTGTTTTGTTACAACCCCCCCCCCCCCCCCCCACAATTAATCCAGGATTGCAGCTGAAGGAAAGACACCCAGTGATTTAAGCACTGCCCGTAATCCAACAGGAGAAAAGCTCAAAAATCCTGCTCAGTCTTACAGTGGGGCAGTCTACGGCCTCGGGAGCTGCCGTAATGTAGCGGTAGACACTGGATGGTCAGTGGGAAGGTACAGGAAACGTTCAAATGCTGGTTCACTTTCGTAGATATTCCTCAAAAGAATACAACGGCCATCTCCTTCTTGTTTTTCCTCTTATATTCTCCCTGCTAATGACAATCAAATACGGCCAGGCTGAACACTTTGGATATAAACACCACATGGCTGTCCAGCTGTGAGTAATTATCTTTTTTCACTCTCTACAATTTATTTGGGTGTTATCATTACCCAGCATCTCGTCTGCCTTCCCCTAGATACCAAACATAACAATTAAAGCTCTGGTATTGGCGGCACAACCGATACACGCACACGCATGCACAAACAAACATACACGCACACATACGCGCGCGCACACACATACACACACTCACTATTATGAGAATATTCACAAATAGAAACACGCGCAACAGTAAGCTAACAAGCTATAAAAAATGTGGCAATGAAGGAAAGTCGGGACAAAAAAAAAAATCATTAGAAAAAGGGAAGCCCTTCAGCTCCCCCTTATAATTGCCTAGGGATGGGCGCAAACAGCCTAAGCATTGTTTAAGTGCACAGTAATAGTAATTTGTTTTCTTCCCAGCAGGGATGTAAACGTATTATTGCATGTATTCGCCCCCGGCTAGCAAAAAGAAATCTGCGCAAATCACAGCACTATGTGCCGAATTGCAAATAAACATACGGAAATATCTGAAATAATAATGTTTAATCAAATACTTAAAGAGTATACAGTAGTGGGGTGGGGGGGGGGGGGAAATCCCTTAGCCTCTATGCATATATTATCAATGGGTGAGGGGGCGTTCAGTCCTCCTACAGAAAACTGGGTGGGGGAGTGGGGGGTCAAGGCGTCTGAGCTCCAAGGTTCGACCGTCCCTGCAAATTTGTATAACTCATAACGGGGCAAATTACTTTTTTCGTCTATCATAACAAAAAAAAATTTTTTTTGGCAGTATATGTGTGTGTGTGTGTGGAAAGGGTGGGGGGGGGGGGGGGGTGATGTTTACGGAATTTGGGGGGGGGGGGGGGGGGGGGGCGTGTTGTTAAATGTTGAAAATTATTCGAGCATTTATTAGAGTATGTGTATGTGCGCTTGTGTATGGCACTGTTTCAACGGTTTGGGGGGAAAAAACAACCTAAAATACTCTTTAATATCATAACATAACCCTTGATCCATTCGAGTCGTGGAGGTGTATTGATGGAAACAACTAGCACATATAACAGGCCATCTTTCTCTGTCTTCCGTTTGATGAATACTCTTTGCTTGCCCCCGGAGCATCATACACTGTGTGCTGCCTCCGTATTTTGTGTTTTGGGTATAGACCAATCGGTCGGCACTCGAACGGCGATGTGGCAAGCAATAACCACGGGCCGCATTTACTCCACATGGTATTTTACTAAAAGGCAACTGTGAAGCCAGTGTGGTAGCTTCCTTCTGGTTTCTAAATGGTAACTGAATGAGAAAGTACACGTCTTCATGACTCTATAGCAGCGGTTCTCAACCGTCGTAAAACACATATTCACTGAAGCGGCAACGTAAATAATTGTATGGTTGGGTGACGCCACAACATGAAGAACCGTATAAAAGGGTCGCGGCAGGAGGAAGGCTATGAGCCACTGGTCTAGAGTTTGTGAATTAGGGAAACAAACAACCAGGGGCGAGGTAAAAAGGGAGAGGGAAGGAAGCTTAGCCCCTCGAGTGTTTAATTTGTGTCAACGCCCCTGTAAAGGACAGCAACTAATCATCAGAAAGTTAGTTGCGTATCCTTTACATGATGTTGCAGAACCATCCCCAGCATTTTTGGCTGTTGTAGTTTTTTCTAGGCACATTTTACGTTTTACTTCTGTCCACACCCTCGAGTAGTCACTCAAGGTGGATGACTGACTTGGCTAATGATGACACTTGTTTAGGGGTGCAGTCGAGTTAAGTCGAAACGATCGCTTTCATTGCACTGGGCTTAGCCAATATAACACGTTCTCTCTCTAAAAACGTCTGGCCGAAAGCATCGCACAGAGCATCCATTCCACAGCTCCAGCGATGATCCCTATGGATCTTCTTATAAACTGCACTGGTGTAAAACGAACCCAGGACCTTCGGAGCGCATGGCAAACGGTTTGACCACTTCGCCAAGGAGACCCCTGATGTAAAGTAAAAGAAAACAGCTTCGTTTTTACGATTTTAGGCATATGGGACATGTCAAACTTGTATCTAGATCGTTACAGGCAAATTTTCAGATTCTTCTCAATCGCGTACTGCTGACCCCATGTCTACTTCTCTAAAAATGATTTGTATTCTTTGTTTGTTATTCATTGGATTCCCAATGCAGCAAAGGCCCTCAATCAACTGCACCAAATTGCCCTATTTTTTACCACTGCCTGGACCTCAATGCCTTGGGGGTGGGGGTGGGGGCGGGGGTGGGATGGGGGGGGGGTAGACCCGTTATTTCTTCAGCAATCTGAATTCAAGGTCTTTCTCTCTCTCTCCCTCCCTCTCCCCCCCCCCACCTCTCTCTCTCTCTCTTCTGCCTTTCTAGCCCAAAGTGAAACACAGCCCGTCAACCAGCTCACGCCAAGTCGTTCTATCCTTTGCAATGGCATGCAGCTCTCCCCATGTCCTCCTCATCTTTCTAACTTCACTTTCCAGCTCCTTTCTCCATGTGTTTTTTGGGCTTCATTTATTCCTATGCCCTTGTGGGTTCCAGTGCAAGGCATTCTAGTTATATTGTTCTCCGGTTTTCTCAGTGTGTGTCCCATCCAACAACTTTTCATCACCTCTTGATCCACTGGAACCTTGAATGCGTCATTCTAATTATTATCAGATTGTATCGGTGTGTGCAAAGGAACGAGCCACGCTTGTCTTGTCTTCATTTCAGTATTTACTAGAATGTGTGTAATTACAAACGCTATTTGATGTGGGTTTAGGGGTGGGGGTGGGGGTGGGGGGGGGGGGAGGTGGAGAAATATCATACATCAATTCTATTCTAGGGAAGCACAGTTGTGTAGATTACGAGTAACGGTTTTCGTCGTTCCTCATGTGTCTGCTTCATACAGCAGTACTGACTTGAGTTTAGGGTTACATATTCTAAACCTTATGGGATTTTGAATGTTATTTGACTACTAAAGCTTTCCAAGTGCGATAAAAGCCCCTTTTGTCTTTTCTGATTGTATTGTTGTTATATCTCTTCTCCCATCATTGTCTGCACTGTTGCATAAACAGGTATATATGACTCCGCCTCTTGGAGATTGCTTTCACCAAGGGAGATTGCGTTGTTGTTTTCCTGGTTTGTATTCATTATCTTTACCTTTCCTCGATGCAAAGAAAGGATCGGCCTATCATAACTGGCATTGTATACACAGATAACGCTATTCTCATGACAACTGACAAAGATAAAGTTTGTTTGCAAAAATTTATAGCACACACCGATGGTAATGATAGGGAAGTTAGAAATTTAGATAGAGATGATCTACTGAGTACCATAAATTATAATTGCTACCAGGATATCATTAGGGTGGATAATACAAAATATACATTGCAAGAGCCAAAAGTCACTGCACCGGGGCCAGATGGAGTCAGATATGTCTACATGAAGGGCATGAGTGATGAAGACCCACATTACAATGTGTACAAGAAAGTATCATGGGAAGTGAAATCGGCCGGCGTGATGTTGACTATTTCGGCAATCAACTGATAATTTATTTCAATATAATAAAAAAAAAAAAATATATATATATATATATATATATATATATATATATATATATATATATATATATATATATATATATAATTGCTGTCAAGGGGGGAAAAACTGCAATTTTTTAATTAATGGTAGAGGCAGATGGCTGTTTCCATAATGTGAGAAAAATCGCAAGATAAAAGTAAATATGACATTCAGACAAAAGAAATTAAAAAACAAATATTACATAAAATAAAAGCTAGTGTCTACTAGTATATTCTTGAAATTTCAACATAACACTTAAAAAAACAAATACAATTCTTGTTCCCACTTCCTCTCCTGCTCCTTCTGCACAGAAAACAGGAAAAGTCAGCGGCAACCACCTAGCGACATAGAAGCCTATCCTCCCCCCACCCCCTTTCCATGTTCTTTTTTTATGCCTGTATTTCTGAATTTCAAGTGTGTGTGTGTGTGTGTGTTTGTTGTCTATGTGTGCGCGCGCGTGTATGTGCATACATTTCATTCGCCACTGAGCATATAAAAACAATAACAATAACTGTGATCAGTGTTGCGCAATTAAACAATGCTTAAGCTCCACCACCCCACATTTTTTTTTCAGGAGTGGGAGCTTTAGCATTGCCTAACTGCGCAATACAGTAAGAATAATTTTTATTATTGCACACCAGACTTGGCTTAGGCCTCCGTCTCCAGAAAATATTTTTTTTTAAAGGGGGGGGGGGAGGTGGTGGGGGGGGGGGGGGTCCGCTCAAGCCTTGTTTAACTGCAAAAATGAAAACAATTTTGATCAGAAGAACTCCACAGGGGAGCATGCACAGTAGGGGTCCACCGATCATCAGTAGAAAGATCCTTCGCCGACGATTGTGTTCGGCTCATTATTCTCTAGACAATCTCGGAAGGTAGGACCTGGTTCGTGACTCCAGGCCTTGATCTTCCCCTGCAGCACTTTATCAGACTCTCGGACAGTGACTAGACGATATGCTGACTTTGCAATAGGTATTGTGAGATTTGGTGTTATACTGTCGCTACGGTAGCAAATTATGTCAGTTAACTACCTTAACGACCAGAGTAACAAGTTAATGGTTGGTTCATCGGAGAGGTGTTATACTTTGGCATTTGGCAGAGAGACACTGGCAGTCATGTATCGGACACTTTGGCTTCATGTTTTGATAAAACATATGGGCGGACATGTCACGGGATGACAAAGGATAGAGCTGGGTGATGACCTATGCTCCTTTAGGTGATGAGGGGCCTCTTTTTCTTTTACTCTTTATCCCCCAGTTAGCACAGGCCCTGAACCAGCTGATGCCAAGTCGACTTATCCTTTGCAACTCACCCCATGTGCTTAACATCTGGCTGATCAAGGGTAGAAGAATAAAACCCATTTGCTGGAAGTGACAGTATACGCTGGTATACGGAAAAGGAAGGAGTGGTCTGTCTTTGAGGAAAGAAACATTAGGTTAGAGAGTTGGCGCACATAAACAAGACCAAAAATATAACCAGAACCTGTTGGACAACAGCAGGCTGAACGTGGTCAAGTTTTTTTGTTTTTTTTTTGGGGGGGGGGAAGATCGGGATTTAGGGGGGGGGGGGGTTGGGTGGGGGGCCATTTGAATGAAAAGGAATAGAATGGAACTGAAGTGACGGTTTAGGGTGAGTCTGATCAGACTGCTGCAACTTCTGAAGCTGTAACCGAAATACCTCATACTACGCTTCTTGTTTACGTTCTGTCGT
>CAJHNH020000805.1:125000-155000 GCA_905116865.2 Candidula unifasciata | reverse complement strand
TCGCTACAAGTCGTCAAATGCTACGCCATGTAATTAGGAGGAAGAGGAATTCTGATCTGTTATGGACCCAATGATTCGAGGCACAAACTGATCGACTGAATGGCAATTTATCAATCAATCAAAGTAGCTAACAGCAAACTAGCAGACTAATTAGCGAACAAAGTAAGGAGCTAGTTAGCGAACTTGCTTACTAACCAACCAACTAGCTGACTGGCTAACTAACGAATTAACTACCTACATAACTAGCTAACGAACTAGCTAGCTAACTAACTACTAAACAGCCAGCTAACTAGATGACTAACTAAGTAGCCAGCTAACAAACTAGGAAGGTAACTAACTAGCTTGCTCACTGACTAGCTAGCTAACTAACTATACATTAACCAGCCAGATAACTAACTAGCTTCGTATAAATTCTAAATCAAGTACTGTGTGCCTCACATTATGTTTCACTAAGACGGTGTTCAGAGTTGCGACTGCCAGCTTTTATCCGGTATGGCTAGATCTCTCTCCATGCAGCCTAAATGAAATCCCTTTGCCAACCCTAGGACAAGGTCCAAACAAAAGCACCCATAACCTTTAGAAATGAGGCAGGTAAACCATTTCGCCGGCAGACACTCAGTTTCACTACTTCACGAGAAAGCTTGAAATGCCATCACAGCTTCATGCCTAGTAGTAATCATTAGATAAGTCAGTTCTTCTTCTTCACCTCTTCTTCTTCTGTTTCTTCTTCTTCTTGTTTCTGTGTTCAGCCTTAAAATGGAGGTAGGCACGTTGCGTTATTATTTACAAATAGATCGTGATATCAGTTTATTTCGGCTCAACAATCCGATTTCAACACATTAATAATTAGTCGTCTTTCATGGGGCATTTAGATTATTCTTTTTCTCTCGAAAAAAGGTCATGGAACTCACCTGTGGGGATAAGTATATTACTTTTTCGACACTGTCTTTTGACAATATCCAGTTAAAAGCTAAGCTGTAAATTAGTTAGTTAGTCTTTTATCTTGAGCCTAGAGTTTCGCACATGGAAGAGGTCATAGCTGTCCATGTCTGGCGGTTCGTTACAACCTGTTATAGGCCAGGGATGTTCATTAGGCCCCCGGCTGAGCCTTTTCTGATGGTGGTTCTATAAAGGGTCTCTCTCGGTCTTTCCCATTTTTTCCCCTTCCGGTGTTCATTTGAGTGCTCGATGGGGAAGTCTTCTCTTATCCATTCTGAGTGCATAGCCGATGTAGTTCCAGCAGTGCTTTCTTATAAAACTGGATACACTTTCGTGCTTGCAGATCAAGAAAACAAAAGATGAGCCACTGATAAAAGTACAGTTTATGATAAATAAAGAACGCTCAAAGAGATTTAGGTTGGAAATATTAAAGCAGTGAGAGCGAGAGATGAACCCAACGACAATGCATCATCAGTAACACATAACAAGAATGGCCGGATATAATTACGCGAGGAACCATGCATGATCAGCTGGGACACAGATTTTACAAAATTTCTTAATTCAAACCTGACTGTAGCTGCGGTGCTTCCCAGAAAACTACCGTAAAAATAAACCCCTCTAACATAATTTTTCAGGATGTCTGTAATATAATCCGTGCCTAGAATATAGCGGGCTGCTGGTGGCCGTTATAGCTGCCCTAATTATCCCTTTCTTTGCGTTTGAAGGTTTGAAAGTTTAAAAACAGGATCAACATCATGGCACACGGATAGTAGCCCATAAGTGCTCCGTTCTTCTTCTAACTAAAGTTTAAGTCCGAAGAAGCTCAGCACAGTACACAGGCTCTATAGCACCAGCGAGGATCCTGAAATACTTTGGGTAGATTTTAACTCCAAATCAGCGCCGTTATGCTATTCTTTTCAATTTCCAACTGCTATGGGATTTGTTACGTGATCAACAATGTACACGGGCGTCCGATCTCACCACCCAGAGACCAGGGCAATTACTAGAAGTCCAAGTCCACGTGAAAAAATCCAAATCCTTGCCGGGGATTGATCCCGGAGCCTCTATTACTCGAGGCGGACACCATTCCCCGAGATCACGCAGCTCCCTCTGAGTTTTAACGGGGTAGCTAGGCGTGAAACTTTTCAGTCGTACAATGTCTAAACTTGCAGGTCCTGTTATACTTCTTCTTCTCATTGTGATCGCTCTATTATTTACACGGACATACGCGTTCTGGTGACAGTTTTAACTATTTTTAGAGGTTCCTTTTTTAGTTCCACGCAACTAGGAGAATGGTGTTGACTCACTGGTCCAGAGATCCTTTAATCCAAAGGTGTCAACTTTTCAGGCAGCAGCCCGGAGAGGATAAACAACATGAGGGCACGAGAACCTTTCTTTTCAAAAAGCGTATCGGATTTATGATGCCAGACGCATATTTGTATTCACCAATCGGCATTCATACAACAAGTTAGAAGATGCAGAGGAGGTGAGTGTCACAGTGACCACTACATGGTTGGTGCAAAACTAAAATCAAGTTAAACAGATCCTTTTACACCAAGTTGCAAAGATCACATCCAGAGTACAATAAAGAAAGATTACAAAAAACATCCATATCATAGAAATTTGCAGATGAATAGAGATATAAAATTGAAACTTTACAAATTCTGTAAGAAGAAGAAGTTAAACAAATCTGGATGGATATAAGGAATATAATTCAAACCACTGCAGAAGCATGTTTTGGTGTGTCCACCATAAACAGAAAGAACAAATGGTTCGATACAAAATGTGAAGAAGCAGTCAGTAAGAAAAAACATGCCAGGCAGATTTGGTAAATAATACTAGTAACATACGAAATAAAGAAAAATACAGAACATAATGTAAAGAAGCTATAAAAGTAGTTTGGCACCAAAAGCGAGAATATATGAGTCACATTGTCGTGGATATGGAAGCTAACCATCAGAACAACGAATCCAGAAAGTTTTTTAAAGACCTGAAGACAGTAACACGAGGACATCACCAAAGCATTTATAGTTCACAATGGGAACAAGATAAATAATATTAAGGAAATATGTAACAGATGAAAGAAATATTTTCCTGAATTGTAAAACTATGAAACTCCACTTAATACCTATCCACAGGAAGAGATTTTAAAATGTTAGTTAGTTAGTTAGTTAGTTAGTTAGTTAGTTAGTTAGTTGGGTTATCGTCATTGCACTCCGGACATGTCCATAGGTGCTCAGATCCTCCCCTCAGTATGAACCCCAACGTCCGATGGCTAATAGTACCAGTTCTATGTTGATTAACAAGTCTTCTGACGTGTCCGGTGTGCGTCTCGTTTTTTGCTGTGCCGATCTTAATTCCCAAGTCTGCCATTCTGGCGAGTGATGTGGATTCACTGCCACCAAAGTCCTCTATCCTTCCCATTTCTCTGAGGGCATTGATAATATCAGCATGATCCATAGGCTGACCGTCGGTAGTGATAGCGGATCCAGCCAACCTGTCAGCTCTTTCATTTCCATCGACGCCTGCGTGTCCCGGAACAAAAATAAAGGTGACTCCACGCACAGTGGACTTCTGTAATGATTCAAGCCATTGTCTTCGCACTGAACCTGCCTGAACCCTCCGGATCATACTCATTGAATCACTGAGTATACATATGCGGGTGTATTTTTGTGTTTCAAGCCAGGCAAACGCTTGCGTCACTGCCATCACCTCCATCGTCATGCTGCTGGTTGTCATGGAGAAGGCACCGTTGGCTTCTTTGACTGTTCTGCCCCGCTGAGCGTGCTGTAAATGCCCATGCGCTTCTTCTTTGGCGTATAACGGATCCGTCTGTATAGATTAGTGCATCTGCTTCGTCTGAATTTTCACCGATGAGAGCGTTGACCTCTGCATTAACAGCAACAGGATTCTCTTCTCTACATCGCCTGTTGAGTGTGACAATACAGGAAAATGTACAAATAAACGCCTGAGGCACAGGTATCCATTCTGCACCAGGTATGATGTCGGTTAGGCTGCATATTTGCCTAATAACATTTTCTGCCCGACCTAGCCACGATTTTCCCCTCTTCAGTCTGTCGCCCTTTTCACTAAAAAGCGCTTGATGCAGTGGGTGTTTCTTATCAGCACATATTTTGAGATATGCCCGAGCCCTCCACATCCTGATCCTTTGGTTCATTGTTGGAAAGTCAAGTAGATACCTCATTGCTTCACAGGATGTGTCTCTTGTACATCCCAAAATAATGCGCATGGCTTCATTTTGCACCTTTTCGAGTCTTTCAATCTGGGTAGCACTGACAGTGAGGATGGCCAGAGCGTATTCAATGGGTGAAAGGACCAGACCGTAGAATAGAAGTATTAGTAGTCTTTGCTCGATATTGGAAGCAGCCATAATCCTCATTGCAGACAGACCTTTGCGTGCTTTTGTTATCACATGGTCAACGTGTTCCCTGAATGACAAGCTGCGATCGAACCTCACCCCGAGAAACGTATTTTAAAAAAACGTATTTTAAAATGTGAACCAAATAATGAAGAGCCAGATTTTGAAGAAGTTCTGTGTGTCTTAACACGGCTTAAAAACAATAAAGCAACTGGTGCTGATGGAATTGCAGCTGAACTTTTAAAAGAAGGTAGTCATGCATTACGTGTAAAGATCAACATCATCATGTAGCAGGTCTTTTGCAGAACGTCGCTCTCATCACAGTCTGCCTGAAAGAAACTCGGTCTCTCGCCAGTTCTCCCGCCTCATGCACTTTCACACTCAAGGAGTGACTTATATCCTGTGCCCATCTTCGTGTCGGTCGGCCCCTGCCCCTCCTTCCTGGTACCATGCCTTCTGCTATAATTTTTTTCCAATCCGTCGTGGCGCTTGATATGACCAAAATATTTCGGCTTTCGAGAAAGGATGCTGTTTATTAGCCAATCTTCCTTGTTGTTCGGATCTTTTAAGATGTCAATATTTCTCATCTTCTTTGTCTAAGATTTCTGAGAATCTTTCTATAGCATTTCAGCTCAAAAGCCTCTACTCTCTTTCTTAAGGACTGAGAGATAGTCCTCGACTCACATGTAGCCACAGTTAAGATGCATGCTCTCAAAATTCTAATTTGTATCTCCTTGCTGGTGCTTAACCATAGACTTTTAAGGCTGTTCAATCTTTGCATTGCTATGGCCCTCCTCCTTTTAAAGATGTAAAGATATATGAATTAATAAAACTAGTTTAGAAGATGGAGAAATTACCCCATGAATGGGAAGTGTCTTTATTATTACCCATTTTTAGGAAAGGAGACAAGCATAAGTGGGAAAATTATAGAGGAATATCACTATCATCTACAAGCTATAAGATACTATCGGCAGCACTGCTAAACAGGCTAAAACCATACGTCGAGGAGTTATCGGGAGATTATAAAGCGGATTTTCGAGAGTACAGATCAACAATAGATCAGACATTCACCTTACGTCAAATAGCAGAGCAAAATTGGGAATACAGACAAGATGTACAAAATGTTTTTGTGGATTTTAAAAAGGCGTATGATAGTGTACACAGAAACAGTTAATGGAATGCTATGAAGGACTGGAATAGCAAAGAGGTTTATTGCCGTGACCAAACTATGTATGGAAGACACTTGTAATATAGTAATATAAGGGCAGACAGTCAGGCCCTTTAAAGCAAGATGATGCTCTGTCCCTACTTCTTTTCAACTAGGCCCAGGAGAAAAGTATCATCATCATCATCATCATCAGGTGCCTTGCCGACTGGCGTGGGCGATCATGCCTCTTCATAATCTGCGATCTCCTGCAGCATGTATCAGTTCGGGTGCCGACACACCTCCATGCCATGCAACAAGACTGTCAAGCATCTTCTCTCGTTGTCTTCCTCTATCCCTTTTTCCACAGATGTTTCCAGTGGTCACAACATGTTCTATTTTCCCTCTTCTCATAACATGGCCGAAAAATGATGACTGTCTCCTTCTGATGTCTGTGATAAGTTGTCTTCGGGCTCCCGCTTCTTTCAAAACCTCTTGGTTGCTCTTTTTGGCTGTCCAAGGTATTCTAAGCATTCTTCTGTAAAACCACATCTCTGAGGCCTCTAAAAATTGTTTGGCCTGCCTACCGATTGTCCAGGATTCACTGCCATATGTTAAAACTGGATGTATATAGCAAGCAAGAATTATTTTTCTAACTCTCAATGACAAGGATATATTGTACAAGATGTTTTTCATTTTATAAAATGCAGTTTTTGCCTGTCCAATTCTGTTTCTTATTTCAGTTATGCATCTTCCATCTGATGTTATCCATGTGCCCAGATACTTACATTTCTGTACTTGTCCTAAAATAACACCATTGACTTTAATTACACATTTAGGAATAATTTGTTTCTTTGATACCACCATTACTTCTGTCTTCATATTATTCAAACTGAGGCCCATTCTTCCACTTTATAACACCACAATGTCTATCATTTCCTGTAGTTCTTTCTGACTTGTTGCTATCAAGACTGTGTCATCAGCATAACGTAAATTGTTTATATTGTGCCCACCAACCACAATTCCGGGCATATTAAAGATCTCATTATTTATTCACTTTATATTGAAAACAAATCAGGTGACAGTATACACATCCTTGTCGAACGCCCCTCTTTATGCTTTGAAATGTACCTAAACAGTTGTTTATTTTTATAGCTGCTGTTTGCTGCCAATACATATTCTTTATTATTCGTAGATCTTTCCCACCAATGTTTAATTTTTCTAACAGTTTGATTACTTCTTCATGCTTCACACAGTCAAATGCTTTTGTATAGTCTATGAAGCATAAGTACAAATCAGTCTTTACTTCTATAGCTCTTTCTGACAATGTCCTTAGGATGTAAATGGCATTGTTTGTACCTTTTCCTTCTACAAATCCACATTGTTAATCGCTGATTTCTGGTTTAATTTTGTTTCTTAGTCTTCTTATAATTATTCTCAGTAAAATCTTAGTCATGTGACTCATAAGACTTATTGTGCGATGGTCTTCACATTTTAAAGTGCCTGGTTTCTTTGGCAGAGCTATAAATATGGATTTTAAAAGGTCATTTGGAATATAACCCACTATTATAAATATCATTTAAAAGTTTAGTTATTATTTCAATTCAAAAATCTCCCAGTGCTTCGATCTCTTCCAGTGAGATGTTGTCTGGCCCGGGTGCTTTTCCTTTCTTCATATGATATATTGCATCCTCAACTTCTGCAGTCATTATTGGTGGACCATCATTGTTGGTCTGCAGTTCTACATCTGGTCTATTATCATCATACAGTTCCCCTATATACTCTGTCCATCTGTTAATTATATTACTATGTCACCATATTTTGATTTCAAACATCCAGTGCTGCTACGTGTCATCTTTCCTGTTAACATATTTATCTGTATAGAAAAGTATCGGGAAATTAAAACGAGTGCACTAGAGGAGAAACTACAAGAATACTTGGATATGATGACGACATTGATATCGTTGGAGAAAATGAGCTAGAGACTGTTAAAACATGTCGTAAAAGAATCAGCTCAAAAAATGGAACGTTATCAATCAAGATAAGACAGAATATAAGATAATAATTAGACAGGGAAATGAAATGAACTCCGGCCACATACATGTCGATAATATGAAAATCAAACGGACGGAAACATATAAGTACTTGGGTGCAAACTTCAATTGCTCCAACATGATGACAGAAGAAATACAATCTAGAATACAATCTGGAAATAAAGTATACTATGCCCTTCAACATCTGCTAATGTATAAGTGTCTGTCTCGCAACACCAAGATCAAAATATATAAAACGTTGATAAGACCAGTCGTTTTATATGGATCTGAAACTTGGAGCACAACTAAAAGAGATGAAGCCTCATGACAGGCTTTCGAAAAAAGAGTGTTACGACAAATCTTTGGAACCATTGAAGATGCAAACAGCGGTGAACAGAGAGTGAGAAGCAACAACGAAATCTATCATATGTTTTAATCACCACTGATCACTGGCATCCTGTGAACTAATAGACTGAAATGGTTGGGGCATACTGAAAGAATGTCAGATGACAGAGAGGTAAAAACTATATACAGGAGGGAGATGAATGGTTGTAGACCACGAGGTATCTAAGACGACGATGGAGAGATAGAGATACTATCCAATCAAAGCTGCAAACACTTGGCGTTATCAACTGGAAAGAGAAAGCCAACCTGAGAGATTAATGGAGGCGGGTGATATCTGCAGCAATGAACCTCAAGGGCTCGGAATGCTGAAGAAGGAGAAGAATCGGCATTCAGTGGGCGATGTGTTCACCCTCATACACACCGACCGACCGCTTATACTTCCCATGACATTACAAAGTTACCTATTCAGCTGGGTCCACCTGTTAGTATTATATTTGTATTCTTTTCCTCGTGGGAGCAAAGCCAATTAAAAAAAAATAATAATAAATAAATAAAAGCATCGCTGCGAATTCAAACTCAAGACAATCAGGTCTGCAATCAAGCATCTAGCCATTACACTACCACAGCCGCAGCCTCATAAAATTGAATACTAGATACCTCCCAGAACTCTCTAGAATTTGTCTGGGAAGGAAAGGCGACGAGAAAGGATTTTGTCGATCATCACCACATAGGTTTTTTTCAGAACGTCGCTCTCATCACATGGTCTGCCTTAAAAGAAACTTGGTCTCTCTTCAGCTCTCCCGCCTCGTGTACATTACTACCCTAGATGTCACTTATATCATGTGCACATATTCGTGCTGGTCGGCCTCTGCCTCTCCTCCTAGTACCACGCCTACTGCTATAATTTGTTTTCCATACCGCCGTGGTATTTTATATAAATCAAACTATTCCGAGACAAGATGTAATTTAGTAGCTAATATTCCTTGATGTTCAGACCTTTTAGGATGTCAATATTTTTTTTTCTCAGCTCATGTGCCTTGGCCTAGCATGTGTGAAAGCTTCAGATTTTGTATTCCAGCAGCACCTGCTATGGAACAACCTTGTCTTTACATACAGAGAAGAAATACTCAATACAGGCAAGTGAGGAATACCAAGCAGCAGGCAAATCAATAACCCTTACAACGACATAGACTACCGTTAGCTATTGCACTGCATAAACTACAGCTCCTAACATCGACTGGCGGCAGGAACTGAACCAGCACGGAGAACAACGATGTTTTTTTATCGGTTCGACAGTAGATATGCAAGAAGTAACACACAATTTGAAAGCACCCTTTGCAACCACAGTTAAGTAAATTACCTTATGTTTTTCATATGTGTGGTTTGCATTATTGGCAGCTTTATGCGTACAAGTGAATCTAGATTCATGTATATTATCTAATCAGGTAAATGGGTGGATCATTTTTGTGGGTATATCACCTTTTCTCGATCTAGAGTGAATCTAGATTTAATTAGTTGTTTAAACAACCTATTAAACCCATTAGGTGGAACTCAGTTAAGTCATGTAAGCATAAATTGTGTTCAACAGATTAGGTTATTCTCGATAAAGTTATAAAGGCTTTAGTGTTGCATTTACATGAGGAAAAGAAACTAGCGCTGGAAAAGAAACACATTGAGAAAACATAATAATAAAATATACATTTGAGGCTTGAAGAGGTTTGAACAACGGATCAATATCCTGGCACACGGGTGGTAACCATAAGTGATCCGTTCTTCTTATACCTCAAGTCTGAGTCCGAAGAAGCTCAGCACAGTGCACAGGCTCTGTAGCCCCGGCGAGGTTTCTGAAATACTTTGGGTAGAATTTTAACTCCATATTTTGCCCGGAGACTTTTTTTTTAAGAATTCCTACTGCCAAGGGATTTTTACGTGCGCAGCAATGTACATGAGCGTCCGATCACACTACCCAGATACCAGGGGGGAATTACTAGAAGTCCGAGTCAACGTGAAAGAATCCCAGCCCTTACCGGGGATTGAACCTCTAGCACTCGAGGCGGACACCATGCCTGGAGACCACGTAGCCCCCCCCCCCACCCCTCACCCCAAATACGCGAATTTACTCGCATAAGTAACCATTCGGCTAAAGGAATGAAGGGATTAATTTAAAGACATGGGTGAAATTAAATACAAATAGGAAGGACATGTAATCAGCTGCACGAGATGGTAAAGAAATAAACGGCTTGGTACAAGCTGAAAGAGGAAATAAAAGAGACGTAGTAGCAGTAATAGTAATAATAGCAGCATTATCATCAGAAGCAGTAACAGAAGTCGCGTCTTCGTCATGGTAGTCGCCGTAGTGGTAGCTGTAGTAGTAGTGATGGAAGTAGTAGTGGTAGTGGTTGCATCGGTGGTTGTAGTTGTTGTAGTGGTAGTGATGATAGTGGTGATGATTGTAGTGGTAGTAGTGGTACTAGTAGTGTTAGAGCAGAAGTATTAGTAGGAGTATTAGTAGGAGTATTAGTAGCAGCAGTATCAGTAACATTAAAAACAACAACAACATCAGCAGAACAGAAGAAGAAGCAGTAGAAGAAGAAGAGATGATGTTTGTTTACAATGCAATATACTTAATATCGTGCTTTTAACGCTTGTATCCAAAAAGATTGGCATGTGTGCTAAGAGCTTGCCTACAGATCCGGTGCCACTTAACACGAGGTACAACCCCCAGAACTCAAGGAAATGACGCGGAATATTCTGGAAAAGCAGAAAGTCAGCAGTGACTAACTTCCAGAGGACGCTAGTGATTTAACTAATGAAGAACAGTAACGTTTGACGACAACCAGATGAAAACTAATTTCCACAAGGGACACAGGAAATCCGGAAAAGCAATTTCCTACCGGTTCCAGAACTCGGGAAATTTGTGCTATAATTCAGATGCTGCCGGCTAACAGTACTAACATACATCTCATTAGTCATTCCAGAGTGGATACAGGAGGAATTATTTGGGGGGGGGGGGGGGGGGGGCGAGGCAGGTGTAGATCGACTACTTAATAACAAACATATCGTAAAAGAAGACAACTTAATAATTTGCTAAATTATCACTTGTCTGGCCGTACGACGCACAGATTACTGCCCAGTTGTTCACCACAAGAAGAAAGTACATTGTGGGAAACAGTTTTCATGACGAACACAGAAGAAAAAGAAGAAGAAAAAGAAGAAGAAGAAGAAGAAGAAGAAGAAGAAGAAGAAGAAGAAGAAGAAGAAGAAGAAGAAGAAGAAGAAGAAGAAGAAGAAGAAGAAGAAGAAGAAAGACGAAGAAGAAGAAGAACAAGAAAGACGAAGAAGAAGAAGAAGAAGAAGAAGAAGAAGAAGAAGAAGAAGAAGAAGAAGAAGAAGAAGAAGAAGAAGAAGAAGAAGAAGAAGAAGAAGAAGAAGAAGAAGAAGAAGAAGAAGAAGAAAAAGACGAAGAAGAAGAAGAAGAAGAAGAAAGAAAGACGAAGAAGAAGAAGAAGAAGAAGAAGAAGAAAGAAGAGAAGAAGAAGAAGAAAGAAGAAGGAAGAAGAAGAAGAAGAAGAAGAAGAAGAAGAAGAGAAGAAGAAGAAGAAGAAGAAGAAGAAGAAGAAGAAGAAGAAGAAAGAAGAAAAAGAAGAAGAAGAAGAGAAGAAGAAGAAGAAGAAGAAGAAGAAGAAGAAGAAGAAGAAGAAGAAGAAGAAGAAGAAGAAGAAGAAGAAGAAGAAGAAGAAGAAGAAGAAGAAGAGAACAAAAACAACAACAACAACAATAACAACGTGAATAAAGACAAAAACACGAATCAAGACAATCTAATAGTAACAATCTGTCTACAGAAGTAATTAGAAATGGTTAAATCCTAACAAGTGTGGGTAGTTGCAACACTAGATATGATTACAAAACGACAAAGTGAAATGGTTCAGGTATTTAACTGCGCGGTCAACAGACAGTATACAAAAGCAAACAATGATTTAGAGTAAGGGGAATGGCAAGAGTGGCCGACATGCAAGCGACGAGCACACGGATAACACGAGAAGGAATACCCAAATGCACTGGAAACTCCCCATATGCGTACGACATTATGGGGCACTTTTGCTGACTTTACTTTCTCGACACCGCAAGATACAAGAGGACAAAATATGAGATGGTATGATACATGAACTAATGCATCTAACTTATGCATTTAAGCAACACTTTTAACACGGGTGATATTCTGGAATTCCACCTAGCAAATTCATAATTTTAATGACAAAGAAGTGAAAATTGTATACACAAGGGAGATGAATGGTCGTAGACAACGAGGCAGAACGAGAAGAGATAATGTCCAGAAAGACATGCAAATACTTGGTGTCACCAACTGGAAATAGAAGGCTAACCAGAAAGATGAATGGAGGTGGGTGATATCTGCAACAATGAACCTCAAGGCCTCGGATACTTTCATTTTCAAGGAGTCATTTAAATCCTGTGCCCATCTTCCTGTTGGTCGGCCCCTGCCCCTCCTTCCTTGTACCATGCCTTCTGCTATTATTATTTCCAGTCCGCCATGGTGCTTGGTATGACTAAAATATTTCAGCTTCTGAGACACGATTCTATTTGTTAGCCAATAGTCATAAGAAGGTTACCCACATGGACAATAAGGTTACCCACATGGACAATAAGGTTACCCACATGGACACTAAGGTTACCCACATGGACAAGAAGGTTACTTTGTAACGCTGGGTACCGCAATGTAATATTTTCTACGGTCTGGAATTTTGTTCCCATTACGTTCGCATCGGAAAAGTGTGTTTTGGAGTCTCTGGGTGAGTCTATTGAGCTGAAATACAACTGCGAAGTATGGCGTAGGAGTCGACCATGGCGAGGAGACGTGAAACTGGCTACTTAACCATTTAAAACAATGTGCGTAAGAAGGAGTGTGGGAGCCGCCACTGGTCTCATTGCCAAGGGGTTGATAAAATGGCAAAAATGTTTATATATATATATATACCTGACATTGCTACGCCAGTGGCTACAAACCACTCATGGATAAATCTAACTTGCCATTCTCTGGTTGAGGGGCAATGCTTCACCAGGAGAAAGCAAATTACATAAAGAAAGTACCGGGAAGGGAGGGGTGGAAAAGGGGAAGGGGGGATGGGAGTGCAGGACTATTAGTAGAAATACAAACATGAATCTTAAGCTTAGACAAAGCATGTAAGCAGGTAAGACAACAGGAGTTATCGTTCTTGTTCTAGACTTCATCGTTGAAGAGGGTGAGACATTTCAGTAATCTGTATTCTACATTTCCTAACCTAATGAGTGCAACATAATATGCTTTTTAATAGGGGGAACTAAATATTACAAACTCTACTGGTAAGAAATTTATTAACATACTGTTATGTCTCTTGTACCGGATGGTAGAGCTTATAAATGCATTTCAATGTTTGTCCCAAAAAAAAAAAAAAAAATATATAATAATCTGAGCTCCGTATCACGCCACAATGTTAAATTTTGTGTAAACCAGTGAATAATCACTAGTTATCCCCTCGTGGGATGCAATGTTTTGTTATTTTAAAACCCCGCCCTGGCTTTTGCCGGAGCCCTGAATATAGCCGGGCCGTACATATGGCCTAGCCACAGATATGACCGAAAGGCTGAAAGGGGTTTCTGGGACCTCTCCGCGGGTGATCCTCATCCGCATGATGGCACTTTGTGTCACCGGGTGTTTATCGTTTGTGTTATGTCGTGGTGGGGTACAACTACCTACCTAAACTATTTAATACTTCAATATAAATTTCTTCCTCAATCCGTGTTAGAATGGTCGCATAGAAACGTTAATCGAGACATCCTGTAAGGAAATCACGCTAAAGAGACGAACACAAATTTTAACCATGACGCCCTGGTCGCAATCTCTATGGGAATAGACTCAGTGCAAATATAATTCATGATGTCATGATCATGTTCCATCTTGGAACATACAGTGTTGATCAGGAAGTTCTCTTCGTGATCTCGGCTCGGGAAAAGAAAGATGTTTAGATAGTGATGATTAAGACTTTTTGTTCGTGGTCCATACCGGAATAGATACACTGGAAACGCTGATCTTATATAAAGCCAGCCCGTGCCTTGAGTACTAGACAGAGGGTGTAATGCCCAAATACTGTGTGTAACCAGCACGGCACTCGGTGTATGGTTCGGTCAAAATCAAACGGCCCAACAGGATTTCCTAGACCAGGGGTTCTCAACCTATGGGTCGCGACCTTTGCGGGTAGGGGGTCGAACACGGGTCATCAAAGATCATCGCAAAACACATATACATTGAAGTTATGAAGAAGCGACAACAATATTTGTTTGGCTGGGGATCGCCACAATATGAGGAACTGTATTAAAGGGTCGCGGCATTCGGAAGGTTGAAAGCCACTGTCCTAGAATTGCAATCTTCTATTCATGACAAGACGCGGTAATGACTCAAGAAAACTCAGAAGGCACTCTCCTGTGCTAGATCTGTCTCGACATAAACGCTGAAAACAATAAAATGTTAGATAATGTGAGAGATCTTTCGCGGAACAGATTCACGTAAATGTAAACGTTGAATGAGCTGTCCCGGCAATGTAATATCCCAAAAATATACTGATATAATCTTTGCCTGCACTGTTATGAGAACGAAATATCACAAAAATAAACGGTTATAACTGGCTTATGTTCAACCCCAGCAGGAATCACACTGAGCAATTAATACTCGGTGACACAAACTGCCACCATTCGGATGAAGATCGCTCGTGGAGAGGTCCCAAAAACCCCGTTCAACCGTTAAGTTATATCCCGCCCTCCCTTTCCGGTTCCCCTTCCGACAAAAACCAGGGTGGGCATCAAAATAAGGAAACAATTCGTCCCACATGGGGACGGAGAGTAAACAGCTATAAACTTTAACCACACTGCTATATGAAAAAAAAAAAATATATCCCTCCCCCCCCCCCCCCCTCTCTCCCTTTTCCACCAAAAAAAAAAAAATTAATAAACAGTAATGAACTTTGACTGCACTATCCTATTCACGCAGAAAGACACTTCAACAGACGCTGATTCACTCTTCTGTTCATAACCTTTACCAGAAACTGGAGAAACAAAAATCTGAATGGTGCTTACAGAATAGTAATGGATTTTGTATAGCTATACATATGTATCATAAGGCACATTAAATAACAGTAACCAACAAGTTTTATGGCATGGAATGATTTCGAAAACGCGTACCGAAATGAAAAGAAAAAAAAAACAGTTAACATCTGTCTGCATTTTTCAGACTTTCAGATAGTCTCCTGATATACACAGTCTGCGGCGACTTGACATTTCGGTTTTTGTTTTCTTTTCGTTTTGTTTTTGTTTTCATGTATGTCGGCAATTGTTGCTTACATGTTATCTGTGCGATTTCATAAATACGACATACTGTGTTGGTTTCAGTTGCTGGCGATTCAGCATTTGACCATGAGTAAGTTTTGAAAAATTAGTTTGGTGATCGACCGATCATCTTTTTCCCACACTAAAAAAGCACCTAAACGCTAGGATCACATCCTCAGTATTTCATGAAAACAGACTAAAAACACGTCCTGTATTGGTTTACATTTCTTTGGTTGCCTGTACATAATTCATGACTAGCTATAACTCTTTTGAGTCGATAGGAGACTCGCTTTCAAATCCAGCAGCGACTCGCTGCAGCCCACGGTCGGTTCCTGGGGTTCACCCAGCCTCTAGGTAATGCCTACCAGAGTTAACACTCAGCGGTAAATGGAGGAACGTCGCTGTAGCTAAGGAGTTGCGTGCGCACGGCGACACAGGCAGTTTCTTAGCTGTCCGTACTGTTGGCAGAGCGCGCAAATTATCATGCTGGCACTGCGATTGCTATGGCTGGTCCAGTACTGGGCAGAAGTGGTATTATCAATGCCATGCGCTGCACTTACCGTACCGAGCAGAACGCCGAAGTACATGACTCCATATCCCTGTCTAGACTGATGGACATGGGGGTGCAGCCTGGAGATGCAGGAAATGAACATTTCACTAAGGGGACAAGACATTTCATTACCCAACACAGAACAGGCGTCATCAGTCGTTTAACACTTGTGGAACTTTGAAGGAGGAGATCAGAGCACCTATGGATCTGTCCGGAGTGCTGTGATGATAATCCTTCCTAATTACTTATCCCGACATTCGACAGAAAAAAACAAGGCTACTGGGTAATGGAATTATGCACTGGCTGCTGCAGATGTGCCATACAACGCTTATGGAAAGGTCATGAGCTCTGTGATGTCAGTTCCTAAATTAATTCAACTCCCCAAATCTCGAATAAGCCAACCAACGATGCTTATTTTTAATGGGCGGCAAATTAGGCACACAGCCCGCTTTACATTAGACTTTTCAAGATACTTATCTTTAACACATCAATTGCATTATACCAACAACACAAGTTATGTTCATATATATATATATATATATATATATATATATATATATATATATATATATATATATATATATATATATATATATATATGACAGACAGGTATAATTTTTTTTCAAAAGGTAAATATTAGGTACGCAGGCCCGTCTTACTTTCGCCCCATCAAACACTCATCTGTGATATTGCAATTGAAAATAAACTTAATAAACTATAATCCAAAAATATAAACAGACAGAATACCAACTGAATCAAATAAAACTTCGTTAGGCAGATGCATAATACTGTCTCTTAAACAGAGGGCTAGTAATATACGGCTCAAATTGAAGGTTGATGTTGTGTATAAATAATTCTTACATATTTTCAAGAAAAAGAACACGTTCATATACTAGATATTAACGAAGTATTATGACCAACAATTACTGCCTTGTTATTGCTGATCACAGCAAATATTATCTGATAGATTAGAAATCTAGCACTTGTATTCAGAGTTATGCACTGGACAGTCCGCAGGCTTCACGATGCGTATTCTATATTAGCAGTCTGAGTTAGTAGCAGAAAATGAGCTGGAGTTTAGGCACTAATCACGAAAGTCATCTGATCTAGTTCGGGCGCGAGATTGTGTGGCCGTTCTCACGGGCTGTTCTATGTTCTAGGGGTGTTATGAGATGCACCTTTCCCGTCAATACACACCGTGGTGAAAACTGACTCGCGTTTGTTCGTCGCTGTCGACACACTGTCTCCTAGACGAAAATAGGAAGGCTGCTTCTCGAATATGTTGTTGTAAATTGCTCACTCGCCGCGGGCGCCTGTGTACAAAGCAATATTGCAGGGGAAATTTCCGAAAGTACGACGGTTCGTAGGTATCGAATCACTGATGTTTTTGTACTTTACGCTTGTTGGCAGTAGCTGATGTCGGTGGTGAATGTGCTTAAAGCGTTCAAATCAAGCAACACCGGACAACCCTAGAACATAGAACAGCTTGTGGGAACGGTTACAAAATCTAGCGCCCAAATAAGACGTGTGAGATTCACGAGTTGTACCGGAGTTTAAAGAGTAAATGGGAGAAGTGCAGAGCATGGATTAGATATTATTATTAAAATACGATAATTAATCAACAATTGGAAGCAGTTTTTAATACTAACATCACAGTAATCGAATAGAAATTAGAATATAATAGTTTATTCTATTTTTCACATGTGCCAAAAGTGCTAAGTACAGCCTTTTTTTTAAAGACTAATTTTGCAGTGTAGAGCCTGGAGATTTACGGCCTGATGGATAGTGCTGTCGCCCCGAATGTGCAGGTGAGAATTTATTTTGTCCCTGACAGAAAAAAAAATCACCTGCCTTACCTATGATTTGAACCTGGGTCTCCCGATGAAGAGCCCAGCGTTCTAACAGAGTTCAGCCACCCGCTCCTCATTTAGCACATCTAATAACAGATAATGAAAGAGGCGAAAGAGAAGTGAGCAAAAAAATATACCACCTGTCTTCAATTTAGTTTCTAGTATATATCAAATACGTTGTTATTATGCTACTAGCGTGCACCGTAAGACTGGCAAACTGCCAACATCTCCTGACATAACAATTATCATAACATGGATCCCCTGTGTGGGTTCCGGGGCCCCATTGTGGGGAAAACAAGAATAGACCCACTGCCTCCCCAAAAGCATGTTGTAAGAGTCAACTAATTGGGGAGCTTCCTTTGAAGACGGAATTCCTATAAATAAACAGAGAGGGGAACCATTTGAGGCCGTTAAATATTATGAATTAATCAAGTAACAGAAAGTATTGTGAACGGCACTCATAGAAAGAAGTAGAAAGATAGAAGAACACACTAGACAACATAAAAATCGAAAGCTATAGTTACCGTGCCGGGAATTGAACCTGTCACCTCCTTTGAAGACGGAATGCGTCTGCCGGAGAGGCAAGGAACCAACAGTCTGTATTCAAGAGAATGAGATCTGTAAAACTGATGCACACGCAACACTCAGGTTCTGGAGCAGGACTGCAGTTCAGTAGTAGACGAGCAACCAGAACCTTCCGCCAGAGTTTACAGCTGGTGAACGCGAAGAAGAAGAAGAAGATAACATGGATGTGTTTGGAGTAATTAAACCATAATGCATGCATATCCAATCTTGTAATCTTCGGTATCAATTTGATTATTTAACCTGGTTCTCGAACTGACGGTCAAAGCTTGTAATTTGCATCGATGGGTTATTACAAGAAACACCTAGGCCCCATGGTCAAACTATTGAAGAAGAAGAAAAAGGAGAAGAAGAAGAAGAAGAAGAAGAAGAAGAAGAAGAAGAAGAAGAAGAAGAAGAAGAAGAAGAAGAAGAAGAAGAAGAAGAAGAAGAAGAAGAAGAAGAAGAAGAAGAAGAAGAAGAAGAAGAAGAAGAAGAAGAAGAAGAAGAAGAAGAAGAAGAAGAAGAAGAAGAAGAAGAAGAAGAAGAAGAAGAAGAAGAAGAAGAAGAAGAAGAAGAAGAAGAAGAAGAAGAAGAAGAAGAAGAAGAAGAAGAAGAAGAAGAAGAAGAAGAAGAAGAAGAAGAAGAAAAAGAAGAAGAAGAAGAAGAAGAAGAAGAAGAAGAAGAAGAAGAAGAAGAAGAAGAAGAAGAAGAAGAAGAAGAAGAAGAAGAAGAAGAAAAAGGAAGAAGAAGGAGGAGGAAGAAAAAGGAGGAGGATGAAGAGGACGAGGATCCATTCTTTAATTTCCCTTATGAGCTCAAAATCGTATTTATCCGTGTGTTCTTGTTAACATACTTGAGACAATGATAAATATTTAACACCTGATTTATCCTTCTCTGCGATTACTGCAGGGATACTAGCATTACTTCTAACGCCGATTTAATCTACCATATGAAATTTTACGCTGAATTCATTCAACACCAATCAAATTACCACACGTTGAGCAGCTCAGCTGTCAAGCTGCTAAGTGTGTTTTGTGTGGGCTACCCATACACATGTGGCAACTGGTGTCAGACAGAAAACGATGAAGTAAGTAGTAGTAAAGATCACTTTTCACGCCTTTCGGCGCATCGGGCATATAGGCAGAGCGTCCCATATTTTTACAGACCATCCGAACTCTGTGGGTAATGTGGTCAGCATTACGCCGGCTGTCTTTACTTTCCCAGGACAGCCCATCCTGGTACCCATTTTAGGCTGGGTCGACCTGCGACGTACCATACCACGATAAAAATCCACGCAGCCTGCAGTGGGTTTCGATCGCGGTATGCTGTTGAAGTGCTTGCTTGTAAAGTAAATATTCTTCGCGTGCACCGACTGTAAAGTCCGGCGGAAATGTTCTGGTTTTTCGTCGACTTCTGGACTCTGGTCTGGTCCCCGACTTTGAGTTTTGCGTGCATATCTCTTTCACAAACTGAATTATTTATATGCAGACTAGTGGTTCCTCGTCTCCCAAGCAGATGCATTCAGACTGTGACGGATGTAAAGTAGAGCATACGACATATTATCCTACGACTCAGATACTTTTAGACAAGACGGCACGTGGTGGGTGATGTGGTCAACAAGACTGGTCCCCTTTACTTCACAGGACATTACCTAGTACCCATTTAGGGGTCTCCGTGGCGAAGTGGTCGAGATGTTGACTCGTACTCTGAATGTCGTGGGTTCGCTTCAAGGTGGTGTCGTTCAGTTCACGAGAGAAATGATTATGGAGATTCCTGGAAATCGTCGCTAGAGCTACGGAGGTCGTGCTCTGTGCGACGCTTTCGGCAGTCAGATCGCTGTTGTGCGGATAGAGACGGATCCATAAAGAATGAACACGGTGCAATGAAGTCGATTCTCTCACCTTCACCTTTACCTTAGCTAACCTCTAAGCCACGGAGCTGATAACCTGATCGTTAAAATGTGAAAGTCACGGACTGTTTTCAGACAACTAGCGTCGGGCTGATAATAATAATAAAGCTCTTAAATAAGTCTCACCTCTGTTAAAAGGGAGTGAACACCCCCCCCCCCCCAACCCCATGTTTTCTTACTATCAACACTCCTGCTTCTATTTATAGCTGCTGGTCTACGATCAGTCATGACATATTTACCTTAGGTCTGATTAGTTAGTTAGTTGCGTATCACAGAACGTTGCAGAACCAACCCCAACAGCCCTTGGCTGTTGTGTGGTTTTTCTAGACACATTTACGTCCAGTAGTTTGCCATTGCTTCTGGACGGTCGGCTTTCTTGATACCACTGTCGAAACCAACGCAAAGCGCATGGCCCGCAGCTAGGATCGAACCCAGCATCCAGGCATTGCGAAGCGTTCGCATCGACTTAGCCACAGAGCCGACTGGGTCTGATTACAGGACTAATATTTTTTTTCAAAACGGTATAAGCGCAGTGTAGACTTAGCCAAGACAATAGTCTAGTAAACTCCAAAGACAGCCAGCCCTGTAACGACTTCCAAACTAAGCAGACCAGCCCCTCTAGGGCAGTGCTTCCCAAGCAGATACGACCTGACCACCCTCCCCCCCCCCCTTTTTTTCCGAAGGTCTGCCGGGACTACATATTTGTTAATAGTTATACTGACGAGCTTTTGATATTTTGTAAATACTGGAATCGTAAAAAAAAAAAAAAGGATTTCGGCGGATCCCTGGAGTTAAGCAGACCATCAAATGGGAACCACTGCTTGGCGGGATAAATGTCAACTCAAAGAGGACTGGTAAGACGATTGAGACGAGACTGCTTCACTCGGTCCAGTTGTGACTAGAGACAATCATCAAGACAAACAAAGAGGCCTGATTGTTCTAGTCACACTGGGTCACTTCTATCAGCAAATACATTTGGAATGTCAAACACCCGGATCAATGTTCTCACTGGAGCCAAGGTTGTCAACATCATTTAATCTCATCTTTGTCTTCGTGTACCTTTCTGTGTCGAGATTTATTACACACTACAGGGGAGGGTGGGAGTCGCCGTGGCAGAGCGGCTAGACGCGCGCCGCGGATCGGAAGGTCGTGGGTTCGCTCCCTGGCGGATCCGGACTTTTCTTCAAAAATGACCTTGGCTCCCAGGTCGACCCAGCCTTGAGTGAGTACCGGGTGCAATCCCGGGAAGTAGAGGCGGCCGGCGTGATGCTGACCACATCACCCATCTTGTGCCGTTGGTCTATAAAAATATAGGTCTAGCCCTATATGCCCTATACGCCTAAAGGCGTGGAAAGGGTCCTTTACTTACTTACTTACAGGGGAGGGTCCGTTTGTGGGCTTGGTATATAAATACGAATGCACTTCAAATAAAAACCGTAAAATCGGTTTGACAAAAATGTACAGTAACCATACCATTGGCTTAAAACCTGTCAACATGGTTAAGAATTTCAATATTAACAAATGTTAAACATCGAAGTGGGGATGATTGTTCGCGTTGCGAACGCGTTTCATAATAATGGGGACCGGGTTCGATCCTAGCTGCGAGCCGTGCGCCTTGTGTTGTTTCGACAGTGGTTTTGAGAAGCAGACTGTCCAGAAAGCAATGGCAAACTTATGGACGTAAACTTGTCTAGAAAAACTACAACAGCCAAAAAAAAAAATTGCTGGGGTTGGTTCTACAACACCCTGTAGAGGATACACAACTAACTGGGGCACTTTTTCGCCTTTATATGGACTCTATTATTTCCTCTGCTCATCTGTTACATGGTAGACTTCTCTTTCGATTCCCACTTGGTCGGTGTATCATTGCTCGTTGTGGTATACTGTCTGCAGACAGCCGAGTTTAATCATTTTGCGTGTAGTCTTCAAGTAAAATAAACCACCGTTACCACACACACACACACACACACACACACACACACACACACACATACACTCACCCACCCACCCACACACACATACACAGATTTTCGCTCGTTTCTCGTAATAAGTGTTTGTATGTGTAGAATTAACGCGTGGGAAGAGGTGTAGCAAGAGGCGTGCGAGCATCATCAGTGGCAGAGGTGGCAGGAGAGGTTTACAAAATGGCACAAAATATTTGTTTTGACATGACACATGTGTGTGAGTGTGATTGGCTGTTTGTGTAGGACGTGAAAAGAAATTTTCTCGCACCAGGTAACACCTGACCTTGCAATGCCACGAGTATGATGGGGTGTGGGCGTCACAGCAAATTGTCCGCACCGGGTACCACCTGACTTTGATAAGCGACTCCGTGTAGGTATGAATTTGTGTTTGGTGTGTGTTGTGTGTGTATAGTATTTGTATGAGAGTGTATATGTACATGTATGCGCCTGCTATAGAAGTATAATCAAAGCATTTCATTCCTGAGTTGATCGACGTCTGCTCCTCCAGATCTACGTTCTTATAATTAACCAAAACTTGTATTCTGAGAAAAAGAGATAAGCTTTGTCTGAAACAAAAACCCGAGAAGCGACTCTTTATGGACAGATCGAACTCCAGAATTCACCACAAGTAGGCGTGCGTTCTATTCTCTTAGGCAGAATTCGCCCCCGCACGACCATTTATTGGATCTTATAACGGCTGGCTAACTGCGCTAGCCGGATTCGCGTTCTTTGTGAACAAGGCTGCCGAAATTATTTTGGGAAGAGCACAAAATGTTCCTGAAAGAGTACTACAACACACCATAAAGTACCTTTTTTGGGAGGGGAGGGGAAAGGGAGGGGGGAAATCAAAACAGGCACACACGCACGAACGCACGCACGTACGCACGTACGCACGCACGCACACACACACACACACACCAGTTTAGGTTTTTTTGGACAGAATCGCAGGTTTTTGCCATTACATAATTGCAGCAACAATTTTTGTTCCGCTCAGTCTTGTGCAAAGATTCATACTGAAAATGCTATCTCGTACTGGAAAACTTAACTCAAAACAGTAACATCCAAAAAGGCATACGAGTTATAAACGTATTAAAAAAAAAATTCACACAACATTTCGAGGTAAATCTGATTCAGAAAAAGTTGGGCAACAAACTCCAACAGACGACATAAAAGAGAACCATTACCCTGCTGTCTGTGGGAGCAACTTCTACACTGACCTCTGCAAGAGAAGCAAAAGCGATTTAACCAATTACCTTAAATTGTATAGTTTGCATCCACAATTACATCACGTGTATTTTCAGTTCAACCCCAATATATATTTTTTTTTTATTAGAAAAAATGACAAAATTTAAAACATTGACCAATTTTTAAAACATAGCAAAACATATGGCGTGGAATAAAATATTAGTTTTGCTCGGCAAAGGTCTAACTACTAAATCTGCATAAAAGTACCAACTTCGGCAGCCCTGTTAGCAAACGCCTGATTTTCTCCACAGAATCTGTCTAGTCAAAGGACCGTCAAAGGAAAAAAAAAAATCCAACAGCTGAAAACACCGTATTTACGACCAATCTCCCTAAAGACTATCCCATCGTGCAAGGACCAGTCTCTAACAAATCAAAGATGTAGGAACGCTATTTCATAGTTGTTTCCCATTGAGACGTTCAGCCAGGGAAAGCGAGGACTCGTACAATGACGATATAGATAGGATTCGCGTGGGGTCTTTATTTCCGATAGACAAGGCACTTGGGAATTTTGACTTTCAGACTGTATAGATTTACCAACACGTGTCCCTGTGGTAGAGAGGGAATGGCCTGATCAAATGAAACTGGGTGTATATCTTTCACGAATAACCATCCCACAGGGATGTGAATATGCTGAAAACTATATCTGTTTATTTATCCGGACTTAATACTATCATTGACGCAATTATCCATTCACGTACCCATTTGTTGGTGGAAAAAAAAGGGGAGGGGGGGGGGGGGTTATCCAATTACCCACCAGAAATCCATCCATGCATGCGTGCCTGAAGACTGTCCATCTGTGAGCAAGCTATCTGTCTGTTTGCCTACCTACCTATCCAACCATTCATATATTTATATATCTGTCGGTCTGTCTGTCTGACTGACTGTCTGTTTGTCTATGTGTGACTGTGGGCGTATATGTGTGTATTTGGGTGCCTGTATATGTGATTGTATGTATGTATGTATGTATGTATGTATGTATGTATGTATGTATGTATGTATGTATGTATGTATGTATGTATGTATGTATGTATGTATGTATGTATGTATGTATGTATGTATGTATGTATGTATGTATGTATGTATGCATGCATGCATGCATGCATGCATGCATGTATGTATGTATGTATGTATGTATGTATGTATGTATGTATGTATGTATGTATGTATGTATGTATGTATGTATGTATGTATGTATGTATGTATGTATGTATGTATGTATGTATGCATGCATGCATGCATGCATGCATGCATGCATGCATGCATGCATGTATGTATGTATGTATGTATGTATGTATGTATGTATGTATGTATGTATGTATGTATGTATGTATGTATGTATGTATGTATGTATGTATGTATGTATGTATGTATGTATGTATTATGTGTGTTTGTGTGTATGTATGTATGTGTGTATGTATGTATTTATGCATGTATGTATGATAATGTAAGAGTATGTGTAAGTGTGTGTGTGTGTTTGTTTTTGAGAGTGTATTAATGTGTATACATGATGTGTGTATGCATTATTCTATAATGTATTTTTTTTATATATATATAAACATTACATGCATTTTTGATAACAGGCATTGGTACTCTGAAAGATGAGTGCTTAGAAGGGCCGAATGTCAGACGGGCCTGCATGCCCAATTTGTAACCCTATGAAAATATAATTTGTTCGTTTGTTCTATCTATCTATCTATCTATCTATCTATCTATCTATCTATCTATCTATCTATCTATCTATCTGTCTGTCTGTCTGTCTGTCTGTCTGTCTGTCTGTCTGTCTGTCTGTCTGTCTGTCTGTCTGTCTGTCTGTCTGTCTGTCTGTCTGTCTGTCTGTCTGTCTGTCTGTCTGTCTGTCCGTCCGTCCGTCCGTCCGTCCGTCCGTCCGTCCGTCCGTCCGTCCGTCCGTCCGTCCGTCCGTCCGTCCGTCCGTCCGTCCGTCCGTCCGTCCGTCCGTCCGTCCGTCCGTCCGTTTGTCTGTCTGTCTGTCTGTCTGTCTGTCTGTCTGTCTGTCTGTCTGTCTGTCTGTCTGTCTGTCTGTCTGTCCGTCTGTCTGTCTGTCTGTCTGTGTCTCTGTCTGTATCTCTATCTATCTCAATGTATGCAGCTAGGAAGAGTCGAATTATATGTCTGACTGTCTGTCCATCAGTGTAAATATTTGACTTTCTGGTTACTAACTGACTGTCCGTCTATCTATCAAGTCAACTGAGCAAGTCACAGATACCTGGTTGAACCTCTAAACGTAACGGCTTCACCAGCCTGGTGTATCCATAGTCATGTGCATGCACTGAGGTCTCCACCTCAACCCTTTTTTTCGTTCCCAAGATTGCAGTCAGCATGACAACACCTCAATGATAAGGTGCACTTATAGTGCACATACCCTCGTTAGCCTTGTTTAACCATACGTTATATTGAGGTTTTCGACTGCTATAAAAAATATTTCTGTTTAAAGTTATTTTATACTAGGGCCCCCAGTAACAGCAAGGGTGAGGCTTAAAATAACGAAAAATACGTCCCATATGGGAACGGGGAACTATTTGATTCAAGGTAAAGGGCAAAGTAACTAAGTTTTAACCCACCAGGACATCACAGAGCGAAAGACACCTGGTGACCCAAAGTGCCACTATACGGATAAGGATCACCCATGGAAAGGTCACGGAAACCCCGTTGAGCCGTTAGATCATACTAGGGACACCGGTAACAGCCAGGATGTGGCTTCAAAATATCGAAAAATTGCATCCCACATAGGGATGACTAACAAAAACAGGACGAAGTAGTAGTAGTACATGTTACTCTACTAGGACATAACGCAAGCGATAAACACCTGATCACACAATGAAGATCACCCGTGGAGAGGTCCCAGTAACCGCTTTCAGCTATTAGGCCATATTTGTGGCCGGGCGATATTGCGGCCCCTGGTAAGAGCCAAGGTAGAGCTTCAAAATAACTAAAAAATTGAATCCCACGAAGGGATGACCAGTGCTGCAAAACAGGGCGAAGTCTATCTATTTAAATATCTTCTTTTACCCCACCAGGACATCATCACACAAGCGATAAACACCCGATGACACAAAGTACCACAATGTGGATGAGGATCACCCGTGGAGAGGTCTCAGAAACCGCGTTCAGCCATTGGACCATATTTATGGCCGTGCTATATTGGTGCCCCTGGCAAGAGCTAGAGTAGGGCTTCAAATAACGAAAAAAATGCATCCCACAAAGGGATGACACGATTATAAATATACAGGACGAAGTCGGATAAAAAAAAGGTAAGAATTCAAGATACACAGAAAACACACACATATCCACCCACGCATATGAAGAATCGAATCTATACAAAATTACATCGGGGCGTGACACAATCAGGTCGTGGACTCAGCTGAAAGTGCTTATGATTACTTACACCTCTATTCAATAAAGCGTGGCGTTGCCGAATTGTGTCTATACACGACATTAGATCTGAATTTGTAATCCTCGGAGAATAATATTGATCATCTCCCTTTCCCACCCTCTTTCTACAATGTGACGACACCGCTAACCTTATCCAGCTCATAAAAGGAGAATTTAAAATAAAATAATTAAAAAAAAAAACATATTTAAATAAAAAACGGTGCAAAGCTAACGTCATTTCTGTGGTCATAAATCCTCTAAAATAAAGTTGCTACGTGCCAACTATGGTTTACAATACTTGCAACGTGTGCTGTCGAGAACACAGCTGCAGTTTCAGTCTGTTACTAAATAGTTTCCAGTTAGTAATTTAATTATCCCTTTGTGGGATGCAATTTTTCGTTACTTGAAGCCCTACTCTGGCTCTTGCTGGGGGCCGCAATATAACCCGGCCATAAATATTGTCTAATATCTGAACGCGGTTTCTGGGACCTCTTCACAGGTGATCCTCATCCACTTAGTGGCACTTTGTGTCATCGGGTGTTTTTCGCTTGTGTGATGTCCAGGTGGGGTAAAAGAAGATAGATAGGCCAATGCGTAAATCGGTGTAGGCTTTCTCCCTTTTCTTCATCGCGTTCACAGGCTGTAAAATTCTGGTTGTTCGTCCACTGCTCGATTTTGTCTTGTTCTAGAATTTAAGTTCTCCGTGCACATCAGTTTCACAGGACTGACTTCATTACACACAGACCGCTAGTTCCTCGTCTCTTAGTTGATTAACGCCATCGTCGAAGAAAATGTCTGTAATTAGTCGACTTTTACGACATGCTGTTTGTTAGAGGGGCCGTGGGTCTATTGAAAATGGGGTCCCCGAGCCAGAATGGGAAATGTCAGTTATTTAATATAATAGGAAACGGCGGTATAAGAAATACAGCTAAAACAAAAGAAAATAACTGAAACGTTTTGAAATTCAAACACACACACGCGCGCGCGCACACATACACACACACGGGTGCACACACAAATTAACACAAAAATAGTTATGAAATGTGACACAAAATAAAGTGATCAACTTTATTACTATGAACTTTTTCCCGTTAACAATTCATAGCATCCTTTTAAGTCTAGCTTAAACGATAAAGATGTTTAGATAGAAGATACAAAGTACTGATTGCACAATTTATTGCCTGGCATTCTGACGTTACGGCTGTCTTTTACAATAGACAGTGGCGTTTAATGGTTGTTGAATTTGTACTTCATTTATAACGGATTTACTCGTTTGCTTTATTGGTATAATCT
Source organism: Candidula unifasciata (assembly GCA_905116865.2). NCBI lineage: Eukaryota > Metazoa > Mollusca > Gastropoda > Stylommatophora > Geomitridae > Candidula > Candidula unifasciata. Next base: position 127,021 of record CAJHNH020000805.1, on the reverse strand, counting down.
GAACAAAGAAGACACAATAAACAGAGTGCACAATCTATCGCCCTGCAAATTTCGCCATATCTGGTCAGGGGTATACTATAGTATGATTTGATTTGATTTATTTGATTCAAGAACCGACATCACAGCACTCGGGGCATTCTCATAAGCACTCCGTCCCCATCTTCAGCAGCCAGCGAAGATTTCCGATACTTATGGTGCCATAAGCATTCTGATTAAACATCCGTCTTGTCTTTCCTCTGAGCCTCAAGCATCTGCCAGAACCTCTCGTCACTCCTCCCTGCATCAATCTCACCAGGCTGTGATGATCAGTCTGCTCATCCAAACTGTACACGCTTTCCCACAAGGCACTAACCATGTCTGCCTTTTCATGCATCAGTATTCCACCAATCTGTGCAGAACCAGCCAGTCTGTCCGCCTGTTCATTTCCCAACACACCGATGAGCCCTGGTGAAAAAATCCAGACAATACTTCACACCCGTGTCCTCTGCAGCGAAGCATGCCACTGTGCACGAAGCATGCCTGTCCCAATCGTCCTCAGCATGCTTTCTGAGTGTTACTGCAGCAACAACCGATGAAATAAATTGTGCAATTTCTCATTTGTTTTGTTAGTTTAAATTCACAAGAGGGAAACACTGTTGCGATATATGTAGTTGTTACTGTAGTATGCACCTGACGAGATACAGCAAAAGATGTTTACATTGTGAACTCATTACCTGTTCCTCCTACTGTACCTTTCATTCTTCATCGAGTTACCTCAGCGACATTATTGGGGACATTTGTTAGCATCTTCTGTATGTCGTGTCTAATGCACTGGGAAAGTTGTCTTCATTACTCTAAGATTGAGGTTAAAGGCCGTGTTTCAAATCCAGCTGCTACTCGCTGCAGCTGACGGTCAGTGTTCGAAGCCGTGCGGTGCCCGGGGTTCGCCCAGCCTCCAGGAAATGGGTACCAGAGTTGACACTCTGGGGTAAATGGAGGAACGTCGCTGCAGCTACGGAGTTACGTGCGAAAGGCGACACAAGCGGACAGCTTCTTATCAGCCGTCCGTACTAGTGGCAGAGCACTTATGGCTTATAACCGTGCCCGATGACGCTGGTTCACATCTGTCTACTTTTACTTTACCTTTACTCTAAGATTGGTCTCGATGCTACACCCACATTTATGCACGGTGTTTTCATTTTATTTGTCTGTTTCGTTGGCACAACTCTCTGGGGCAGTTTGTATCAGAGCATACTAGTCATATGACCTACTCTCTGGGGCAGTTTGTATCAGAGCATACTAGTCATATGACCTACTCTCTGGGGCAGTTTGTATCAGAGCATACTAGTCATATGACCTACTCTCTGGGGCAGTTTGTATCAGAGCATACTAGTCATATGACCTACTCTCTGGGGCAGTTTGTATCAGAGCATACTAGTGGGGCAGTTTGTATCAGAGCATACTAGTCATATGACCAAACGATTTAATGTATTATTATACAATGAAATATATAACTGGTTAAAGTCATACTCTCTCTCTCTCTCTCTCTCTCTCTCTCTCTCTCTCTCTCTCTCTCTCTCTCTCTCTCTAACTTATCGTCTCTCTATATTACAGATACAGCTCTTCCAAAATAAAAGCAAATACTGATTTTATTTTGATAGTTACAGTTACGCTTAGAGACATAACCGGCAGAAAATGAAGCAAGAATGCGTAATTTATGAGGATTTTAAAAAGGTATAACAGCGTCAACATCGTTAGGCTCGTGTGTAACTTTGTTGTTAATATCTTAGTTCCATAGTGCAAGATTGTTCCACAGTTGCCGTGCGGAGCCGTTACATTAGTGGTTCTCAATTGACTAAAACTTGTGGACTCCACTTACCGACATAGGCTGTCATTGACTCCACACTGTTTAATAGTCATACCGAAGGACTTATTGCGATTTAGAAATATTAAAATAGCACCCCCACCCCCTCCCCCCCCCCCCCCAAAAAAAAAAAAAAAAAAAACTACACACACCACACACACGCAGTCCCCCTTCCAAA
>CAJHNH020000805.1:100000-120000 GCA_905116865.2 Candidula unifasciata | reverse complement strand
CAGAAGCGTAAGAAGAGTAAACAGAACTCGGGCAGTTTGCCAACATCAAGGCAAGTCGCCATTGTAGGGAGAGCTTCAATCAATTCTAACTGACCCCTTGTTAATCTGGCTTCTTTTTACGTACTTCAGTATATCCCGGGAATAGCCGTAAATCACGGCCTAGGTTTGAGAAAAGAATGTGAAGTGTGCCACAGTTCTTTCTTCAGGAAATATTATCTTACAGGTTTTAGAGTAAACACAGTTGAATGTGGGGGGAAAGAAATCTACAATGTTGTGTCCGTTGCTAGAAAACATGTCCATACAAGAAGTAAGATGAATTCGTTCACAATATTGATTGAAGTGTCAAGCAAAACACAGGAAAATACAGTGACAAGTGAGAACGTTGTTGGTGGATGATTCGAGCATATCACCTTTAAATGAAGCCTTCGGCTCGCAGCGGTACAAGAGCAGTACATAAATGAAGCTTTCGGCTCGCAGTGGTACAAGAGCAGTACATAAGTGAAGCTTTCGGCTCGCAGTGGTACAAGAGCAGTACAGTGCAGGAAACTGGTGCCTCACCGCAAATGTATCCATCTGATGCACGTATCCACTGCAGAAAAAAATAATGGGGACGGCGTACAATTTAAAAATGTAAAATAATTGACTTATCCATCGCCAGCGTCGTGTACCAATTCCTTATACAGAGCATCGCTCTCTTCGCAGCCAACATGAAAGACTCCATCTTTTCTTCAGATATCGTGGCTTTTATATTATCGAGTCCACTATATAGTTAGTTACTGGCATGCGTCCTTCCCCGTCGACCGCTGCCAGCTCTTTCAGGAACAATACTTTTCATCAATGTTCTTTCTATCAATCACAATTTGGCCAATTTATAATTTTTTTTTTTTCTTACAGTTAAAACAGAAAGTTTTATATCTGCCAGTATTTCCTTAAACTTGGAAGTTACATTAAGGCAGGATATGATTGCGCTGGCGTAGAATAGCAGTTGGTGGTGTTTGTGAATTCTGAATGCTGGAGGCGTATACTAAACATGACCTGACGGTGAACCAACGGCTCCGGCACAGAAGCCAGTTTGGGACGCGACAAGCCATATTCACCGACGACATCATGTATCCTGAAAACATAATGTAATCAAATGGTAAACTAGCCCTTAGTCATAGTTGGCATATGGTCTGGGTTTACGATTATCATCTGGAAAAAGCAACACGGAAAGGTACGAACGAACAACGACGTCTTCAAAGTAATCCACAGCAGTTCGACCAAATAGTCTCGTTGGTCATCACTAGCATGGTCTTTAATGCATCACAACTGATCTGCACATGGGATTTATTTTCATTGACACATACAGCAAATAGTACTGGATCCATGTTTTATGGACAAATCGACCTTGATAGACCATATCGCCGCCTTTACTTCCCACGATATTTCATATTATTCCCTTTAGGATAGGTCGAGTTGTAAGGCAATGTCATTTTATTAAAATATCGGTTCTGATATTGATACAACCCTAAGACCAACCATCTCCCCATCCAAAGCTAAGAGAACGACTGCCGAGTATACATGCAGGTACGCACGCTTCAAAAACACATTTCTTTACACTAATTTCGGGAATTTTTTTCTAGACGAAATCTTGTTTGACGCTGCGTGTGAGTGATTTATGAGTGCAAACATAAATAAATACTAGCGCCGGCTGCAAGGTTCGAGCTGTGATCTGGTTTTTTATTAACAAACAATAACAGTGCTGCGGAAATTCACAGGCAACTTATTGAGGTTTAGGGGTAAGATGTTATGACTGATAGTTTGGTTAGGAAATTGTGTCGAATGTTTAAAGAAGGGCAAACAAATATCCATGATAAAGATTGTTGCGGTGGACCGATTGTGGTGACAATCCATCCATCCATTCATTCATCCACCTATATATATATATATATATATATATATATATATATATATATATATATATATATATATATATATATATATATATATATATATATATATATATATACAGACAGACAGACAGACAGACAGACAGACAGACAGACAGACAGACAGACAGACAGACAGACAGACAGACAGACAGACAGACAGACAGACAGACAGACAGACAGACAGACAGACAAACTTACCCACCCACCTCAACACACACACACAAGTATTTTGTTGTAATTATACATGCTTAAATATAACTTTATTCTTTTAATGACTATTTTCATCGGCAAAACGTAGCATATGATATTGAATAACCCCAGCTTCTAGAAGTTTAACCCGTAGCATTTCAGTGAATGCCGTAATGTAAATTTTCATCGAACTGCACGTGAACTTCGTATACATCATTACAATACTTTCTATCACACACTGATGTTACTACTTCAAAATGTTCTTGTTTAATTACAAAGAACTAAGTATTTATTGTTTATAAGCACAATCTCTTAGAAAATATAAGGTCACGGCAACAGGTGCATTATCGTGGGGTTTCGCATGTTAAAGGCGACAGTATTGATTTGCTTGCACTGGATTTAATGCATATGGCTCGATATCTTTACACATATTGCCTGATCCTCACGCCTGTGAATAGTGCACAAAGAACGAACTTCGTTGAACCAACGACGACTCCACCCCCCCCCCCCCACACCCCACCCGGCAGATACAATATTCGAAACAAATCTTTCAGACATAGGAAGGAGACAAAGTAAGAGAGGCATCAAAGACTTTGTAAAAAAAAAAAAAAACATACATAGTTCGTTTCAAAACGCATGCCGCACTTCAGTAAATATCTAGAAAACTGATGTAAGAATCACCACGAATTTGTGAATGTGGTATTAGATTTCCCATGTGTTTGTGATTTTATAATTTCTTGTTGCACGGGTTCTCCTGTTTCTTTAAACGACGAATTTATTTATCACATTATGGTTAGAAATACCAAGAAGCGTATGGTGTGGTACTCAAAGAGTTAAATACCCAAGATACAACTGGAGGATAAACTGGACCAACAACCAGGGGATACAGTGTCCCCATGGCGTAAACCAGAATATGAGGTAAAAGAGGGACGCTGTGGTCATTTCTAGACTAACACTTTTCGTTTTCTGACTTGTGTCTTCTGTTCTACCTGATCTTCCCTTGTCCTGTGTTGTCATTATCTTGATATCGGACGACACATAGGAGAGACACATAGAGCCACAGCGCTGAGGATCCACCACTGTCAAATTTCACAAGAAGACCTTACCTGACCGATCAAACGATTTCATCTTTGCTATTTCTGTAACCTTCTAGCCATCTTAGTTACCGAGGTCCAAGTCCAAGTCCTTTTGAGGACAAAAAGAAAAGGTCGACAACTTTCAGACTGCTGCTAGCTAGCCGGGGCTGCTAACAGTCTCCGCCTACACTTGTGGTCTGGGTTATTTGCGTCACTTTCCTGACTGAATTCTAGTGTTTGCGCCATTTCTGGGCTTGATGCTGTCATCCGAATCAGACCGCTCGTCCTCCACCCTGTTGTTACTTGTGCCTTCTCTCGTCTTAGTTGGTGTTTCCAGTTTGTGCTGTCTCCCTTGATTTGGCCAGGCGTATTTCGTAAAAAGGGGGGGGGGGGGGTGTGTGGTTATCCACACAACGTCCTTTGGACCACCATTTACAGTGTTATAATGTTGAGTATTTTATTTGCCAAAAAGTACTGAAAACAGTTTTTGATTTTGGATAGTTCCGAAATGTAGGGTAAACTTATGGATTATGCTGATCTTATTACGCCCTCCGAGAAATTGGAAGGGTAGAAGACTTGACTCAATCCACATCACTCGCCAGAGTGATAGACTTGGGAGTTGAGATCGACGTAGCAAAAACAAGACGGACATCAGGCACATCAGAGGACATGTTAATAAACATAGAACTTGTACTATTAGCCATCGGACGCTGTGATTCATACTGAGGGGGAGGATCTGAGCACCGGTGGATATGTCCGGAGTGCAATTATGATAAACTAACTAACTAACTAACTAATCTAAGTTATTTCGCACGAGCTAATTGCAACGTCATATTATTTTGCCCCAGACATCTGTTTCTTTAAACAAAATCCCCGAGACAGACGGAGATGCAATATAGATCGAGCGAGTGATAACACGCACTTGAACGTGCAGGTGAATCAGCTACAACGCAACTTTCATGGAGGCAGATCCGGGATTAAGTTTAAATGCACAACTCGTACCGCGCACCGTGCATCTGTTGACTTGCAAATGAAATCGCCAACACAGGGTCGATTCGATTACACAAGGGACACGACTGGGCAATGCACGTCAGTAGACTGACCTAGGGGTTCTGATTGTATCGTGTGTCCGATTAAATATAGACACAGGCAACAATAATCGATAGTATCCACACGGGTGGGGGAATATTCCAGTGTGAGAGGTAACAAAAGAAGACGCACAGACAACCTTAACATAAACAAACAAGAGTATTAGAATATTTCTGTGGGAGTTATTAAAACATAAAATAGATTATCTTAACACAAACGAATAAGGAGCATTACAAATGCAGATGCTTCATCATCATCAGCAGCAGATGCCTTGCCGACTGGCGTAGGCGATCATGCGTCTCCACAATCTACGATCTCCACAAATGCTGACCGACCACACAAAGGAGGAACGGAAGATGGTGTCTGAACCACTTGCTGAGTTACAGAGCGGAGGGTGATGCATTTCTTTACCGCATAGTGGAATAATTCTTCTCATTCGGAAGAATTAAAACTTCACAATCGGGAGAAAAACTAGTGGTAGAGAAAAACCTTCAAGGATAGAGGGGAAAAAAAGTAAGACAATTTTCAGTTCTCTGATCAATTGAATGTGTGGGGAATGAAATGAGATATACAGTTTTCTAGCAAAATACCGCCCAGAAAAGACTGCCGAGAACTGTATCATTAACCGGTTTTAAAAAAGTCATTTCCCAATCCATAATGACAAAACAACGAAGGTAAAATGAAATCTTACTGTACATGTTTTAACGACACAGAAGCTTACTTAGTTTCATGCAGAGTTGAATGGTAATTAAAGACCACAAGGGGGGGGGGGGGAAACCATGATAAAAGTCTTCTGTCGTTTTCAGGGTAGAAGATTAAATTAACGATCTCTCTACTAACCAACAACACAGCAACTCTCCTTCGCACAGGTAAATAGAAAATAAATTTATGTTGATAATTTCTCTACTCAATATGCTCATTGCTTTTATTAAGATTGCATATGTTTTCATCACGTTAACAGGACAGGCAAAAACTGCATTTTATAAAATGAAGAAGATTTTATGCAATTTATCGCTGTCACTGATGATTAGAACAAGAATTCTTGCTTGCTACATACATCCAGTTTTAACATATGGCTGTAAGTCCTGAACAATCGGCAGGCAGGCCAAATAATTTCTTAAGGCCTCAAAGATGAGGTTTTACAAAAGAGTGCTTAAGATACCTTGGACAGCCAAAAAAAGAGCAACCAAGAGGTTTTGAAAGAGGCGGGTGCCTAAAGACAGCTTATCAGGGATATCAGAGGGAGACAGTCATAATTTTTTTGTCATGTTATGAGAAAAGGAAAAAAATGGAAATTCTGTGACCACTGGAAAGATCTGTGGAAGGAGGGATAGAGGAAGACAACGAGAGAAAATTCTTGTCAGTCTTGTTGCATGGCATGGAGGTGTGTCAGTTTCCAAACCGACCGCAGCGGGGATCGAACTCGGCACCCCGGCATTACGAAGCGCGTTCGCAACGCCTAAGCCACTGATGCGGACAAGATAAAATGTATCTTCTTTAAATCTAGATCGTATGTTAAAACGTCTAATTTCTAAGCAGTATTATGCAGATCAGTATTTTTACTGTGACTTCTAACGACCCCCAGGTGCGTACTTGTTTCCTAAGAGTGGTGTTTAATTCTGCCACACCAGTTAACATGGCTTTCAAACATTTGTAAAAAAAAAAAAAAAGCCATGGGGTTTCCATGTATCACGAACGTGCATGTCTTTGATCACTGGCATAATAGACATAATAAGTGCAGTGACATTCTCAAGAACTTCAGTTTACAGAGATTTCGAAGTTTCGAAATCATCTAAAAGGAACCGAAGTAGTGTCAGCTGGATGTTGTGTTCTTTAGCAGCGAGTGAACAGTGTTGAGGCACCACAGATCATCATCACGGTCAGCGGAAAATATTACTGCGAGTAATGACCAGGGGATGTGGCCAATGCTCAGCACCCAGGGGAAAGACGGGACGGTACCAACTAGTACCAACTGATTTGGAACTCTGTGCTTGATGCTGATTATGGTGAAAATGCGCTTTTGGGATAGTCCCGAGTTCTGTCATATCGATTGTTCAACGAACATTCATCCGAGGTAGCATAGAACCCAGGCTTGCTGACCCAGAATTCCTATGTTCGAATCTACATGTAGGCAGAGATAATTGTAATTAAACTAGACTTGGACTGCTATTTCTATCCAGCCTAATACGGGTGCGAACAATGTTGAGAGAAGCCAGATGTGCCGAACTGGATTCCATTCATGACCTCGAAATGACTGCACAAAAAATACCGAAAAAGTGACCAGACGGCAAGCCCCATGTGTCTTGTAAAGGCACGACAGGATCACATACAATGTAAAGTAAAAGTAAAGGACCCTTTTTACGCCACCAGGCACATATTGGGTATATAAGGCTAGACCTATATGTTTAAAGGCCAACTGGCACTGCGTGGGTGATGTAGTCAACATCACGCCGGCTGTTGTTACTTCCCAGGACTGTCCCTGGTACCCGCTCATGGCTGGCTCGACCTGGGAGCCAAAGTCATTCGTGAAAACAGTCCGGCTCCGTCAGGACCTAAACCCACGACCGTCCGATTTGCATGCGAGCGTCTAGCCGCTACACCACGGCGACTCACATGACACACAATGGATAATATAAAATGATCCTGGAGGGGGAAATGTGGTAACCGTGAGACTGATCACATGACTCATCGAGCGCAGAAAATATATATATACAAAATATGAGAACATCAAGTGAGTTGCCTCTATGAACTCGCATGTCAGCAGCAGGTCCTTCATGCTTCCCCACAACTTGCTCTGCACATTTTGCTCCCGAGGCCAGTTATCCTTTTGAAGGTGTAGGTAGAGTGAGCAGGTCCGCAGAATGTGCTCAAGTTTTTGTGGTCATGTTGACAAGGAACACTATTGGGACTGTACAATTTTTATTTTATTCATATGATAGTTGAGCCTGCAGTGCCCTGTTCGTAGACTGAATATTGTTGTATAATGCTTTCTGTAGAGAGATAAGGGGCTTTTGAGCTGAAATGCTATACAAAAAGATTATCAGAATATCTTGGACAAATAAGAGGAGAAATACTGACATCTTTAAAGACCTGAACATCAAGGAAGATTGGCTAATAAACAACATCCTGTTTCAGAAGCTGAAATATGTTGGTCATATCAAGCGCCACGAAGGACTGGAAAAAATAATAGCAGAAGGCGTGGTACAAGGAAGGAGGGGAGGAGGCCAACCAACACGAAGATGGGCACAGGAATTGGGTGACTCCTGGAGTATGAAAGTATATGAGGCGGGAGATCTGGCGGGAGATCTGGCGAGAGACCGAGTTTCTTTGAGACAAAAGAGCGACATTCTGCAAAGGACCTGCTACATGATGATAATGATGCTTTCTGTTGAGTCTGCCAATGGGGTATTGTGGATGTTTACTGTTAGTTGGTTCTCTCCACAATTCCTTGAATTTTTTTTCCCTTATAAGTGTTCTAATTTCTGCTTATCCCTTGTTTAATTTTTTTGCAAGTCTGTCTGCTAACTCATTTCCTAGTATGCCGCAGTGAGCATACGTATTTAAACATAGCATTTCAGCTACAAAAGCAATTACCATGCAATGGACAAGTATGTGCCCAAAAGTGCTTTAGAATAACTAGACAAAACAACTGAACTGTGATTTTCAGATTAATATTGTAACCTGAATCATTTTACTAAGCATAATTTAACACATAAAAAATACAAACTAGATTTGAGTTGAATTTGAGCTTCCTACTTGTGAGCTTATTCTTTCGCAAACAAAAATTTGATTTAATGTAATCCCTGTCATGGTCAGATTACAGTGAATTAATCATTCCGGCTTCAAGTGTATGTAGTTAAAGTAAGTAAGGTAAAATGGGGTTATAGTGATCTGTGTATGGGTCAGGTGAGGTTAGAGTAATAACTGCCTGAGTCGCCTTGAGTTAAATCAATAACTGACTGGATCTGACTGGGTCGAACAGAATACAGGAAAAAAACTAGCGAATTCTAGTGGTATTATATAGAGGCCGCCGTAATGTAGTGGATAAGGAGGGATAATGTAAGTTCTGGTACAGAAGTGGATGAATATCTACAAATTTATGTTGGAATTTACAGTCAGTGAAAGCTAAGAAGAAGAATAATAAGATGCAATCATCATTGTGATCACACGGTGATAAAAGAAAAACTGGAACATATTGTGCAACTGGACACACTTATGGAAAGATGGAGAAGGCATGGCGAGAATGTTGCCGAAAGCCTTTCTGCACGTCAGAGATGTGGCAGCACACGAAGTGATACGTGATCTGAAGACTGCGTGATGTGAGGAAGAATATATCCCACGTGGTAAGGATGATGATGATCCAAAAAACGTGACATGATACCGAACTGGCGTGGGCAGCTGAAGAATGTCGAGCCTGAGATAAGCAACGATGCAAGAGGTGAAATAACAAGAATCGAAGACAAGCAATTCTCTGCGAGAGACTGGGACATAAATTGCTGGAGAGAAACAATAACTAACCTTCACTGTGCCAACGACGTTTCATTTATTGAATAATTAATGTTAACCATGCTACAATAACAGACAATGCAGTGTGCAAACTGACTTGTTTGGTATCCAACGTAAAACAACGGCCTGAGAGTGCAAACCGAAGGGCAAAAGTTAACCTTATCACTGACATTTATAAAATGTACCGAAATCATTTCCCGTTTTAAACATTCAGTAAAATACCACAGGTTCATAAAGCGTAGGAGGAAAACTATCAGAGATTGGCCAATTAACCTCGGCATAACAGAGTGCAAAGCATCAAAAGATTTTTAATTTCTAGAATATTCAATCTCAATGAAAATCCAAATAACCTGACCGTGGGTAGACGTCAGCGAGATTAAAAGGACTCACATAGGGTAAATGTCACAAAACGGCATCACCATCAACAAGAACAAAGGGAACCAAACATATATTATTAGTGTCGTTCCAAACATAGATGATTAGTCTGGTTACAAACGGGAATCGATATCTGCTGGTGAAGACATGTAAGCTCAAATGATTTTTGTGTTTTGTCATCAGTGAGTCGATAAAATAAAACCCTGCGACTGGTGGCTGACCTCTGTTATTGTGAAAACAATGGCCGGGGTGTACTTTACTGTTACAACCAGTGTTGCCACTTTAGATATTTTACATCTAGATTTAGATGTTTTTCCTTGCATTTAGATGGCGTTTTTGACGTTTAGATGGTAGATGTTTTTCTAGACGTTTTCATCTGGAATGAATTTATCAAATCTAAGAAACAGGATACAATTTGACCTCTTTAATGTGATCTTGATAAGAGTAGGAAAATGATTGTGTATTAAAAGAAATTGGAACAGCTAAAGCATACAAGAGTCATTTTGGATCTGAAGCTTCCACTTCATCATCCAAGCTAAGTTTATCCTGTGGATCTTGTAAGGCTGACTTCAGTAAAGATGAGGACATGATTCTGTAGGGTAAGTCATATCAATAACTATGTAATTTGATACTCTTTCTATTTGGATGATTTTTCTAGATGTTTTTCACGCAAATGTAGATGTTTTTATATATTTGTTGACTCCTTTTTAGATATTTTTGTCAAAGAAAAGTGGCAACACTGAGTTACAACATACAAAACCATCAAACCAAATTTTATTCATATTTTGAGAAAGTCTTAATGCAATAAACATATTTTTGTGCACGTTTGGGGGAAAAAACAAAACAATGCCTGCATACAGGAAAACTGTTAAAATGTAGCTATGTGTGATAATTAGTTAGCAATTTAAAAAACAAAAAAAGGCTACAAGCTGTAGTTTCAAAAAAGAATACTGAAAATCCAGAGGCAGCCAAAATGAGCAGTCATTTTTAAGTTTTGGCTTTTTATGTATCAAGCAAAAACGATGAATGACTTGATATAGGTTATAAATACCAAACAGGTCGTTATTTTATGTTTCTAAACCTATACTCAGTCGCTGAATACAGAACTTTTAGGAACATGTTTATTTCCGGCAGGCAGCGTACATCCTACCCTGTGGAAGTAGTAGACCTATGCGCTGTGTTCAAAATATTAACTCTCTCTGACATCACTAGCGGCCATCTACGACTTCTTATAGTCCCTGTGTATAGCGTTGGTAGTGGTGTCTTTCCGCAGTCTTCTCTTTGGTCTACTTTCAATAGCTTCTGACAGACATGGCATTCCATAATCCAAGCCGCGTGGCGTTGTTAGTCATATCTATCCACAGCCTTCTGTTTCTTGTAATGTCTATCAATTCTTAAACAACTGATCTTCCATAGTTCATGCGGGTGGCGTTGATAAAGTCTATCAATAACCTCGCGTTTGGAGTTTTTTAAAGCAATTATTACTCATAAAATATTTCATAGTCAGAGCCGTTTGGCGGTGGTAGTCATGCATATCCACAACCTTCTGTTTCTTGTAATTTCAATCAATTCTAATACAACTGATCTTCCATAGTCCGTGAGGGTGGCGTTGATAAAGTCTAGCGATAACCTCACGTTTTTTGTACTTTAAATTAATTATTACGCTTATGATATTCCATAGTCAAAGCGTGTGGCGTTGGAAGCCATGCATTTCCACAACCTACTGTTTCGTGTAGTTAAATAAATGTAAGCACATATGATCTTCCATGTCATTATTTCAGACTATCCAGCACCTTCTCTCTTGGTTACATTCTGCTTTCCCCCCCCCCCCCCAATCCATCAACCTCCCCACCATAAACAAATGCCATGAATACGAGGTACCGCAGTTTTCTCCTTCTTATGACATTATCATAGACTTTAGAGTGTCTCCTTCTGGTTTGGGCAATCACTTCTCTTCGTGAATCAGTTTCTTTCAAGACATCTTCATGATTCTTTTATCTGCTCACAATTAGTAAAATACTCACACAGGGTTATTTACATCTTCTGAGGTCTTGCACATATACAACTAGATTTAGTGAGCTCGTGAACACTTGTAAGATGATGTTGGCACTTTTTCATCTTTCCAGGCGACAGTTTTCTTCTATGCTATAGACAGGTATGTAAGGTACAGCCAGTGGCGATGGCCCATGCAGCTGGCTACATCTTTCACATTAAGAAAAGTGTTCCCCAATAAGTGCATAAAATAACATAGTCACTGTTGCCCTTACGTGCAGCATCACCAGAAAAAGAGGCCACCTACCGCCATGCGTCCTACCCCCGCCTCCTCAAGCCCTCCCCCCCCCCACACACACACAATACTAATTCCTACACCGCCTTCAAAGTGACATGTAAACATAGCAAATTAATCTGCCTCAGTCTGAAGCCCACTGTTCTTGAACGTGTGTTTGGTGAAGTTCCATCATGAATGTTCTTGTGTCTTTTCCTAAAGTTTTCTAACTTTACAATGTCCGATAGCAGATCTCAGTGTAAGTCACTCCGCCCATGCTTGTCTAACATCTGACACAGTATTCATTGATTAAAATGATCTGCTATTGATGAAAAAAAAACTGCTTCTTTGCTGTCTAAATTATCCTTTCCAAAAAGGGCCCTTCGTTTTACTCAGAATGTATGTAAAAGAATGATCAGTAAGTTAGTATAGGAGGTTTTAAATCCATTCTCAAATTTTCTAGTCAACTACCTCATCTTTCAATCAACATTGCTTAGTATTTCATCTTTCTACATTTGTCAGTTGTATGCTCCCCCCCCCCCCCCCAACCAAATGTCTCTTCGAAGTTGTCTTCCTTTTCCATTCCAGCCGATCAGAAAAGATCACGACCTTATTGATCCAACCGTCTCCCCTAGTAAGACTGGTGATAAAATCAAGTTAGAGACGGGGGTAGAGGTGGATAAATGTGTGTATCTGAATCATCCAAGGCGTGCGAGTCCAAACATACGATGAAGCCATGTGGCTTCGTTGAGAAACTGTGTATTATACATTGAATTTATATTGATTTGCGATTTCCGCTAAAACTCCCTGTCACTCAGTGACTTCAGTTACAGAACAGATTGCTTGTTCACAAACTTCTACAGCGTCGTGTAAACGTGACCAACTGACAAATTTAATTCGAAAATCAAGTCAAAGCTTAAAAAAAATGCCAAGTGTAGTGGGATTGAGGAGAGAGAGAGAGAGAGAGAGAGAGAGAGAGAGAGAGAGAGAGAGGAGAAAGAGAGAGAGAGAGAGAGAGAGAGAGAGAGAAAGAGAGAGGGAGAGAAAGACAGACAGAGATAGAGAAAATGTGAGTGAATGAGTAAAAGAGTGAGAGAGAAAAAAGAGATAGGAAAGGGAGAAAGAGATTTAGACAGATGGGATGGGAAGGAAGGGAGGAGGAAAGATAGATTAGATACATTATTTTTAAGCACATTATACAATGATGCTCGCAGAGGTCCGGGCCTAAGCACACGATTAAGCCATATGACGTAGTTAGGACACTATATATTATAAATAGCATTTATGTTTATTTCTATAAAGACTCTTTTCGACAAATGACTTCATTTTTAGAAGGCGTTTCAACAAGCGTCTACGGCCCCTTTCTAAACAGGACACAACTGGTGACATTTAGTTGTTTATATTGTCTCGTATAGAGAGAGAACAACTGAAACAGATTAAGTTTTATAATTACTGATCGGTTAAATTTTCACTGAAAATGTCTTACATTACAAGTAGGGCTGTACCGAATATTCGCTTCGTATTCGCTTCGGGGCCGAATAGTGAATATAATAACTATTCGGTATTCGGTCGAATACTTGCGGTCGGGCCGAATACGAAAAGTGGTTACCTTACTCCCGTTTCTGCATACACTGTGATGGACTGAAATAACTCTCTCATTAACACAATAGTTTCTGTTGCCTTAGTCTGTCGTAGCGAGGAAAAACTGCGACCCGGTTGCGTGGTACAAACTGCATAAAATGTCAACCGCAGTGTGTGTGAGTGTGTGTCTGTGAGAGAGAGAGAGAGAGAGAGAGAGAGAGAGAGAGAGAGAGAGAGAGAGGGGGGGGGAAGAGAGAGATCGTGCATTTTTTTTTCAGGGTGACTGCGCCCAAATCAGATTTGAAGATATTGCTAACGAGAATATGAAGGTGCGTTTTAAATTACATCGAACAAACGGCCGATCGAACAATGGTTTTGAAAGAGGCGGGAGCCCGAAGACAACTAATCACAGACATCAGAAGGAGACAGTCGTCATTTTTCAGCCATGTTATTAGAAGAGGGAAAATGGAACATTTGGTGACTACTGGAAAGATCTGTGGAAGGAGGGATAGAGGAAGACAACGACAGAAGATTCTTGACAGTCTTGTTGCAAGGCATGGAGGTGCGTCAGCACACGTACTGATACATGCTGCTGGCGATAGCAGATTGTGGAAAGGCATGATCGCACACGCCAGTCGGAAAGTCACCTAATGATGATGATTCACTATTCGTATTCCTATTCGTATTCGGCCGAACAGTTGGTTCCACTATTCGTATTCGGCCGAATAGTGAAAATCACTATTCGGTACAGCCCTAACTACAAGTAATTCATTCATGGCGTTGTTAATGTATGCTTTTAACGTAATTACACTCTCGACTTTCACGGCTAACAAAATATAAATGTAATACAACGCAGACGGAAATATTGCGGATCATGTTAGTCTCTGCATGGCTTTCTGGGCTCCACTGACAGTTTGACGTTGGAGGGAAGAGAGTTGGGGATAAACTCACTGACCTCTTATATGAATGTGCAAAAGGGAAACAAAGGGAAACCGTGAGGATTTGCGGAAATCAAATGTGTTGGGTTGAAAGGTACAGGCATTGCAGAATAACTGTAAACTACAAGAGAGTTTGCCAAGCCTATTTTCAAGGCCGAAAGAGAAGGAATAAGGAGGAGGAGGAGGAGGAGGGAGAAGAAGAAGAAGAAGAAGAAGAAGAAGAAGAAGAAGAAGAAGAAGAAGAAGAAGAAGAAGAAGAAGAAGAAGAAGAAGAAGAAGAAGAAGAAGAAGAAGAAGAAGAAGAAGAAAGAAAAAAGAAAGAAAAAAGAAAGAAAAAAAAAGAAAGAAAGAAAAAAGAAAGAAAGAAAAAAAAAAGAAAGAAAGAAAGAAAGAAATAAGGAAAGAAAGAAAGAAAGAAAGAAAGAAAGAAAGAAAGAAAGAAAGAAAGAAAGAAAGAAAGAAAGAAAGAAAGAAAGAAAGAAAGAAAGAAAGAAAGAAAGAAAGAAAGAAAGAAAGAAAGAAAGAAAGAAAGAAAGAAAGAAAGAAAGAAGGAGAAGAAGGAGCAGGAGAAGAAGAAGAAGAAGACGACGACTACAACGACAACGACGAATTATAAAAACTACACAGTGTCAGCCATGATTACATGGTTTAAAAAAAAACATAAACAGACAAATCCGTGTGGTGTCGTTGTGAGTGAGCTAGCCTGCCGAGACAGTGGACCAAATTCAATCTTCACAAGTGTCCGAACAACTTGCAACTTGTAATACAACTTGCATCGGTGCCGAAAAAAAGCTACCAACGCTGAATCATTCATGATCATCATGTGTAAACTACAATGGCATATGTGTTTGCTAACAACATGCGAACACCCATCGTGGCTTGTTTAGTTTCATTAAACAATTTTGTTTATAAGTCCACAAAAGTATCCATACGCCACCACGGCGTATTTGTTCAGTAACATCATGAAAACGCCATCGTTGCTTATTCATTCATTAGCGTTAAGTATAACGCTACCACATCTTATTCACTAACTAGAGTTACGTACAAGGCTAGCACAGGTTATTCATTCATTAGCGTTACGTACAACACTAGCACAGGTTATTCATTCACTAGCGTTACGTACAACGCTAGCACGGGTTATTCATTCACTAGCGTTACGTACAACGCCACCACAGCTTAGTCATTCACTAGCGTTACGTACTAGTACAACGCTACCACATCGTTTTCATTCACTAGCGCTGTGTACACCTCTACCACATCTTATTCGTTCATTAGCGCTACGTACAACGCTACCAGGGCTTCTTTGTTCACTAGCACTATGTGCAACTCTACCACATCTTATTCGTTTACTAGCGTTACGTACAACCCAACAATATTTCCAACTCTACACAACACCACGCACAGTCAAACCCACCACACCTGCAAAATGTAAAATAACAACCAAACGAAACGTCATGCAAACTGCACCAAAGAGACAGAGATTCATCCAAAAAACAAAAACAAAAATGGGAAATCATCTAAACATGTCAAAGAAATCCTTAACAGATGCACAGTTATCAACAAAGGAGAAAGTGATGTAGCAAAACATTTGTAAGATAATGAGCTCATGATGTACGTAACGTACTAGAGAAACACCGATTATTTTAGAAAAACCGCTTTTTTTTTCAAATCTGCATATTACCAAACCTCTTCCACGTCACTTTTCATCCGTGTCTGTAGTAACCCAATATAGACGAAGAAATGGCATTTGCAACTTTTTGATTGTTTCGGTTGTCTAGTATCGTATCATCATCTTCAAGTGCCTTGCCGACTGGCGTAGGCTATCATGCCTCTCACAAATCCGTAAATGTGTGTATCAGTTCGTGTGTTGACAACCCTCCATGCCATGACAGAAGACTCTCAAGAATCTTCGCAACAGGTGTCAACAGAAGACCTTTCGAAGGTATGCCACTAGAAGACATTAGAAGGTATGTCATAATTTTGAAAAGCGAAAGGTATGTCAATGCAAGGCAGCACAAGGTATGTCAATAAAAGACAACATATGATATTCAACAGAAGTCGTCAGAACGTATGTCAATAGAAGACAGCAGAAGGTATGTCAACAGAAGACACGAGAAGGTATGTCGATAGAAGTCATGAACAGGTATGTCATCAGGAGCAAACAAAATGTTTGGCAACAGAAGATATTAAAAGGTATGTCAATAGAAGACAACTGAAAGTACGTCAACAAAAGACAACTGAAAGCAAAACAATCGATAAGTACAGAAGTATGTCAACAGAAGTCAACACAAGGTATGTCAATAGTAGAAGACAAGTGAAGGTATGTGAACAAAGGACAACTGATGGTATGTCAATATAAAACAACAGAGGTCAATAAAAGACAACAGAAGGTGTGTCGATAGAAAACAACATAATGTATGTCAATAGAGGACAACAGAAGATATGTAAAAAAAAAAAAAAAGACAGTAGAATGTGTCAATAGAAGACATAAGAAAGTATGTAAACAGACAACAGCAGAAGATGAAGATATGTCAATGGAAGATATTAGAAGGTATGTGAATAAAAGTCAACAGAAAGTATATCAAGAAAAGACAGCAGAGAGGTGTCAAGAAAGAAGACAGCAGTAGATATGCACACACACACACACACACACACACACACACAAAAGCAGAACATATGTCAAGAAAGAGATGTATCCAAGTATCCCTATTATAAAAGGGTGTTTCAAACGTAATATGGGTACTGTCTCATACAAAGACCACAATGGAAGGACATGTCCAAGACAGTCGAGTAATAGGTAGACAGCCAAAGAGAGACAAAATAACACTGGAAGATCAGAGGACAGCTGTTTGTCAAAGTATATAATTAAGGGAAGAAAGTGAGGTAACTGGTGATAAATTTCAGACAAACCTGAAGGTCAAAAAAGAATCTCGCTGGTTAACTCATTGATTGATTGACTGATCCTTTTTTACCGCATTTTAATGCTACTGATCGCTGTATTGTTGAGTTTTGATATCCGAGTCAGGAGAGACGACAGCATTAGGTGTCCTTACAGATGTGCCAAAATAAATGGCAGCAAAAGGTATGTCTAGAGAAATGACAGCAGAAGGTGTGTCAAGAGAACTGACAGCAGAAGAGGCATCAAGAGAAATTACAGCAGATGGCATATTAACAGAAATGAGAGAAGACTGTATGTCCAAGAAATGATAGTAGATGGTATGTAAAAAAAAAAAAAAAAAAAACTTGACAACAGAAGGTATGTGAGGAGACATCATTTAGGATTCAAGAAACATTGACAGCAGTTGAGGTGTCAAGACAAGCCAGCAGAATGAGCACCACAACTATAACACAGTCAAGATAAATAATTCAGAAATACTACCCGCCAATTCTCATACAAAGACACTCTAATAACACCCACTGTCTATACCAGTGTTTCCCAAACTTGTCATAGTCGCGGCGTCTTTTTTCAATTAAAATGTTTCACGACGCCCTACCCTAAGTAGAAGTACATCTTTGAATATTTCGCGGCGCGCCTGTGAAGAGGTCGCGGCCCCTGAGAAGCCGCGACGCACAGTTTGGGAATCACTGGTCTATACTATAAATCATGCACGCAATATGAATATTAACACAGCCTGGCAAATTACTATTTGTATTCAGTCAACAAATGTTCCTAGCTTCTTGACAGAGTAACATTGGCTCCCAATGCAGTATGTTAAGGTCTAACCAATGTGATTGTTGTGCTCTATAGGGTAGCCCCTCTGTCAATGAGGCAAGAACAAGAAATGATGATTCCCTGGTGCACAATGTTCCGTCAAATCACTGACAAGCATTAGTATGAGTGGCGGAGAATTTATTAGCTCTTTTCCGTCCTGTACCATGTGGTGCAGCAGGCGGGATAATTGTGCAATGTTATAGCAAAGTATTGTTGACTGCTGAACTTCAAGGTAGAGAGAGGGAGGGAGGGAGAGAGAGAGAGAGAGAGAGAGAGAGAGAGAGAGAGAGAGAGAGAGAAAGAGAGAGTGAGGGAGAGAGAGAGAGATGTGTGGAGCTTTAGGGGAGCGAGAGGAGAGAGCGAACGAGACATATATGGGAGATTGGCAGAGATAGTGAAGGTAGACTGCATACAAACATACATAGAAAATTAAAGAACAACACTGATAAACAGACAGGCCGGCATAAACATGTACAGGTGATGAGAAACTGATTGAAGCGGCGTAGCGAGTCCGACTCGTAATTCCAACGTACCGTGATCGAAACCCACTGCTAGCTGCGTCCCGATTGGTCTGTAAAACTATGGTGCTCTTCCTATATGCCCCATGCGCCTAAAGGCGTGAAAAAGTATCTTTACTTTACTTAGATGCTGACAATGAGGACTAGGGGAACATAACGAAAGAGAAGTATATAATGAGGGATGGGGAGACAGTGATAGAGAGAGATTAAAACTATAATATACATTGGTCCCCCCCCCCCCCCCCCCCACAAAATTAAAAAAAATAATGCGTTATCTCTTTAAAAACAAACCGCACACTATAAAAAAAAATTTGTACGCAGTCGAACAAGGTGAGGTTGACAGCGATACAAGTTGGGAAATAACAAAATTAACTCGAAGAACAGGAGTCTGTAATAATGTGTAACAAGAGCAGCGACAGAGTATACTGGAAATCCATATAGCCAAACTCCACCGTGGATATGGTACCAGCCTGATTGGTTTATCGATTACTGACTGACTGATGTATCGGTATTTTCCAACAGTTGTAATTACTGCCGATCCACGTGCTGTTGGGGTGACTAACCTAACCAAATCAGTAATATGCGTACGAAGGTGAAGTTTTCGAGTGCAACTCGACTCGGTGATCTAACGAAGGAATGCATCAAGAGTTGATATCACTTCACACAGACAGTTCTTATGACCCGTGCTGTCAGCTGAAATCAAATATCAAAACATGCCTGTCGTTTTTCTGGCGGACTGAATGTCATCAAGACCTTCTGATCACTCCACCTCCGAATTAGCCTTCCAAATATGGATACTTTTCTGTTGCTTCTTCTTCTCTTCCACCGTGTACCTCATCGAAGTGTCGGGGGTGGGGGCGGGTAGATGTAACATTCGTTGATGAGTTCTGTCAACAGAATTATTAGGACTCGTGTTCATTTCTGTAAGGCTGTTCTTAATGCCATCATTCCATGTTTTCCGAGGTCTTCTACTCGCCATACACCCGCTGTAACGTTTAAGTGTGGCTCGCTGTGGCAAATAGTACCAAAGTATTCTTGTTATTTGTTTTTATTGTTCTTTGATGACCTGTAAGACTGGCATTCTTCTGATTTCGTCTAAAATTCTGTTGCAATTCATCAAAACCTTGATAGGCTTCATCGTGTTTGCCTAATCATAAATCATAAAGTTCCCCCAGGTCAAATTCTGGATGTAGTCGAATGTTTCGGTCGGAAGACGCAAAAACCGCAGCTATGCTGTAAACAGGTATAAGGCAATTATGTCTCTCGGATGGACAGAAAGAAGCAAAATAAGGCGATAAATTTAGCTGGCCGCCCAAGGGATAACATTAGCCTAAGTTATTGTGGCCCTCAGCAACCCTCCGCCTCCCGGTTGCTATCCTTAAGATACGACACCATAAGATTTCAGAATCTTAATCTCGATAGCAGACCAACAGGCCAAATCTCAGAGACCCCGTTCAACCTCATCGCCATCATCATCAATTCAAGGGGAAAATAAATCGACCACCTTCAACCTGCTGCCCGCAGCCGAAGCTGTTCAGAGTCTCCGGTTACATGTACTGTCTGATTTATTTGCGCCACTTTCATGGTAAAGAATACGGTATCTGCGCCAGCTCTCTGGCTTTGTGTCCCTATTCTGATAAACAGACCGCCCCTTCTTGTTATTGTCCCGATGTGTTCATTTTACTCTTCTCTTCCTAGCGTTTTTTTTTCCTTGGTCATCCTTCGTCCAGTTCCTTCTCATTAGTATCTTGCTTTTGTGTCCTCTACTGTATATCGGAACAGTTTAACCTCCAAAGCAAGTCATAATTATGGCAGCGTT
>CAJHNH020000805.1:92500-95000 GCA_905116865.2 Candidula unifasciata | reverse complement strand
AGGAGTCTATCGATCTCCATTGGGTGACCCCCCCCCCCCCACTTCAACTGATAAGGCACGTTTACCACCCTAGACAGCCCGGCTCGTTAGCGTAGTTGGTTAAAGCTGACTTCGCGGCGACCGGGTGACAAACTCCTTATGGTCCGGGTTCACGCCTGGGCGGTAGGCAGAAAAGCCACATTTCTCCCTATCATGGAATCGAGGCCGAATAGTTACGATATCCATAGAACCGAGCCAAAGGGTTAACAACTCATGGTTTCTGAATACTTATATATATATATATATATAGATATATATATATATATATATATATATATATATATATATATATATATATATATATATATATATATATATATATATATATATATATATATAAACCTTCCTAAACAATCTCGAAAAAAAAAAGGGGGGGGGGGCATTGGGACATGAGTCCTAGGCCTCGGAAAACTTTAAAAAACTGACACGATACAGTCACAGATGAGACAACAAACATCGGAAGCCGTGGCAATACACTACGTAAGCCTGACACGTATGGAAACAAAAACAATCACATTTCCAGGTTCTAGAATGGTCAGCATCAGTAGAGCGCTGATTAGAGAAATGACAAACCGGGCAAGTGAATGTTCTTAGCAGCATTAACAGGCATGACAAGTGCTGAGCAGCGGAGTAGCCTCTACCGGGGCGGTTAAATACATTAAAAAAAAAGTATTTAAAAAAAGTTTTCTGTCGGCCCAAAGGTATGGAGTTCAAATCCGCGTAGTGGTGAATTCAGTTAAAATGACCTTGGCTGCTGAGTCAAAGCAGCATGAAATGGCTCCTATGAAATGTGGTGGGAAGTAAACGCAACCACATGAACCTTTGAGTATCGTAGCTATCAATACTAAAATTTGGGTCCGGTACTACCTACTCAAATCGACTACAGCGCGAAAACAATTGTCACTTTTTTGTTTAAAAGACATTATTCTTCTTCTGCCTGATGTCTCCAAATAGACATAGGCCTCAACAAACCCAGGCTAAGTCGTCCTTTGTTATGGAATGCAGCTCATCCATGCCCTCTCTATCTTTTTTAAGGTCCCTCTCTAGCTTTCTTCTCTGCATGTTTCATTTTTTTTTTTTTTTTTTTGGCCTGCGTTTATTTATATACTTCTGTAAGTTACAGTTCAAAGAAATTCCAGGTGTATATTCATAGGAAATATTAAGTCATAGTAGCATGTCATATACAGCTATAAAACCTGCAGAAAAAAATCACAGATAGACACACAACAGTCTAAAAATATACAAGACGAGAGATAGTGAGTGTTTGAGATATATTATTACTAGCCATCACTGTAAAGACGACACTTAACTGACTGACTGTATCTGGTTTCTATCCCTTCACTTACAATTTGCCCAAATCCACGTTTGACCCGTCTAACAGAATGCTTACATATCTATTAGGCCATCAATTTATCTAGGTATCTACTACGCCATCAGTCCATCTAGTTATCTATTAGTTTAACAATGCATCTAGTTATCCATAAGGTTATCAATGCATATAGTTATCTTTTAGGCCATCAATCCATCTAGTTATCTATTAGGTCATCAATGAATCTAGTTATATTTTATGCCATCAATCCATCTAGTTATCTATTAGGTTATCGATGCATTTAATTATCACTTAGGCCATCAATCCATCTAGTGTTCTATTAGGCCATCAAAAAAATCTAGTTATCTTTTAGGCTGGCAATCCCATACATGATGCATATATGAGTATTCAGATATTATTCCCACAGCGAGGCTAGCTGAACCAATTATTCGTGATATATGGTGTTTCTGCAGATCGAAGGGAGGTATCATCACTCAACCCCACGGCCAGCCAGACACATTTACAGGCAAAGAAGGTCGGGCCAGGCAGGCACTCAACTCTAGGTTCTTCTATCTTGACGTCAGTGAGTCGCGTGACGACGGTTTCTTAGCCTTGTGAAGGCTTTCTTGTTACTTTTTTTCGTTATCACATAGTGGCTATTTTTGGTCAAGGCATAATTACTCAGAGTGCTTCAAAAATGGCAAAAGTTTCGTCAATATCGCTGTACACGGCCACGCGTTGCTGTGGCTTAGTTTGGCTAAATGGAAAAGAAAGAAAAAAGAAATCGCACGTGTCTAACATGGTTAATGTCGCAATCATTGTCTGCACAAATATAGAGATATTCTTCAATGACGCCCCAGCCGCCCCCACCACCCCAAATCCACCAACTAATCTCTCCCTCATCGAAGGTTTTTTGAAGAGAAAGAAAATATAAATCGCACGTGTCTAATATGGGTATTGTTGCAATCATTGTCTGCGCAGATATAGAGATAGTCTAGTTTGCAGACTCTAGAACACGCAATATATAATTGTGTCATTATATTATTGGTCGTTTGAATTGTATTATTAGGACAATAGTTATTTGGTTATCACACGCTAAAGTTGTTTGTAAATATTTTAACAGACGGAAGTAAAGCTTACTACAAATAACCT
>CAJHNH020000805.1:45000-87500 GCA_905116865.2 Candidula unifasciata | reverse complement strand
CCAAAAGATTAACTTAACCGTTAATGGCAAACTCATTGCTCGTTCACATCTTTCGGACTTCTCGTGTTAAGTGGCTTCTGGCGTTCGCAAAGCTTGGCAACGATTGTAAACAGTTTTCCGAAAATAGCGCTGAGCGTACACGTCGATATCGTACATAGCTGGCAGGCGGAGTTCCATAACTGTGTTTATAGAGAGAGGTCCGCTTCCAGTAACCCCGGATGGTGTTTATGAACAATTTTATCCAATGACTGGCCGTGATTGTTTTGTTTTTGCAGCAAACGCCTGCTGAGTCTATACCAGTGTTTCTCAAACTTCTCACCCATATCAGAAGAGGGGGAACATGTTTCGGTGCTCACCTACTTTTGAACACATAAAAACCCTACAACAAAACAAGAACAAATGTAGTCAACAGTGTTTATTTTAATTGCTATGTCACACAATGAAAATGTGTATCTAACGCAACAGCTGCTGCTGCTGAGAGGTGAGAAAGTCGATGCGGCTGTAAGAGCTTTCTGTTATTTGTATGTCACACAATGAAAATGTGTATCTAACGCAACAGCTGCTACTGCTGAGAGGTGAGAAAGTCGATGCGGCTGTAAGAGCTTTCTGTTATTTGTATGTCACACAATGAAAATGTGTATCTAACGCAACAGTTGCTGCTGCTGAGAGGTGAGAAAGTCGATGCGGCTGTAAAAGCTTTCTGTTATTTGTATGTGACACAATGAAAATTTGTATCTAACGCAACAGCTGCTGCTGCTGCTGAGAGGTGAGAAAGTCGATGCGGCTGTAAAAGCTTTCTGTTATTTGTATTTGTTTTACTTTTAACCTTGATGTTTTAATTCTATAGACTGTAATCCGGCACGAGGAAAGCTTCCTATTCTACTCAATTATATAATTAGGCAACGAATTTGGCGGCCCACTTGAGCTCTTTCGTGGCGCACCAGTGGGACGCATAGGCTGAAAAACATGATCATGACCAGTGTTTCCCAAACTTTTCTTGGTCGCGGCGTATTTTTTTTTTCAAGGCGCCCTAACCTAAGTGAAAGTATGACTATTCGTGACTTGGTTAAATTAATTAGTATGCTTTTACAATATTTTTGTGGCGCCCCCATGAAGA
The DNA here is from genome assembly GCA_905116865.2 of Candidula unifasciata. Lineage (NCBI taxonomy): Eukaryota > Metazoa > Mollusca > Gastropoda > Stylommatophora > Geomitridae > Candidula > Candidula unifasciata. Next base: position 86,383 of record CAJHNH020000805.1, on the reverse strand, counting down.
GGCGACGGCTCCCCGGGGCGCACAGTTTGGGAACCACTGATCTAGACAACAAAGACTGCAACATCGATGTCTTAATGTAAGGCAATGCACTTAAATATTAGATATTCATTTAATTTGATCGTTCTCAATGCTTTGGTTTTGTAGGCGCACAGAGCTCATCCACGAACGTTACATCTTCCCCCGACACTTCACTGAGGTACAAGGCGGAAGAGAAGAAGGAAACGCTTCTCCCTCCCTCACCCTGCCGCTATCTGTTTTTTTTTTTTTTTTTCGTAATTACATATTGGCTCAGTCGATATATGTGACTGTAATGTCACAGAATACAGACTGGCTATAGGGACCAAAATCTGAGACAAGATCGTTACACCGCGGCCAGACGACAGTTAGCATCGACGTGCCTGTGTTCTGTTGAGAAGAATGAGGCAGACAACGTGATCCGACTGTTCCAGCACCTACTGTTATCAGCTGCATAGTAAAGTTGTTAACTTCTCGCTCTTCAAGTTGTGAGTTCGGTTCTGTGATTGTTTAAAGACACACACACACACACACACATATATATATATATATATATATATATATATATATATATATATATATATATATATATATATATATATATTACTGTGCGGTGCTCTAATATAACGGCTGAAGATCTTCCGAGATTTTCACCTGTCTGATTTTGCTCATGGAGCCGATACACAGCGAAAGCACATCGACAGATGGTCAGACATACTGATCGGTAGGCAGGCGGGTATGTGGCTGCACAGACAGAAGGTTGCATGACTGGGTTTGAACGCATGTGTTGTTAGATGGTTAGTTAAATGCATTGGTGGCCGCACAGACAGACAGACAGACAGGCAGGTACGCCCTCCACCATCATCGCCATCCTATTCACAAGCCAGTCTCATGCACAATTAAATTTCCACAATGACGTCCTATACTCGTACCACAGTTTGTATTTACTGGACCCTTATTCCGCTTTCAGACGTAATGGGCACAAACCTATATTTTAATGACCAATTAGTACTCGTCGCCGGCAGCCTTTATTTTTCCCAAGACTATACCTGGTACCCATTAAAGGCTAGGTTTGTCTGTATACAGAAGATTAAGTGTCAAGAGGCAAAAGAAAAGCTTAGGGTTTCTCAGCAGAAGTTAATAATTGACGCTTGGTGCAGGACAGCCTAGCATATTATACCACAACATCCCACTTAAGAATGGAGGTGGACGCGGTCACAGCAGCTTTTCACTGGTTAGAGAACACGAGGACACGTCACGATGACAGACAGACAGACAGACAGACAGACAGACAGACAGACAGACAGACAGACAGACAGACAGACAGACAGACAGACAGACAGACAGACAGACAGACAGACAGACAGACAGACAGACAGACACACATCGTGATTGTAACTGACTGAGAAAACATGCTGAGGAAAGTCAGGACAAGCATTCTTCGTGAAGAGTCATGTTTTGCTGTGGAGGTCACGGGTGAGGTGTATTGCCTAGATCTTTTCTTCGGGAGACGCCAGTGTTTTGGGAAATGAACAGCCGGACAGACTGGCTGGCTCTGCACATCTTGGTGGAATATTGATGCACGATAAGGCAGACGTGGTTAGGGCTGTATGAGAGAGCGTGTACAATTCAGAGCAGCAAATAGATCACCACAGTCTGGTGAGATTGATGCAGCGGGGAGTGACAAGGGGTTCTGGTCGACGCTCCAGGCTCAAAGGAAAGGCAAACCAGACATTTAATCAGAATGCTACTGGCACCATTAGTATTGAAACTCTGCGATAGCTGCTGAATATGTGGGCGGACCGCTTATGAGAATGCCCCGAGTGCTGTGATGTCGGTTCCTGAATCAACTCAACTAAGGCTGGGTTGACCTACACCACGGCGGCTCCGACCCATGTACAGGCTTCTGTACGTGTTCCACCCACCGTGTTTGTTCCGGTGTTACACCAAATGTGCTATACAGTTATTAACATCAAGTTCATCATCTCACATTTCGCACTTCAATGCTTCCACGAATATCGCCCACTTGCTTCATTGCACGCCCAGAAAATGTATCCTCGTCGGAATCTTTAACCCAGACAGTAATTTGAGCACGCGGGATTGTTATGAGCCCAGTTTCGAAGTGCAGTAAAAGGCTATTGGCCGGGATAGCGATTTCTTTGTTGCTGTCCTATTAGCAAGTAAAGAATAATAAAATACAGATGAGAATCAAGAATCCCATTAAAAGTGATAAAAAGAAATGCCCTACAGACATCAGAAGGAAATTGTCTTTGGTCATGTTATTGTACAGGAAGTTACACTCCTTCCAAACCCTTCCCCCCCCCCCCCCAAAAAAAAAAAAAATTGAAAGCAAACTGTTTATGCTAGCTGGCGCATCGAGCATATAATGTAAGATTCATATCTGCACAGACTACACCAACGGTTCTCAAACTGGGTGCCGCGAGCGTCTGACATGGGTGCTGATGCGATAATCAAGAATCTTTCAAAATCTGCTTGAGATCAGCGAAGACAGCAGTTTAAAACAGAAATACCATGAAAGGAAGCCAAGAAGAGTTATGAATGCAGGTGTATTCAGAAAACAAAACTATTAGCATGTCCGCAGTGCATTCTCAACGTACGCTAACACACACACACACACACACAAACCAGATGTAGTTACAAAAGAGAGTAGGGTCTCAATACGTAACATTCTCAATGACAAAAGTAGTACACTGTAGCTAACATTTACTATGGTGACAGCCGTCTTTTTTAAATGACATTGCTATTTTTATTTGCTGATTCTTTCTCGTTGAGGCACAAAACAAATATTTTAAACCACGACACTGGGCTGCAATCCGGTAAAAGTGAAGAAGACAATAGATAGAGATAGATTCTTTCTTGTTTTATATTTAGACTCATACAGACAGATCATCAAGACATTAGTAGTTATTTGGATTTTTGCGGCTGAAGTTTTTAGGTGTGATAAAGTAAGCCCCCCCCCCCCCCCACCCACCCCCCATCCCTCGCGCTTTTCCACTTTTATCCATCACTTGTTAACGAACAGAAATATGTAGAACATCGAAAATCATTACTAATAAACTGCAACCGTTGATCTAATGAAACCTCCGCTTCAGGATTAATCAAAACAAATTTCACTGCACTGAGAGTTGATAGATGATATTAGCGATTATGCTTCTCAATATCTAGCGATCTTCACACTGAGTGCCTGTGCTGCTACATGTCCATGTCATATCGAAGGCCGTCTCTGACTGTCTTCCTATATCCCTCTTTCCATAAATCTGTTAATTTTCGGGTGGGGGGGGGGGTGTTCCTCTCGCAGTGTGTTTAGATGCGCTGGTGCCTGCGTTTGTATGTGTGCGCGTGTACACATATATGTGTGCTAATCTGTCTGTCGGTCGGTCGGTCGGTCGGTCGGTCGGTCTGTCTGTCTGTCTGTCTGTCTATCTATCTATCTATCTATCTATCTATCTATCTATCTATCTATCTATCTATCTATCTATCTATCTATCTAATCAAACAATCTATCTAATCAATCAATCAATCAATCTATCTATCTAATCTATATGTATTTGTGCACGTGTGTGTACATGTGTGTGTGTGTAATAAATTATGAAACAACCATCACAAATCTTTATGGCGCCTGAACCAGTTATGTGCCGCCCATTTGAACCAATTGCAATGTCCGAAACTGGCACACCCCTCAAACAAAATGCATAGTGAATACAATGCAGAAGGACATCTGTATAAACAGTTAAAATCAGAGCCCAACATAAAGCTCTCGTTCTTTAACATAAACTAACGATCTGAGAGATCTGAGTGTATATGTCTGGTTCTTAAAGGAGCCATTTTGCGGTTAGAGGCAGTGAACAATCTTAGCCAATCTCAGTAGAAGCGAATACAGGCGACATTTCAAACACTTAAGTCTTTGGCTAAATGTTATCGATTTATGTCAAGGCAAGGTTGTTAACTTAATCACCACGATTATGTCTGTATTTATATAAAAAGCTTTTGTGGCCAAAAAACATAGAAATAGCTTTTGCGTTGTATTAAGTACAAATTACTGTCAAGTGAACCCCTCACACCCTTCAACCCCTTTTTTCCCACCAACTCCCTCTCCCACATATATACACGTGAGTGTGAGTATGCGTGTACGGTGCTGAGTATTGTATTCTAGGACTGAGGTCTTTAGGATTAACAAAATGAAAATCAAGCAGGTGGAAACCTGAAAACAACCTATTCAACAGTTATATTACGACACCCCTATATATATATATATATATATATATATATATATATATATATATATATATATAAAATCATTTGCATATTTGTTCTTTATCTGTTGAACGAGATAGCATTAAACTAAACATTCAACAATACATTCAATCACAGTCATGCAACCATCAATCTATCAATTCGCCAACTACATGCATTCATAATATATATATATATATATATATATATATATATATATATATATATATATATATATATATATATATATATATCTTCACCTAACAACAGATTTGACAGATCTACCTCACCAACTACCCACATACCTGACATATCTATCTTCCCACCTACCTGCCCATCTTAAATATATATATATATATATATATATATATATATATATATTTCTTCCCAGCTATTTACATACCTAATATATCTATCATCCCCACCTACCAACATACCTAATATATCTATCTCCACACTGTCTGCCTGTTTATCTATCTGTCTGTCCATATGTCTGCCTGTCTATCTATTCATAAATCGATCCAACAATAAAATATAACTAATGTGACAACAAGCAGACATCAGTTTCAGGGGGTTGATGACAGACACTGTTAACTGGGAGTTTAAAACATTATTTTACAGTTCTCATTTCTCAACTATTTATATTTTAATAATTTCGTGAGGTGATGATTTTCAAATCCTTTGAAGAGGGGGATATGATTTTGGGGGGAGGGGGGGGGGAGGGGGAGTTAATGACAGACACTGTTAGCTGGGAGAGTTTAAAACATTATTTTAGTTCTCATTTCTTAAATATTTATATTTTTCTTCGCTATTTTCATTTTTGTTGTTGTTGTTGTTGCGAATTTGTTGATCATTTAGGGATATAGTAGTCAGCTTTACTTTCCGCTGTTTAAACACACAAGATGATTTAGCATGCGATAAACAAAAAAACTTTGTTTTCCCACTCTAACAATGCACTTTAATTGACCACTAACATAAACACTCACTTATATGTTGAGTGTTCTAGAGCCGGCATACCAAACAAACACTGTATCTGTGCAATGACTGAAATTAACCATATTAAACACGTGCGCTTTCTATTTTCTTTTTTTTTTTTTCCTTTTGGACAGACTCAGACACAGCAACGCGTGGCGGTTGGTACAGATAGTCTATATAAATAAAAATGTAAATGTTCCTCTGTTAGTGACAGATAATCTCTGAAAGTTACTTTTGCTTTCAAATTCTGATACAACGTTGCATTCGAACACGCGCATGTTTTTTTTTCGCACAAAGCACGAAACGTTTGACTCTAGCGACGATCACATCGGTTTTTGTTTCGTTACCCCATTCTCAACGAGGGTTTTTTCCTTTTGCCGATAGTTCTTTACCGAATGCTTTCAAATTTTGGCACAACGTTGCATTTGAATACGCAGGTGTTTTTATATAAGAAGGTCGCTCAAAGCACGAAATACATAGCTCCAGCGACGATAACATCGGCAAATCATGACATGATGACAAAGGAGCATCAGAGTGAATAATTAGGAAAGAGAAGAAAGCGGCAACATGGGATAGCTCGCGGGAGGATAACGCGTGCGAAAATGAAAAAGATACACAAAACAAGCGAAAAGAGAAAGAAGTAAAACAAACAGAAAATGGGAAAAAAATTACATAAATATATATATATATATATATATATATATATATATATATATATATATATATATCATATAGGGATAGAGAGAATAATCAGAGAGAATGGGAGAGAAGGAGAGAGGGGTGACAGAGAGGAGACCTGCGGAGAAATAACTAAGAAAGAAAAGGGGCGGGGTGTGTAAAAATATAATCTTGGTAACATTCTCAAACTGGAATAATAACCTATTTGCCATCAGTCGCCATGTCAGTATGTAACACTGTAACATCGCAAACGCCACACCTATTGTCTATTACGTAACGTGGGCACCCTCATGTTTTAACAGTTTACAGAATCTACAGTAACGTTGGGTATTTTACAAAATGGGAAAACGTCTTGTCCGTTTCGAGAAGTAGTCACTTTTGTCAGTGTTCACGTCATTTTACAGAAAAAACCGTATCAGAAGACTAAATGTTATATGGTGAAATTTGGATACTCAGATGATTCTGTGCATTAGTGGTTTTGTTTGATTTTTGCAAATGCTGATGAAGGCTCTAAAGCCGCAACTTTCATGTTTTGTTTGTTTGTTATACTGTGAAGCTCGCTGATCTACTTTTCGTTGTTTCAATATCTTTGCATGATATAACTATTCGATGGAATCGGTCAGCTTCACAAATGGGCTGTAACATTAGCCCAGTGATACATTAGGCGGATAGATATTCAGACAACCACGTTACCCGAAAACACAATGTAATGTAACTGTATTACTCAAATGCTTTCATGTTGACTATTTTTGAATTTTGAATTAAGAATCCACATCCTATCACTCAGGACACTCCCATAAGTGTTCCGTTCCCCATCTTCAGCAGCAAGCGAAAAGTTCCCAGTCCCGATGGCACCAGTAGCTGTCTGATTGTTTATCCGTGTCGCCTCTTCCCTTGAGTGTTGAGCGTCTGCCAGATTCCCTGGTAACTCCTCACAGCGCCTCACCGGAAAAGGGGGTGGGGGGGGGGGGGGGTAACTTAATCGCATATAAAAACTTCAACCGCAAAAATCAAAAAAACTACGAATGTCTAGACAAATGTCGAATTAAGAATCGACATCATAGTACTCGGGACACTCCCACAAACCCTGAGCCATTATTTTCAGCGGCAGGCGAAAAGTTCCAATACCGTTGGCACTAGTAACTGTGTGATTGTAAATCCGTTTCGCCTTTCCGTTGAACGTCGGCCAGATCCCATGGTAACTCATCGCAGCACCATTCTCCTCACACCGTGATCTATCTGTGCTCCGCACTGTTCACTCATGTTTGACATCATAATAACACTCGGGACACTCCAATAAACGCTCCGTCTCCATCTTCAAATGCATTCAGAAAAGACGGAACCCAGGAGCTTAATAAATTTTCTTCCGGCTCCCGCTACCTACATTTTTAGGGGGCAAAGCTGCCCTCAAACATGTGTAAAAGTTATTTGTTTTATGCCTTGGCTTATACGTATCACATTATTTCAAATATATTATTATACTGCATATAAAAAAAAGAGGGAAATAAGAAAAGCATAGTATCCGACAGCGCTTTCCTTTTCATACAAAAGAAACGTACAGTTATCGGATGGCATGTTTTTTTAATGAGTTGAAGGGAAGCCTGTGCGCCTAAACATTATCGATGCCCCAGATGCACAAGAACTGTCCACTGATTGGCTGAATGCTAAGGTATTTTGTGTTCAATTTGAACAGTTTTATTCATTAAATTACAAAGATTCTGAATCTCAAAATTATGTTCCATTCAGTAGCTTTTTTTAAACAGGAAAGCGTCATTGGATAAATAATGTGCATATGTTATTACAGTATATATTTATTTGCCATTCAGCAAATGTATTATCATTAAGGACTTTGCCCCCTTGAGTCCCCTCTCTAGAATATTTTGAACGGGCTGAGGAAGCCCCGTGTTTTCTCTGTGTCGGCGCCCCTGTTTGTATTGTTTTCAGCTAAAATGAAAAGGTTAGGTAGTAAGGACGACATTCTTCTCTTTTCGACTGGGTACAAGCTTCAGAAGTCGATAACCCACATTCATGGTCACGACACGACAGCGGCAAAACTGGAGTACACCATGACAAAAGAAAGGTTACAGGTGAAAGATTACAATTAAAAGCCATGAGGATCGACTACATTTCACCGGGCTATGCCATTTGGCCCGGTCTTTCGCCGCAGAACTAGTGTTGCCACTTTGGATGTTTTATATTCAAATTTAGATGTTTTCCTTGCATTTAGATGGCGTTTAGATGGTAGATGATTTTATGGATGTTTTTCATTTGGAGTGAATTTATCAAATTTAACCTAAGCAACAGGATGAATTTGACCTCTTAAATGCTATCTTTACAACAAAATTTTGCCTGATATGACAAGGAAAAGGCTTTTCAACTTATCAGCTTCCTGATTGGGTATTAAAAAAAATTGGAATAGCTAAAGCATACCAGAGTCATTTTGGATCTGAAGCTTCTTCATCATACAAGCTAAGTTTATCCTGTGGATCTTGTAAGGCAGTCTTCGGTAAAGATGAGGTCATGATTCTATAGGGTAAGTCATAAAAATTGCTATGTAATTTGTGACTCTTTCCATTTGGATGTTTTTTCTAGATGTTTTCCACGCAAATTTAGATGTTTATATTATATTTTTTAACTCAATTTCTGATGTTTTTTGTCAAAGAAAAGTGGCAACACTGCGGCAGAACGGCCAGTTATGCCATGACATAAAAGGCTGTTGGGAATCTTTTCACGCTGTCTTCCTCTGTTTCTTTTTCCACTAATCTTTCCTGTGATCACAACATGGTCCCCTTTCCGTCTCCCATAACTTGACCCCTCCCCCCCCCCCCCCCCCCCCCCCCTCAAATGATGACTGTCTCTTTCTCTTTCTGATGACTGTGATATGCTGTCTTCGAGGGCTCACCTCTTGCTCTTCTTAGCTGTCCAAGGAATTGTAAGGTTTTTCTGAAGAAAAAAAAAAACCCACATCTCCAAGGCCTCAAGATATTGTTCAGCTTGTTTAATAATTGCCCTGGATTCACAGCCGATTGTTAAAACTAGCTCTATAAAGCATGCAAGAATTCTTTTTCTAACCTACAATGGCGTGGATTTATTGCATAAAAAATTAATCATTTTACAACATGCAGTTTTGACCTGTCCTATTTAGACCTTTATCTCTGTGATACAGCTTATAATATAATAATAATAACATATAATACTAAAAAAGCCCACAGGTGACTTATTTCAAATACAGGTAGCCAAAGAAGAATAGTAAACCAAAACAGACCTGGTGTTACAGTCAGCATATGCTTAGTGAGATACTAAAGATGGGATCAGGGTCCTTACGTTGTGTGGTCGACTAATTACCTATTGAAGTATACGTTCGTATGTTTCTGTTCTAAGAATTAATTTTTTTTTTGGGATGTCGCTCATTATATGCTGATGCAAGTTCTGTAATATGCACCTGACGAGTTGAGGAAAAAATGTTTGCCAATTCATTGAATAAAATATCGATAACACCCTTGTTATTTAAAAAAAAAAACAGCCTAACCTTATTTCTCGACAGAATATTTCGGTGAAAACATACAGGAAGCAAATGCTGTGTCAATTACAATGCAAGCTTACATAAGCCAGATTTTTTTTAAAAGGCAAGATATGACTGTGTGAGTCTGCAGAACAACAGGCTCAACAAGCATTCAAAACTAGCAAAACTGTGTTAGCTATAAGACTGCTAATATTTGCTGGTTTATTAAAACAGTGACTAATTGGATAAAATGAAACTGGCCAAATGAGTAAAGTAAGGGACCCTTTGCACCCCAATGGTATATCGGCATATGATGCTGGACCCATATTTTTGTAAATCAATACACATTCAATGAGAGCTGTGTTCAAGATCTTGCTGTCCACCTTTACTTCCTAGGACTTTACCTGGTAAATATTTTACGCTGGGACAACTTGAAAGCCAAGGTCACAATGAAAAAATCTGAATTCATGCAGTTTCAAAACCAAGACCTGGGGGCCAGCATGAAAGCATCTAGCTGCTATGCCACCGCAATTCCTTGTCAAATGAGTTAAAGTTTGTTCCATGTCCTTTACAGCGCAACACAGAACCACCATAGCATTGTTTGGCTGTTTATGATTTCACTAGGCAATTTTCTGTTCATCAGTGTGCCATCGCTTTACCATCATCTGCCCTCGATACCACTGCTGAAACAAACACAAGCGATCTGCTGCCAACCTGCCTGCACCCCAGAAATATGAAGTGTGTTGATAATGCCTACACCACAGACGCTGACATGTCAAATGAGTACTAAGTAATAAATTACAAACCAAGTGACAGTTACTCAATAAATGTAGTAAACAGGCTAGGTGCAGTCTAAAAAAAAAAAGATAATTCGAAAAGTATGCAAGATGCCAGAAAATAATACAATGCACAACAATTATAAAAACTGCAAATGCAGATCATCTGAAACAACTGTAAAAAATTGCAAAGTCTAGGTGAGTATTTAGTACTAGTATAAAAGAGATGAAAACATAAGAAAGAAACTACAAAATTGTTACAACAGAGAGGTTTGAAAAACTAGAAGTTGGTGCAAAAACTGGCTCAAACCCATCTACTCTAGAGTGGATAAAATATACCTCTTCAAGCCCTTCTTCAGGCCTGCTGATGGTGGATGACTGAGTGGAAGGCTTGCGCTTTGAAAAAAAATATGAATATTTGGATAACACATTAAAAAATGTTTTAACAAGTCTATAAAACAATAGAAACACATTATTTAAAAAAAGAAAAACCGAAGAGGTTGCAACTGTGATGAGCCTTAAAAAAATCCATGACAATAATCCAATTAGTCCCAATTTACTGTAATTCAATCTATCCTATCAATCACTTGAAAAAAAAATATATTTGTCTGGGTATAAGTGTTTTTGAATAATATCTAATGGTTAAAGTGACGGAATATGGCAGAGGAATATAAAATTTTGATGGGGTAAATCATATTTCTTGTCTTTTCAGGGTAACATAAGCTGTGTTGATAATTATTACCAAAATAGTTAAGATCCCACTAGGTATGATTGCTGCCAGCTAAGGAAATTAAAAAAAAAAAAAAAAATCTGAAAACAGTGCCTCTTAGGATCATACATACAGGAACAAGAAAATTTAATAAGATGACTTGAAGAAAAAAATAAGAATAATTAATGTTAGTTACACGTCAACTTTAGAACATAGATAAATTAACCCCAGCACTGATTGTTGTTTGTGCGCTTTCTAGGCAACTTTACATTTAGTAGTTCACCATTGCTTTCTGAAGGACATGATGCGTACACTGCTGTCAGAATCAACCAAAAATGTTCTATCAGAATAGTGTACAGAAAACAAAATCTATAAAAATATTACACTGATCATTCATATTCTTCTTGTCTATCTTGAGTAATGCTCCCACTGACTTTTAACCCGAAATACACATTCTCAATGCTACCAGAGTAAATCAACTTATCTGATTGTAATTTGAATGGGAAAAATGTACTGCTTCAGGTAGAGATTTTAACAGGGAGATCTCAATGCCAACAAGAAAGCAGAAAAGGAATAAATGGCAACTGAATGAATGGTGACTCCATGCTCCTGATGATTCCTAATCTATAATGTATGAAAAGCTCTTCTTGTCACAAGTTTCCACATTTCCTTTCTATGTAACACTCTAGATCCATGTCCTTTTTGTGGTCCAGTCCAAAAGTACTTCATAAAAATTTCCCAAGCAGGCCCCCAAAAATGTTTGTCTAACCAAAAAGCGGCTACAAATATATATATATATATATATATATATATATATATATATATATATATATATATATATATATATAAAATATATCTTTTCTATATTTCGGTCAGGAGAATTAAAACAGGAGGCCGGTAGCCTTTATGAAAACTATTATGCATTCCAAATCTTCCTGCGTACCAAACAGTTTTTGTCTTCATTGTTGCTGAAAGATGCGAGATTGCATGTGTTGCCAGCATACAGTTGACAGTGTATGAGCACACACTCAGCACTTTCTGGTGCTAATTTGAAAGGACACATCTCCATGTTTCCTAAACTGAAAAGTGTGAACATATGTTGGCAAGGTCTGTTGTGCCCTATACTTAGTCTGAATATAACACAATGTCCCTATCTAGAGAGGCAACGAAGCGAATCTTGAGAACTTTTGGTGTGTAAATCCAGCCACCTTTCTTGAAAACTAGATTGTATGATTCTTTCTGAGTCTCTTTCCTTCCCCAGCCGTGGAACTTTCTCTTCACAGTTTACAATGTCTTAATTAACTTCTTTTTAGATTCTGTCCATGACTGGTTAAACTTTGCAGTTAGTTTTCTATTAGACGAGACAGCCAGTTTTATGATGACAGTATTATATTATTTTGTGCTTTCCTTATGAGCGGTGATTAAAAACAAACAGGTAAATAAGGATCTCCTTGACTTACGACCAAGTTCGTTCCAACTAACAGGTCATAAGTCAAACTGGTCATATGTCAAATTTATAGTTTTCAACACTATTTTTATTCAAATGTTTCTAAAAATTTTAATTAAAACACACAATTTTAATCTATGTTCGTATAATTATTGTACATAATGTGAAAAATAAATAATATGCACTTTACTGCATCAGTTCTGGGACAATTTTGACCTACCAATGAAGTTAACTTCTCTATTTACTATTTTTATATATTTACTGTTTGTGGTCGTAAGTGCAGATGGTTTAAATCGCACAGATCCAAGTTGAGGAGAGGGTGCACCATGAGGAGTTATAATTTTTATTTTTTATTTTAAATCAGCAGACTACTAGGGATCAAAAGAACAAATATAAGGGTCTGTGAAATTTTTTTTAAACAACCACAACATTTGAATGAAGTCCTTTTGTTTTTGTAATTCAGGTATTTATAAATAAAGTTTTTCAGTATAATTATGAAAAAAGTATAGACTGGCAAAAATCGGAAAATAAGAATAACTAAAAACTAATGTGTGGTCCTCAGGTCTTAGCTAAATGGGAACCACTGTTTAAATTCACTCTGATAACTTTCACAGGAATTGCCTGTCCGCAAAAATTATCTTTGCTACTTGTATAACACCTGAACTAGAACACTACTTAAGATGCCACAGGTGACAAACGGTAAGAAAACATCACTATATAAATAAAGGCAGGTGGCATGCCAACGTCCCACAAACTGCATCAATTCTTTCCTCTAGATTCCCTAGTTTACAGATAGTTTTCCTGAACTTAAAAACTATACAATTTGTTAACTTCTTTTTAAATTTCAAAATGTTAGTTCTTGAATAGTGATCCGAGCTGATTTTCCTGGAGTGTTTAAAGTAGTAGTAACCTCATGAGACACACTGTCTTAGGCTGTCACATGCTTATTAGTAAAGTAAAAGGCCTGTTTTAACATCTTCAGGTGTTATTTTATATATGGAAGTAGTCCTCGACTCAACTTCTATGACCATCTGCACTTAAAGATCTCAAAAAAACAAAACAAATCACAACAGTAAATAAAGAAAGATAACTACATAGGTAGGGTCAAAATATAGCCAGAACTGATGCAGTAGAGTAGATATTATGACATTTTCACATGCTGTTCAATAATTTTACGAACAGATTGAATTTTTGTGTTTTACATACAATCTGTACACCCCATCGAATGAAAATAGTGTGGGAAATATAAACTGGACTTACAAACTGTTAGTTGGAACAGAACTCTGTCGTAAGTCAAGAAGACCCAGTAAACTTGGATAAATATGGCTAATGTGGTCAACATTATGCCAGTTGCCATTACTTTCCACAACACTTCCTTATACTTATGTGTAGGGTGAAACAATCTGGGAACCTGAGTCAAGCTTTAAACCTGCCTCAGAGGGGACATAAACATGTAGTCACTAACCAGCATACAAGAGGGATCACCACTGTATTACAATGAATTCCTAAGTACTAAGCCATCATCATCTTTTGGTGCTGTTACATGTCATATGGGGCTCACAGTCTCATTCAATTCTATCCTTGCACTAATCTCAATAACCTAGAGTGAATCCAGTCCAGCATCTTTGGCTTCTCTCACCAATGTTCACTATAGTATTTCGCTTAAATGTAATATAAGTGCCTGTTTGGTGATTCCCTGATCACTTTTCAGGATGTGCCAAATATTTCACTTTCTTCTTTGTCTTTTTACAGTTGATACCATCAGTTGTCTAGTCATTTCTCCTTTTTCTTTATTTGTTTCCTGGAATGCATCCTATTTAATGCCCATCAATTTCCTAATGCATTTGTTTAAAGAAAATTGAACTTCAAACATTTCTACAGTATGTATATAAGAGGAAAACCAAATATGATCTTTTACAAATGTGAAGTTAAAGTAACGTGTCTGCAAAAGATGGAAAGTTCCAGTCTGCTGTAACAGTGTGTGTTTTGGGCCATATTTACTGGGAAAAATGATAGACCCACTCCCTACAGGAAAAGCATGTCATAAAAGGAACCAACATCAGGAACCAACATGTCTGCATGTAATGAGTCAGATCTGTAAAACGGATATGCATCCATAACCTAATTTCTATATCAAGGGTCAAAGCCCATAGGTGGATGAACAACCAGAACTTCCTATCCAAGTTTACATTCGGTGAATGCTAAGAAGAAGAAGAGCTGTAACCAGATACTTTTGTTAGCAATATTTCGCTCTAGAATCTCCAATACTCACTGTTCTAGGCAGGTGAGTCTTGAATAATTAGTAAACAAGCAAAATGAAATCCTTTGAGGCCTTAAAGATGTTTTCCAAAATAATGCTGGAATTGTGTGGGCAGCCAAAATGAACAATAACCATTTGAAAGAGGATAGGACACCATAGACATTTATCACTAATGGTTTTTCTTCGCATTACAATTAGTATTTTTTTCTAAATATTATTTTTAATGATTTAAATATGTTTGAGGGGGGGGGGGGGGACATTTTTGAAGCTTTCAGAACCTGTCAAAAGAGCGTTAAATACTGGAATTTAAAACAGTGTAAATTAAAAGACTTTAAAAAAAAAAAAAAAACTACAAGATCGTTCCTTTCCCATTTTTATTAAAGAAAAAACGTTTACAATAAAGAGACAATAAACAAACAAACAAAATAAACCATAAAACTGTTAAAGACCATTTATATGGCAGGGGTTCACTAGGTATATGGTGCTAGACCCATCTTTTTATAGACCTATGGGTAATGGGGCCAAAATCATGACAGCAGATTTGTCTTCTCAAGACTTTTACTGGTAAACATGGGGGTTGACTTGGGAGCCAAGATCAATTACAAAACAAATCCACCCCCCCTATAAACTTTAGCATAAGACCTTTCTACTGGCAGGCAAATGTCCAACCACAATGCTTCAACGGGTCCCACACAAAAAATCAGCATAGGAGACTTAGGGCTGGCAGTGTTCTTCTTCCTGGCATTAACTGGCTGTAAATTCTGATGAAAAGGTTTTGTTCTTTGTCCACCTTTGCACTTTAGTCTTCCTCCAGACACTGAGTTTGGTGTGCACATCCATTTTACAGATCTGATTTACTTGTATGCAGACTACTAGTTCCTTATCTCTCAAACAGATGCACTCCAAGTTCAAACGAAATAACCTTTATTTATTAATTTACTTTTATGACATGTTTTTTTTTGTGGGTGCTAGGAAATTCCCCCCCCCCCCTCCCCCACCACAACCCCCAAGGAAACCCGCATGGAGAAGGTAGTGTTTAAGACGTAAGTGATTTTTGGTAAACCAAAGACAGCAGTTTGAAACAGAAACAATGTGAAGGAAGCCAAGAAGAGTTCTGGATGCAAGTGTATTGAAAAGACAATGCTACTGGCAAGGCTGCAGGGCATTCTCAACGTACACTTACATGAAACAAACAGATACAGGATCAAACTTTCTGTGTCAAGTGATTTGAGGGTACAATTAACAACTTTTCACATATACATAAAGAAAATAATTTAAAAATTTCATCAAAATAGTTTCATTCACAGCGTTAAAGACAAGTGAACATTAACTGTGAAATGTTTTTCCTTCTTTTCTTAAGTATTCAAATCACTTAAATATTTTTTGGGCAGACAAGGGTGCTGCAGCGAAAAAAGTCTCAGAACCGCTGTACTAATAACTAGGGCTGTACCGAATTCGAAAAGCTGGACCAACTATTCGGGCGAATATGAATACGAATAGTGAATCATCATCATCAGGTGCTTTGCCGACTGGCATGGGCGATTATGCATCGCAACAATCTACGATCTCCTGCAGCATGTATTAGTTCGTGTGCTAACACACCTCCATACCATGCACCAAGACTGTCAAGAATCCTCTTTCGTTGTCTTCCTCTATCCATCCTTCCACATATATTTCCAGTGGTCACCACATGTTCCATTTTCCCTCCTCTTATAACATGACCGAAAAATGATGACTGTCTCCTTCTGATGTCTGTGAGTAGTTGTCTTCGGGCTCCCGCCTCTATCAAAACCTCTTGGTTGCTTTTTTTTTGGGGGGGGGGGGGCTGTCAAAGGTATTTTAATCATTGTTCTGTGAAACCACATCTCTGAGGCCTCAAGAAATTGTTTGGCCTGCCTACCAATTGTTTAGGACTTACAGCCATATGTTAAAACTGGATGAATTCGTTTTTTAACCTTCAATGACAAAGATATATTGGATAAGATGTTCTTCATTTTATAAAATGCAGTTTTTGCCTGGCCTATACTGTTTCTTATTTCAGTAATGCATCTTCCATTTGATGTTATCCATGTGCACACATACTTAGATTTCTGTATTTGTCCCAAAATAAAACCATTGACTTTTATTACACATTTAGGAATAATTATTTTCTTTGATACCACCATTACTTCTGTCTTCCCAATATTCAAACTGAGGCCCATCCTTTCACTTTCGTGTATAAAATAGATCTAAAAAAAAAAAAATCCTTTATCTCAAATGTACGCTGAAATTTTACTTCACAAAATGTACTACAGAATAGTAAACATTTAAAAACATTTTGTGTTTTGCATCCTTCAGTCAGTCAGTCTGTGGTAACTAATACATAAGAATGAAAGTATTCTTACTTTTATAACAAGTAACTAAACTTATAAATTGTCACTGACAGCTTAGTTAATCCATTAGCTTTAAAAAAAAAAAAAAAAATGCTCCATGTTGTCAGTATTAAGGCAGCTTCTTGTCTCACTGAAGGTATTTCCAGCTGTCCTGAACTGACGTTCACTTTGTACACTCGTAGGTGGTGCACAAGGATTACGCTTGACAGTATGAACCAAGGCGGGAAATCTTGATAAGTTTATTTTCCACCAGCCCAGAAACGGGTGTAAGGTAGCCACTATTCGTATTCGGCCCGACCGTAACTATTCGGCTGAATACCGAATAGTTATTAGGACCTCTATTCGTCTCCGAAGCGAATACGAAGCGAATATTCGGTACAGCCCTACTAATAACCTGAATTCCCAAGGGTTCATTGCACATTTTTTCAAAGCAATCACTCAGCGAAAGGGTTAAACCATTCGTAGTGGGCTATGATTGAATATGAAATATGTATGCTTACTTAACTATATTTGAGAAATAAATTACAGCAAAGAACCCCTTTTATTCCTGCGGCACATTGGGAATATGATGCTAAACTTATATTTGTATACATCAATTGGCACTTAATGGGTGATGTAAACATCCCGCCAGCTGCCTTTACTTTCCAGGACATTACCACGCACAATTTGGGTTGAATCAACCTGGGTGCCAAGGTCAATTCTTTAAAAATAATAAAATAAAAAAATCACCTTGATGCAGCTTTGAACCTGAGGCTGGCTGGCGAGTGTTTAGTTTGTCACTAGGTAAAGTAAAAACGTGAAAGACTTCCAACATCTTGAGGTCAACTGGGTATGTGCCAGTAGCTTTATTTCTGCACAGGCCAAACTAGCACTAGATGAAAGATGATGTGAACACACCGCATCGGCCGCCTTTTCCTTATGAACAATTCCTGTTACATATCTGAGGCTGAGTAAGCCTGGGAGGCCAGGCTTTTTTTGTTTTGGCCACCTCAAATGGAGGATATAAACACAAAGTTATAAGTTAGCAAATAAACACACTACTTCCCTAACCACATAAAAGCGCTCAGTCAATGTCATGCAATGCCAGGAACTTTTCTTTCAGAAGTATAATTCTGAAGCTGACCGGGTAACAACTGAAATAAAAATACTGTCATGGAAGAAATGATAACAAAGAAATAAAATTGTTTATCTTATTTCACAATATTTTTATTTAGCATTTATGAAAGTTGAAGCTGTTATTGGTAAACGTTTACTTTCGACTTTCACCCCAAAGCATTGACAGCAAATTATTTATACAAATCTGTCCTATACGTGCACTGTAAGTTTTACAATCGCCTGTAAATATAATAGTGCTAGCAACATATTATGCCAACAAAAACATTAGTGAAATGGAAATACAAATGGCAAAAGGAATTTTCAGAGCACTGTAAAATATGCTCAAAAAACAAACAAACAAAATTAATATTAGAACCAAATTTAGAATATTTAATTTTAATGTTAAATCACTCAAAAAATCACTTATAATATATACACGATCATTAACTGGGGCCTGAACACAACAGATGGTGTAAAATTCAATGACACAATAATTAATACAGAGTTTAGGAAAACATCTAAACAAATTCTAGTGAATCAAGGGATGAGGAACAGATGTAAATGAATAAGACAATGAAAATTACTGATGACAATAATATTATAAGAACAAAACATTTCTGTAAACAGACACAAAACAATAATGCAAAACATAACAGATAAATGAAAAAGTCAAACTAGAAGATCTCACTGGAAAACACAGTTCAAAAGAAACAGAGAAAGACCTACATAAAGATGTGGAGAAAAAGATCAGAAAGAAAAATATATAAAAGAGGAGGGCGCTCGTAAGCTGGTTGAGGGTCTAAGTTTTAAACAGAGTATTAAAGGCAAAACAAGAGGTAAAAATAAAAAGTAACAAAAGTATAAATACCTTAGGGTCAAAATCTTTTCCATCCTGAGTTTTGACCAAGGGAACACTGACTTCTCTGTTGGCACAGATATCTCCAGAGTGGCCCTTATCATTTGTTCTGGATCGAAACATGGTTACTTATTTGTTGCCACACTGCATACAACAGAGAACTATTCTGTTTGGCGTTATTACTTTCAGGTGGGGTAGTCTAAAACAGAGACAAAACAACAATATGTTACTCTAATATACATAACCCAAAATACAACACACACACACACATACATTATATATAGAGGATTGTCTTCTAGCAAAGGTGTCAGTACTCACCGCAACGTGCCTAAGGAGAGATGCTGATCTATAATAACAGTTTATTATACGAGCAACAAAAAACATTAAACAAATAATGCCTTAAAAGAGGAGCTGGTACTGTAAACCAGCAGAAAAAAGCCCTTTATATATTACACTGGTAACAAGAGTTACAGGACAAAAAAGATAGCGCTACAGTGGACACATCTTGAGAAGAAACGAACACAGAATCACCAATCACACACTCACATAGGAAATAAAACAACGGAAGAAGCGAGAATGTCCAAAAGAAACCCTTAAACGAACACTGATGGGAGAGGCCAAAGGATACTTAATAATCCAGTACACTTTCTAACCAAGTCTAACTATTTGCAACCTCAGCTCTTGGCTGTTCTTATCATCATCATCAACAGGTGCGTTGCTTACTCGCGTGGGCGATCATGCCTCTCCATAATCCATGATCTCCTGCAGTATGTATCAGTTTGTGTGCCGACACACCTCCATGCCATGCAACAAGACTGTCAAGAATCTTCTCTCGTCTTCCTCTATACCTCCTTCCACAGATCTTTCCAGTGGTCACAACATGTTCTATTTTCCCTCTTCTCATAACATGGCCGAAAAATTATCACTGTCTCATTCTGATATCTGTGATAAGTTGTCTTCAGGCTCCTGCCTCTTTCAAAACCTCTTGGTTGCTCTTTTTGGCTGTCTAAGGTTTTCTAAGCATTCTTCAGTAAAACCACATCTCTGAGGCCTCAAAAAATTGGCCTGCCTTCCGATTGTCCAGGATTCACATCCATATGTTAAAACTGGATGAATGTAGCAAGCAAGAATTCTTTTTCTAACTCTCAATGACAAGGATATATTGCACAAGATATTCTTCATTTTATAAAATGCAGTTTTTGCCTGTCCTATTCTGTTTCTTATTTCTGTTATGCATCTTCCAGCTGATGTTATCCATGTGTACAGATACTTAAATTTCTGTAATTGTCCTAAAATAACCCTATCGACTGTTATTACACATTTAGGAATAATTTGTTTCTTTGATACCACTATTACTTCTGTCTTCCCATTATACAAAATGAGGTCCATTCTTCCACTTTTTAACACCACAATGTCTATCATTTCCTGTAGTTCTTTCTGACTTGTTGCTATCAAGACTGTGTTATATTGTGCCCACCAACCACAATTCCGGGCATATCAATTAAAGCTTTCATTATATATTCACTGATATTGAAAACAAATCAGGTGATAGTACACATCCTTGTTGTACGCCCCTCTTTATGCTTTGAAATGTACCTAAACAGTCTTTAATTCTTATAGCTGCTGTTTGCTGCCAATACATATTCTTTATTATTTGTAGATCTTTTCCATCAATGTTTAATTTTTCTAACAGTTTGATTACTTTTTCATGCTTCACACAGTCAAATGCTTTTGTATGGTCTAAGAAGCATAAGTACAAATCAGTCTTTACTTCTATAGCTCTTTCTGACAATGTCCTTAGGATGTATATGGCATTGTTTGTATATTTCCTTCTTCAAATCCACATTGTTCATCACTGATTTCTGGTTTAATTTTGTTTTTTATTCTTCTCATAATTATTCTCAGTAAAATCTTAGTCATGTGACTCATAAAACTTATTGTGCGATGGTCTTCACATTTTAAAGTGCCTGGTTTCTTTGGCAGAGCTATAAATATAGATTTTAAAAGGGTCATTTGGAATATACCCACTATTATAAATATCATTTAAAAGTTTAGTTATTATTTCAGTTCCAAAATCTCCAAGTGCTTCGATTTCTTCCAGTGAGATGTTGTCTGACCAGGGTGCTTTTCCTTTCTTCATATGATGTATTGCATCCTCAACTTCTGCAGTCATTATTGGTGGACCATCATTGTTGGTCTGCAGTTCTACATCTGGTCTATTATCATCATACAATTCCCCTATATACTCTGTCCATCTGCTAATTATATTACTATGTCCCATTAATAAGTCACCATCTTTTGATTTTAAACATCCAGTGTTGCTACATGCCATCTTTCCTGTTAACATATTTATCTGTTGGTACATGTGAGTCTTTCCTGTGATTTTCCCCAATCTCTGTACACATTGGATTCAGCCAGGCTTCTTTAGCCACTTTGCATTTGTTCACTATTTCTTTTTGTATTCTAGAGTATTCCTCTTTATCATTATTTTTCTTCCTTCTTTCATCCATCAACTGCAGAATATCGGTTGACATCCATTTCTTTTTTGCAACTCTATGGGTTGGTGGGATTGTCTCTTTTGATGTTGGCTGAACTGACTCACGCAACATATCCCACTGTTCATCAATAGTCTGTATAATTTCCATTGCATTACACCGGTTTTGTAAAGTGACATTGTACTGTTCCTTAATTTAGTTATCCGCTCTAAGAATTCCTAAATTTAACTTGATGTTCTGTGGTGTTTTTCTAATGTTCTTTAGTTTTATTCTAATTTTTCCTATAACTGGAACATGGTCACTAAAGCAGTGTGCTTGTGGTCTTCTTGAATCTTCTTAAAAGAAAAATATTATCAATCTGATTGCGGACATTATGGCCAGGACTTTTCCAAGTCCACAATCTTCGAGTATGGTGTTTAAACCAGGTGTTACCTATTATCATGCTGTGCGACACAGCCCATGCTATTAATCTGTCACCTTTCATATTCTTTTCTCCTAGGCCATAGCCACCGGTTATTCCGTACACTTTTTCACTTCCCATTTTCACGTTGAAATCTTTAAGTACCATTGTTATTTCACAATTTTTGCATTGATCAACAGCCATGTCTAACTCGTCATCAAATGCGTGCGTCACTATCTTCCTCTGAACTATCTGCCGTTGGGGCATAAATCTGTACTAAGTTGATGTCAAACGGTCTGCCACGAAGTTTTACTAATAGTACTCTATCTGATATTGTCCAAAATCCTTTCACAGTTTTCGAGTTCTTTGGATCCAAAATAATACCAACTCCCTTGCTATATTCCTTCCCACCCGAGTAAATAATTCTGTACTGATCTGAATACTTTTCACCTGCTTATGGCCATCGCATTTCACTAATTCCTAATATGTTGATGTTCATTTTCTTCATTTCCATCTTGATGTTATCCAACTTTCCGTTTTTTACGAGTGTTCTCAGATTTCATGTACCAATGTTCAGGATGTTTCTATCATTTACTTTTTCTACAGTAGCTGGATGACGGTCGAGTATCACCCGTAGAACATGATGCTCCCGCTGTTCTTATAAAAAATATAAATATATAGCTAGTGATAACTTAGTACACACATGCTAAACTATATGGGGACTGACCTATCTAACAAACAAATAAAACTGAAATTTTAACACCCGCATCTTCTACGGCTTAAAAGTTTTGAGTTACAGAAGTATAAGCGCCCCCCCCCCCCCCCCCCCCCCCCCTTTCCCCCTATTTAATGCTAGCATTCACTGTTCTTACTAGAAATGGAAATGCATATGAAAAATACAGCGAAATTAATATAACATTGTATTTTTAGTGTTGGTAACAAAACGGTAACACCGTCGTTAACCGTTCCAAAGCAAGACCATAGGCGACAATAATATTACGATTACGATAATACAAAAAAAACATGATGTTTATAATATCAATTATCATGTTTAATTAATGTGTATAACTGTATACTAATACTTATAATTATATACTAATAATACTTTCATGCAAACCGAATCGCTGAATTATAACAACAAATATTTACCTTGATATACTTCAAAAGCACTAGTCAGAACGTAGCATAAGTATCATTTTGATGCTTGCACAACCTGGACTGACCAGACAGTTTGCAATAACAACAACAGTTACATAGCCACAAGAAGAATCAAAAATCCATAGTTTAGCAATGCTAATTTTTGTCGCAAAAAGAGGGTCAACCAGAGTGACTGCCCACGACGGTGTCGGGGCAAATTGTTGTAGTCTTTCAGTTAATTGTGCATATTATTTAACACTATGTACATGTCTAGAGTGCATTATAAAAACCTAACTAACTAACAAACTAATTACCTAACTAACTAACTAGCTAACTAACTAACTAACTCTTTAACAGTAATTTGCAATTGTGTAACCCTTTTCTTCGTTGTTCGGTTATAAGCAACGGCAGAAAGTCCTGGTTGTTTATCCATAAGTCATCCCTGGGATACAATTTTGCGTTATTTCGAAGCCCCACACTGGCTGTTGCCGGACACCTTAATATACTGGGTTTCTAGGACCTTTCCACGGGTGATCCTCATCCGCATGGTGGTACTTTGTGTCACCGGGTGTTTATCGCTCTGTCTGATGTTCTGGTGGGGTAAAATTTACTTAATTGTTCGTCCATTTGGACTTTGGCTTTGTGTAGGGGCCTGATTTTGCGTTTACATCCTTTTTACTGGTTATTTATTATTTTACTGGTCGTTCTTTGCTGCTCGGGCAGATGCACTCTGACTTCAAAGGAAGTTCCTAATTAGTCGACTCGTACGACATGAGTTATGAGTTAGTTATAAGTTAGATTTTCTCCAGAGCACTCCGTTAACATCCATAGGCGCTCAAATCCCCCCCCCCCCCCTCAACAAAATTCAAAAGCGTCGTGCGGTTAATAGTGCCAGTCCTATGTTTGTTTAACAAGACTTCGTGTGCGTCCAGTGTGTTTCTCATGCTTGGCTGTGCCGATCTTTACTCCCAATTCGCATATTCTTAGCCGTGACGTAGACGCGTGGCTTCCAAAATCCTCAGAGCGTCCTATCTCTCTAAGGGCAATGACAATGTCTGCGTGATCCATGGGCCGGCTATCTTCAATTAATGCAGGACCTGCCAGTCTATCAGCTCTTTCATTGCCATCGACGCTGTGATAAACCTGCTTTGCACGGTCTCCACGATTACATTGTGGCAAGCAGAAAGTTCGTGCTACAAGTGACAGCACGAGATACTTGTGGCTAGTCAAGTAAGCGAGGGAAAGCCCGAGCTAGCCTCGTGGTCAGTAGACGGTGGTATTTGGTTGAAGATGTCGTCTTTATGTCGCGCGAATGGCTAGTGTTTGAATATGTCACGAGTGATAGAAGTGTGAATAATTATTGAAGTATGGGGAATAAATGGACCAGAATAAACTGACAGCATGTACAAAGGAGCCGAGTGGCGTTTGTGTTTTCAACCCTAGACGTTAAAGTAGGTGTAAACCAAGAATCATTTCAAGTCAAGTCAAGGTTAATTTCAGACGCCCGTATGCCCTGGGATGAATGTGAAGTTAACTGCACACACAGGAGAGTTTTGCAATGACTCAAACCACTGTCCGTGTAACCAGTCTCCCTCGACCAGCCGGATCATGCTCAAAGAGTCACTCAGCAAACACACATGGGAATAGTCCTGTGATTCTAGCCACACGAAAGCTTGTGTCACCGCCATCACCTCCATCTTTATGCTGCTGGTGGTCATGGAGAAGGCACCTCTGGCTTCTTAAACTGTTCTGCCTGAAGAGCGAGCTGTAAATGCTCATGCACTTTTATGTCCTCGTATAACTGATCCATTTGTGAAGATTACCACATCTGTCTCATCTGACTTGTCACCGATAAGCGCGGAAACTTCGGCATTGACAGCAACTGGATTCTGCTCACGACACATGAGAATGTGAGATTAGGCGCTTTAGACGCTGGTATCCATTGCTCACCTGGAGGGATGTATGTAAGGCTGCAAACCTGCATGATGTCATCCTCTGTCCTACCCAGCCATGATTTGCTCCTTTTGATCCTATTGCCTTTTTTCTTGAAGAGCATGTGGTGCAAATGGTGCTACAGATCTGGTATGTACGAGCCCTCCAAATCTTGATCCTGTAGTTCATGGTAGGGAAGTCAACAAGGTATCTCATTGCTACACAAGAGGTGTCTCCAGTGCAGCCAAGAATAATGCATATTGCTTCATTTTGCTATTTTCAAGTCTTTCAATGTGAGTATGGCAGTGAGGATGGTAAGAGCATATTCGATGGGAGAAAGTACGTCCCTGGAACAGATGCAGAAGCAGTCTCTGCTCAGTTTTAACGCCGGCCAGGATCCTAATTGCTGACAGGCCTTTGTGTGCTTTTGTTATGACATGGTCAACATGTTCTTTGAAGGATAGGTTGCGATCAAACCTTACTCCGAGGTATGTCATCAAATTTGTTCTCGTCAACATTTCCTCGCTGCTTTCCACTGCTGGTAAGTCTGCCTTCAATATATACGTGTTCAAGAAGAACCACGTTACTGTGGCCTTTGAAGGGTTGAAATGAGCATAAGCATCTGCACACCAGGAGGAGATGCGATTAAGATCAGTCTGCATTGACTAGGCAATCTCTTGATGATCTCTTCCATGCCGATATACTAAGAAGGTCATGGGCAAATGACAAGGTCCTGCCACTCAGTTATCAGCACTGTGTACTTTTTGGAAAGGCAGTGGGTCTATTCTTGTTTTCTCCATAACGAATCCTGGAACCCACACAGATAATGTTTTAACCAAAATAAAAGCACATATGTGGCTATATTAGGGCATAAGAAGCAAGGAGAAGAAGAAGAAGAAGAAGAAGAAGAAGAAGAAGAAGAAGAAGAAGAAGAAGAAGAAGAAGAAGAAGAAGAAGAAGAAGAAGAAGAAGAAGAAGAAGAAGAAGAAGAAGTAGAAGAAGAGGAAGAAGAAGAAGAAGAAGAAGAAGAAGAAGAAGAAGAAGAAGAAGAAGAAGAAGAAGAAGAAGAAGAAGAAGAAGAAGAAGAAGAAGAAGAAGAAGAAGAAGAAGAAGAAGAAGAAGAAGAAGAAGAAGAAGAAGAAGAAGAAGAAGAAGAAGAAAAAGAAGAAGAAGAAGAAGAAGAAGAAGAAGAAGAAGAAGAAGAAGAAGAAGAAGAAGAAGAAGAAGAAAAAGAAGAAGAAGAAGAAGAAGAAGAAGGGCTAACTATACCACCACTCTACAACAGTGACTACGTACCTCCACTGTACTCATAATCTTTAAATTGAATAGAATCAAGATTATTTAAACATTTACCGTATGGGTCCGGGCCCATTGTGGGGGAAACAAGAATAGACCCACTGATTTCCCAATAAGCATGTCGTAAGAGTCGACTAATTGACCGGGGGGGGGAGGGCTGCTTTTTTTAAAGCCAGGGTACATCTGCCCGAGAGGCAGCTAACCAACAGTCTGGATACAAAAAAGTCAGATCTGTAAAACAGATGCACATGCAAAAGTCAGGTTTTTAGACAAGACTAAAGTCCAGATGTATATTAACAACTAGAACTTTTTGTCGGAGTTTATAGCTGGTGGGAGGGGGGGGGGGTGGGGGCAAAAAAGAAGAAGAAAAAGAAACTGTATTATACTGTCATACCTACTTGTATCTCAAGATCTCCTGTTCTTTCTGCTCCTTTCTGTAATTAAGAAATAATAATTACGAATGTATTTCTAACTGATTATATTAGTAAAGTCTACAATGCATTGTTGACTAAAAACAGTGCATGTGGGAACGTTCCGAGTGCTGTGAAGTCGTTTTTGAAACTCATTTTAACTCACCTATCTTAAGAATAACCAAGAAATATATAATGCGTTATTGTGCACAGAAAGAGGCCACGGCAGTTCATGATTTAGCATAGGTAATCCTCTAGAAACATATTCAATTATAGTACAATGTTTACAGACATGTGTGTGTGTGGAGCATGAATTTTTTAACCTCGTGGACTGCAATCATGGAAGTGTATGTGTGTGGGGGGGGGGGAGGGGAGGGTTCTAAGAGTTTTCTTGTGATATGGTCTATTTTACACCAGAGGCTTTGACTACTCATACCATTTGTTGATATTTAATTTAACGAGGTTGTATGGAAACCGACATCCAGCATGATCTGAAAATGGCGGAGGATTGGCTCATAAACAGCATCCTGTCCAGAAAGCCAGGTATTTGGGCCCTGTAAAGCGTCATGGTGGCCTGGTGAGAACGGTAATGGAGATGCAGTGTCTGAAAAAGGAGGCAGAGACCATCCTCAGCAAGGGTTATGTCAGAATAGAGGGCTGGAGAATGGGCTAGGAGAAGAGAATTTCAGGCGTACAGTGAAGACAGCGACGTTCTGCAAAGGGCATGTTGATTGATTGACTGATGATGCGTGGAAGTCCCAGATAGTGAAGTAAATTCCCACCTCGAAATGCAGTCGATTATATTCGTATCCTGCCGACAAGTAAAAGCTGTGCTGCTGCAACTCAACATTCAAACTGTGTTATTAAATTAAAAATCTTAGTCCTGTTAATACACATAAAAAAGACATGCTGGTGATCTGAATGATCTACGTAGTGAAGAAAAATGGACTACTCTGATCATTTCAAAAGTCGCAATGTCTTGGGAAAAACAGTAATTGAGGGCATTACATGGATAAAGAGTTTGTGGTCGACCAATACGAAGGCATAAACAAAACAAAGAAGAGACAAATGGCAGGGGGAAAAGTGCTCTTCAATACCAGGTGCTTGGTTCTTTGACTCTTCTTTTTTTTTTTTCTCCAACATGTTGGGCAACAAATTAACGAATAGTTTATTCTGTTTTAGTTCAACAGACACACAATTGGATAGAAGATGGTGAACTAATTACTTAGATATTTACGGTTGATGTGACACATGTATGTTAAAAAGAAGATATATAAACATCAAACATCTTATCATTGGCTAGAGAATCAGCTGCAAATACATTTAGCGGTTGTAACTTACTCGCAAAGCATGCTGAGAAAGGTGGAGCATGATGCTCTGAGCAGAGTCGTATTCATCGCTTCAGAGGTCCATAGTAGTTAGCATCCTTTTGAAGTGTTCTCTATGCAAGTGTGTTAGGAAACGAGCAGACACATAGACTGGCTGGTTCTGCGCAACTCGGTGCTAAACTGATGCATGATAAGCTAGATTTTGTCAAGGCCTTCTTACGGTCAATGAACAGGGCAGAGGCACAATTTGTTTATCTGACTGTGCAACGGACAGTGCCCAAGGAATCCGGCTGAAACTCTAGGCTCAGAGGAAAGGCTACTGGTTCCATGGGGCTTTTCGCTGGCTGCTGAAAATGAGGGCTGAGCACACGTGGGAACGCTCCGAGTGTTGTGATGTCTTTTCTTGAAATTCAACTCAACTCACCCTTCTTAGAAATAACCAAGAAACATATGATGCGTTATCTAGCACTGATGCTCGGCGCTCAGAAGAAGGGCAAGACAGACGTTAAATAAGAATGCTAGTGGCGCCATTAGTATTGGAACTCTGCACTGGCTGCTGAAGATGGGGACGGAGACTTTATGGGAATGCCTCAAGTGCAGTGATGTCTGTTTTTGAATCAGCTCAACTCAACTGGCACTGAAAGAATTAGGCCATGACAGTTCTTGATTTAGCATAGCTAATCCAGATAAGCTGGGATTAGACTTCGTTGATACATTTATCTCCATGTTTAAGATATTTTCTTGTCCAGACCGGTGTCTGGTTAACAGAGCTGAGGCGAGGGCGTGGTAAAAATTATGTATGACTCTATATACCAAGCAATCTGAGGAGTCAAGAAGTAGAACATTATTCATAAAGATTATTGCATTCGTTAAAAAACGGTATCGGATACTGGAACTAACTAGGTGTACATTATATTTAATGTTGCAAGTAGTTTTTTTTTTTTTAATGTCCTAGTTAATTGTTTTTTGAACTCTTGTAATAGGGTTATATATTTGATCTAACAGCGTACTGTTGTCAGATAGGCATCCTTTTGTAGATAAATTAAAAAGAACAAAAATTAAAATAAAATAATTTCAAAGCAAATAGAGAGCATTTTTTTTTTTTGGGGGGGGGGGTGGGATGGGGGGGGGGGGGGGGGGGGGGGGGGGTAATAATGAAGCATGTCGTTTATGTATATATATATAAGCCTTTCTAAAACAATTTCAAGATACAGAAAAATAAACAGTTCGTGTTAACAAATTTATGCTAACCGGGGACTAACACCGGGGACTAACATATCTGTTATGAATAATATATGTCTAGTGCACTAAAATTTCCTTTAGTTTAACTGAGTCTTCGTCTTAACCTTTTTGGCTTTAACGCGGTTTTACTGCGTAGGAAAGAAAAATATACAGATTCAAAATGTGTGCGCGTGTATGTGTGTGTGTTTGTGTCTGTGTGTTTTACCAAGAGTGCAAATTGCAATTAGGCCGTTTAACACACACTGGCAAAACAGGAGCCGGTGGTAGAGACGACGGCATCGGGTAGACGACTTCGTCGCCGGTCTGGCCAGTATTGTATTTGGGTCTGTCTTCTGTGATCGCATATTAACACTACAGTTGTTTTCAGAGCTACCTGATGGCGAGCAACCCTAGACCATTTTGTATAGCACACATAACATGGTCGCAATTATAATCTTAAGCTTGGCCTTTAGGTATGCTGGTTGAAACTGACGATTTTACTTCTACAATGAGACCACCACCGGCACCAGTTTTTACGGCGTGTTTAAAAAAAAAAAAAGAGCTATTGGCCGGCCCGGTGCCGTCTCAGTTCACTGACTCAGGTTGAGCAGTTGGGTGTGGAAAAGCTCCTACACAGCTCAAATAACTTCAATTATAATGAATTTCAATATTAATAATATAAAGAGCCACCATACTGGGAACATAAAATACATAACACTGACAACAGTATACGTATAGACGTAAATATAACATTTCTAATTTCCACACTACATTAAAGACACTGCACGCCTTCACAGCATGACGTAGCAGCCAGCATGCACTGGATCGCAAAATATTCCTCCCTATGGCGCTTAACGGCAAAAGTGGTTTATGATAATGATAGAGATACCGGACACAACTTAGTTCAGCCGTCACGGTTGACATAATTAAAACCAAGTTGAAGTTGAACACGGTATATGTGTTTTACCCTGATGACTTTCAGGACACAATTTTCTGAGGGCGCAAATATGTTTTGGGTCACTGGGGTGGGGGTGGGGGGGGGGGGGTAGGGAGGAAACAGACAAAAAGAGTACGTATTCACATTTTCACGTAAAACTAATACGCTATACAGTGCTCAGTACCGCTATTCTAATTAAATTTCCATGTGTGACTCCAATTCTTCAGATTTATTTCCACTGAAAACTGGGCATCCTTCTGTTTGATATAATTATCAATGGAGTCTAATTATTTAAAAGATGGGGTCTCCCCCCCCCCCTCTCCAAATTCTTTAACTACTGTGTCATAATCATAAATAACATATTTTATGTGTCTATAGACTACCTTGTTAAACTTTTAATAAAGTTTTCATTGTCACGAAAAACTGATATCCCTTTGTGTTTTTTGTTCAACCCAACCAGGACCGTGCACAGAGCAACCAACATCCGTTGACACAAAGTGATTCGCCTGAGGATCACCCGGGCACAAGTCCTAGAAATCCCGTTTAAAGTTTAGGGTATATAAGGGCTCCTGACTGCAGCCTGGGTGGGGCTTTTACAAGAACGAAAAACTGTGACCCACATGTATATATACTCTATTTAAACTGAAATCCGTTTTACGTAATCTGAATAATAAATTTTAGAAGTGTAAACATACTTCTGTACAACGCAAACCTTAGTAAATTGCTATTGATGCTGTTGCTAAACTATGTTCTTATTTTTTTCCCGCAGTGCTTATTACAAAGACAATGTGGACGACGATGACAATAATAATAATAACATAAAACAACAATGTGATAAAAGTTTGAATCAACTGATTTTATTGTCCATATAGCCAAGTCCAGTAACTCTGCTTTCAATCAGTTTGCCCTGGAAAGAGCTACTTATGTCCCATATGTTGCCGGTTTATTTGTCAAATGCACATTGAAGTTTGAAGTTTGAACAACGGATCAACATCATGGCAAACATAAGTGCTCCGTTCTTCTTTTAACTTGTCTGAGTCCGAAGAACAAAATGCAGGCTCTGTAGCACCGGCGAGGATCCTGAAACACTTTGGGTAAATTTTTAACTCCCAATTTTTGCTTTTGCAGTGTCGTTAGGCTACTCCCACATAGGGAGTTTTACTGTTAAAGAAGGCTTATGTTGGATTCTCACACGAATAATGGTCACTTGTGTTCATTATTCAAACTGCAATCAATGAGGGGAAAGAATAAAAACAAGTAGCATATTTCTATTGGGAGTCGCCGTGGCGGAGCTGCTAGGCGCTCGCTACGGATCGGAAGGTCGTGGGTTCGCTCTCTGGCAAAGCCGGCCTTTAAAAAAAATGACCTTGGCTCCCAGGTCGATCGAGGGGTGGGTACCGGATGCAGTAAAGGCGGCCGGAGTGATGCGCACGACATTACCCATCTTGTGCCGATTGATCTATAAAAATTTATTACTAGCCCTATTTGCTTTTTTTTTTAAAATCGCGCAACAGTGCACACGGGTGTCTATGATCTCACTACCTAGAGACCAGGAATAATTACTAGAAGTCCAAGTCCACGTGAAAAAAAATCCTAATTTTCCGGGGATTAACCCAGAAATTAAGAGTGAGGTACCACAAATTATTTGTTAGATCATTTGGTAATGTAAATAATATATTTAAAAATAATAATAAAAACAATTATTATTATTATTATTATTATTATTAATATTATTATTATTACTGCTACTACTATTAAAG
This sequence comes from Candidula unifasciata, assembly GCA_905116865.2. NCBI lineage: Eukaryota > Metazoa > Mollusca > Gastropoda > Stylommatophora > Geomitridae > Candidula > Candidula unifasciata. The sequence goes on along the minus strand of CAJHNH020000805.1, from coordinate 54,528 downwards.
ACATTTAAGACACGTTATATTGTCGTTATAAGTGACATCCCTGTCCTAATGTGCGATGCCAAATTTTGTTATTAGAAAGCCCCATCCCAGCTGTCGTCGAGGCGTCTAAATATAACATAATGTTAGAACGGGATTCCTCTGACTCGCGCCCTGGCTTTTCTCATCCGACTAGTGGCAATTTGTGTCACTGGGTGTTATTGCTCTTGAATGATCCTGATGGGCCTAAACGTCACTCACTCACTCATACCAATACTATTTTAAGCTGAAAAGGGACATCCCAAACAAGTCAGTTGATTTTTTTCCTTCCCGCATCGAAATTATTCTAGACATTATCATTAATAATCGTTAGGAGACTAAACATTTTAAGAATAGGTGAATATATATATATATATATATATATATATATATATATATATATATATATATATATATATATATATATTGTACACCAATAATAATAATAATTATGTTTTCAGATGACTTACATAGTATTTCTGCCCTCTCCTGATTAATCTTTTGTATTAAAACTTTTTCCATAACCTTAAGAACACTCTTTGTCCAATCAGGGTGGGTACCAAATGTATAGATTTGCTCGATAAGGGTTAAATAGTCCCAAATGGGTGCCAGGTAAGTCATTGGAAGTAAAGGCGACCGACCTGTCGCTAACCTCATCACTCAACGAACGCTTATTAGTCTAAAAGAATATAGTTCTAGCCCTACATGTCCAGTACGACTGGAGACGTAAAAAAAAGAGTCCTTTCTATTTCAGAGATTGAATGCCTTTACGTTTACATACAGAGTACATCAAGGCTGCTGTCATATTTTTTTAATCTCTTCAATAACGTTTTTATCTTGACTGTATTCGATTCAAAATACTCTGTTTTGCTACTTTTTATGGTGGTGTAGATAGGGGTTATCGGCGTTTGTTGCTTAGGCGTTGCGAACGCGCTTTGTCATGCCGCGGTGCCGAGTTCGATCCCAGGGGCGGGTTCTGCGGCCTTCGTTGGTTTCGACAGTGGTATCAAGAAACCCACCGTCTAGATACAACCACAACAGCCAAAAATGATGTGGTTGGTTCTGTAACGTCCTGTAAAGGATACGCAACTAACTTGATAGATAGGGAAACATTGAGCAGGAGGAACTAGGGCCGCCTGGCCAGTGCTGTCGCCTTTGATTCAAAATAAATTTCCGAAATAGATATATACCATATTATAACGGTGAACGAAGTTCTATTTAAACGCATTTTGTGTATCGGTTAAGCACCCTGGGTGTTCTGTTAAAACAAATACGAGTTTATTTGTAGGCACTTAAGATGTACACAGAGACGATCTGTAAATATTGGGATGGTCTAGTTAACTAGTGTCTGATTATAAAGATATTTAAATCAGCAGTAATGTCATTTGAGTTATCAGTCTTTGAGGCAGTGGAATACTTTTCTTGTTGGTATTTGATAATTATCTGTAAGTTGAGCGGATTTTAATAAGAAATGTGTTTAGTATTTTAAACAAGGAATATTGTATTGTATAATTGTATGTGCAGACAGGCTCACGTTTATAACAACATCAAACATTACTTAACCGGCGCCTGCTTGCCTGACGACCGAATCTCGCGAGATCGAATCCACATCAAGTGGAAATCATATGACATAATGGATTTAAGTAATCTTTTCCGTCTTCTTAGCGTTCACCAGGTGTAAACTTCGACATACATTTTTGGCTTTTCCTCCACTTCTGGACTTTTAGCTTGTTACAGAACTAGGGTTTCGCATGCGCATTTATTTGACAGATCTGGTTTGTTTGTATGCAAACTGTTGGTGCTTTTCCTGTCATGCAGATGTACTCCGACTTCAAAGAAAGCACCGACTTTAGTCGACTTTTACATGCTTTTTAAAATGGGGAAGAAAGGGGTTGGGGGGAGGGGGGGGGGTAGTTGGGTGGTGGCAGTTGGCCTATTTCTCTCCCCCTCCCCCCTCAAAATGGGGCCCCGGAACACACACTGGACAAGTCCCACATTGATCCAAACAAAATGGATAGTCTGTGAAGTAAAGGTGTTTGTGTTAACGCAGATTTGCTTTATGTATGTACACACACACACACACACACACACACACACACACACACACACACACACACACACACACACACACACACACACACACACGCCCAGTTAAACAAGTAAGACTTGAATAGAGTTATCATGTTATGTGAGTGATAGTTCCATAAATGAGTAGCAGAGTTCACAAATAGTGTTTCTATAAGCATAATATAGGCTTAGGAATATGATAACATTGTGTTGCTTGTTGTCCATAGCGTGCGATTGAGCTCATTAATGGTAAATTGTAATTTTTACTAGTTTGCAGTGTTTTTTAATGAATGAAAAACATTATTAAATACGAAACGGATTAAAATTAACTTTGCATTTTGATAGCAATACAAACTGTTGTTGTCGAGGTGTTTAATAACAGAGATTTAAACTAGAGTAACATTTCGAAAAGACAATATCGTTTGGTACTGTATATAGACAATTTTCTCTAACTAGGAACACTTTCTATATTATTTGGAAGCTACCGAGATGTGGTTTTGTAGACAAATAATAAGAAAAACATGGATAGATGAAAAGACAAATCAAAATGTTCTGACAGAAACGGACTCATGAAGAGAACCGATTGCCCACATTAGAAGGAGAAATCTACATTATTTGGTCATATCATTAGATGGTAATCAAGAGAAAACATGATGAACACTTTGACATCGTGTCATGGAGAATGATCTTTGTCAGAGATGATTGAAAGTATATATATATATACATACATACATACATACATGACAGAAGGTTGTAGATTGACATGATTCCCGCACCCCAGGGCATGGACTTTAGGAAGAAATAAGGTTAACCGTTCGGACTTACGAAGCGATTTTTAGAAATAATGTCAGTTCTTTTCCTTTAATTCACCCTATCTCGGGGACTCCGAGATTTCGGGGGAGTTTCCTGAAAGTAAAGAAATATATTGCTGTTAGGGTGTGAAATGAGCACTGACTAATACTAACGCTAAATTTATTCCTGCACCCCACCACTATTACATTGGACTTTCCCGGTAACTATCAACAAAATCTCCGAGCGTTTGAGATAGGGTGGACTTAAAGAAAAGTACTATAATTTTTTTGTCCAGTAGGATTCATCATCGTCTTCTTCCTCTTCTTTTTTACAATTTAGTGGTATTAGTAATTTATATTAATGAGTGGTGAAGGACGCGATGGTCAGTAAAGGATTTGAAAAAAAAAAAAAAAAAGAAGAAGAAATAAATCAAAACAAAGTGTGTGTTGCTCAAGCAGTGAGATTATCTTGTAAACAGTTTGATATTTACCATTAATAGTTACTTTACTCCCAACTGCCACCAGCACACGTGATATTGTCAACACGTGGTCACGCCTGAACAGTCTTCCAAAGTTACGTTAATCAGTTTTGTTTCTTAATCTTTTCTTTACATCGCTGAGCCTGGCGGCTATAACTAATTGCCAGCTAGGAACAATCAGATTAAAGTGACGTTTACTTCACATCTGATGTCTGTTGGCGTTAGACATGTTTCCATCGGAAGGAAATAATTAGGAGTACCATACCTGTTTTCGTCTGGACAGTATGTTTTTTTTTTAGGTCAGCCCAGACTCTCCTGTTGATACTCGGGGTTGGTTTGGGCATACTGTGTAATTAATTTGTGTGTGTGTGTGTGTGTGTGTGTGTGTGTGTGTGTGGGTACCCCAAAGGCTAGCCGAAGGACATTCCCTTGGTCTGAACAAGTCCTTCTGGCCACACCCAGTGCAACGGCAGTTACACTTAATTCTTAGACAAAACATCGCTCGCTGATGAGCTAGCCAAACGACCCTAAACCTTTAGGCTGAGAGTTTCTCCTACCCGACAACGCCCTATATACGGGTAAAATAATGTACTTATGACAGTTTTGTGTTTCCTGTTAAGCGTTTTAATAATAAGAACCAACACAAATTAGCAATCATCACATACCACCTACATTATTCTACATGCTACTTGCTTCACATTGGGTACTCTTTTAAGTGTGTTTCACAGTTGTTCTTCTTTGTTCACCAGCTGTAAGCTCTCGCAGAAAGTCTTGGCTGTTCGTTCATTTTGACTTTGGCTTTGTGCCAGGGCCTGAGTTTGGCGTGTACATACGTTTTACTGGCTTACTGGTGTGCAGTTGATTGTTTCTTGCTGCTCGGACAGTGAACTCCGACTTCGAAGGAAGGCCTCAGTCCACTCCAACGATATGCTTGTTGGGGAGGCAGTGGATCTGTTCCCCCTCCCCTCCCCTACAATGGGTCCCTGGAACCCACATAGTGAATTTTACTGTTAAAGATGGCCTATGTTGGATTCTCACGCGAATAATGGTGACTTGTTTTCATTATTCAAACTGCAATCCATGAGGGGAAAGAATAAAAATAAGTATCATATTTCTAGTGGGAGTAGCCGTGGCGAAGCGGCTAGACGCTCGCCACGGATTGGAAGGTCGTGGGTTCGCTCCCTGGCAGAGCCGGCCTTATAAAAAAACATGGCCTTGGCTCCCAGGTCGACCGAGGGGTGGGTACCGGATGCAGTAAAGGCGGCCGGCGTGATGTCGACTACATCACCCATCTTGTGCCGATTGATCTATACAAATTTAGGACTAGCCCTATTTGCCCCATACGCCTAAAGAAATGGAAAAGGGTCCTTTACTTAACCAAATTTCTAGTAATTTCTTCTTTGCTTTATCGACTGCAGATTGCGAAATAGAAGATGTTACTTTTCAGACGCGTTCGACGCTACACCAGAATTCAAAACCATCTTCGTACTGCCTGTTGGGTGTCGTGTTATGTGTTTCTTATTGTTATGCTGGTGACACCACTTAGGAATATACTTGTACCATACTGGCCGCGTGTATACAGGGACATGAGCACGTTCAAGGTAATGTGTTTATCTTTATTGTCATATTGTTTTGATCAATCTGTGATGCAGTTGCGTAGTAGTTATTGCGCTTGCCTTAGTATCATGTGCATCTGTTATTTTGTTTTTAAACCGCTTTTGTGTATGGGATTGACATCTGTGACCTAGGCGTTGCGAATTAGCTTCGTAATTTCACATAACACACAAACACACACACACACACACACGCACGAACGCACACACACACACATGTATGCACACACGTATACATATATATATATATACATATATATATATATATATATATATATATATATATATATATACATATATATATACATACATACACACAAATATATATATATATATATATATATATATATATATATATATATATACACATATATATATATATATATATATATATATATATATATATATATATATATATATATACACAAGCTCACATACACATACAAATTCACAAACAAACACACTCACATACTCACACACGCACAAACTCCACACATATACACACATACACTCGCACACACAAACACAATACAGACTGTTATCATGATGTGCAGAATATTGCAAGCAGTAGTTTCCTCTACTCCCGTTTTGAAAAACAAAGAAACAGACCCACTGGCCACAACAAGCCTGTCGTAATAGGCCAATAATCAGGGGTATTTCTTCAAATTCGGAGTACATCTGCCTGCGAGGTCACGAAACAACCGTCTGCATAAAAATAAGCCAGATTTGTAAAACAGATATACATGCAAAATGTAAGTTTTAGATCAACACCAAGGTCGAGGCAAGGCAGTCTCTAGTATATATTAGATAAAGCCTTGGTCGAGGAGTGGATTAACAACCTAAACTTTTACACCGGAAATTACAACCGGTGAACGTCACGGACAAGAAGAAGATGTCATAACAACTCACGTCTGCTGCGACAATATTATTTTGCTTTCTGCTGCTGCCGCTGCTGCCCCCGATCCACTGCTTCTGCTTGTTCTTCTCACCGCCTTTAAACTTCGTGGAAAGTTCTGTTTGCTGTTAAACTTCTAGACTTAGGCCTATATCTTTGAGCTTTTAATGCACATCAGTTTTACAGATACGGTTATTATTACGTTTCTTGTCTTTGGGTTTGTCGCCTCTCACAATCCATCCCGTTTGGGACGAAATTTGGTTGTTGTCGGAAGCCTTAATAAAATAATCTGAGAGTTGGACGAGGTTTTGGGGACTTGTGTCCGGGTGATTCTCATCCTAATAGTGGCACTTTGTGTCACCGGATGTTTATCACTTGCTGTGCTGTCCTAGTGTGGTTGAACGTCACTCACGCCCTCGTCTCTCAGAGGAATACAATCCGACTTCAAAGGAAAAACCCCTAATTAGTCACTATATGTGATATGGTTGTTAGGAGTGCAGTGGATGTATGGACACCCCCACCCCACCAATGGTGCCCCGGAACGCACACATTTAGCTGTGGCAGTGAGTAGCATACCAGTCTGCCGACCTAGTGATTATGACCTTTCGAATTTATAGTCATTTTATTATTATAAATATTATTATTATTATTATAATTTTTTTTTTTTTTTGGTTACTGTGGCAACACGGTAAAAATAAGTGACGTGACGTTATCAAATGTCATTGCGTATTTGAGAAAGAAACTTAAAAGAAGTAAGTGCCTTACCTTATATATATATATATATATATATATATATATATATATATATATATATATATATATATATATATATATATATATATATATATATATATATATATATATATATATATATATATATATATATATATATATATATATATATATATATATATTTGCATTGAAAATCTTTCTTCCCCTTTCCGCCCCCAAAAAGTAATTAACCACACTCATGCCACCGAAACTGGATTAACACTAAACCGCATGACAGTCATATTAATGTCAGGATTCTTTTTAGTGAGAGAATAGAAGACAAAATGTGTTAGCATTAAACTCCTTATGGCGTATTTTACCTAGTAGTATTAGTAGTGAGAGTCAACGATTTTTTTTAGTGGTATGTAGTGGTGCGCAGTACCAGGACCTTTTTAGACTGCCTATCTTATCAGTGCGACAATAATAGATACTTTGTGGTGAGGTCTAGCATTAGTAGTTGCTGTAAAAACAATAGCAGCAGCAGCAGCAGCAGTAGTAGTAGTAGTAGTAGCAGTAGTAGTAGTAGTGGTAGAAGTAGCAATAATACTAGAAATAATCGTAATAATCACAGTAGTGGTAACAGTTGCAGCAGCAATAAAGTTCTGTTTGTTTCGGGGGGCCGCGGTATAAACGGTTGGATGCTCTACCTGAAGATCGTGGGTTCGAATCCCTATTGAGTCAGGTTATTTTCAAAACTGGCCTTGGCTCCCAGATCAACCCAGCCTAATATGGGTACCAGGAAAAGTCATGGGAAGTGAAGCGGCCGGCATGCTGCTGACATATCATATTACAGATATTATGCATTGATATAACAATATGAGTCACAATATGAGTCCAACTTCGTATGCCTGATGCGTCATTGGCGTGAAACGGGTCTCTTTTCTCTACCTGTTTTACTTTTTTTGGTTTGTTTATTATTCTGTACTATACTTGAATAATTTACTTTTTTCTTACATATGTAAAATAATATGCTGGCTTATGCAGGTACGATGAGACATGTTCTTCCTTTTCTTCTTCTCTTCCGCCTTGTTCCTCGATGAAGTGTCGGGGAAAGATGTAACGCTCGTTGATGTTTAATATTTGTTTCCTTATATGGGCTCCCTCAGCCTCGTACATAAACATGCATTTAATAGAGCTTAGCATGGTAAACACCGTTTCATATGGAAATAAACGCTCTGATACACAGATATACAGGTTGTTTGTAAGGTGTCACTATACTTTGTATGTATAAAAAACGTGGGGGAAAAAGTACATGCGTCATAAAATTTATCTGCTACACAGTTAGTGGCGAAGCAATATGCGGTGAATGACATCGTCTGTTGGAGTAATTCTTTGAACCCAAAACAGAATGGTGTTATAGTCGAATATAAACCAGAATTACCATTCAAGAAATAACAAACACGTTGTAGAAAATATTTAGCAATATGTAGAAACATGTACAGGCATATCTTGAAGCCCGCTGTGGAGTGTGCGCATTTCGAAGACCTGTTTTAATGAATATTTCAATGGCACTGCCCCTTCTACCCCACCTCCCTCTTTTTTAAAGAAAACAACCTTTAGCTGTAATTATCTCACTAATTCAATGACTTTTCAAGAATATTTTTAAAATTAAATCATGCACTGAGTTGTTTACAATTGTTCTGCATACAAAGTGTAATGAGACTTTACAAATACCCTGTATGATTGTATGTCTGTTTGAAGCTGAAGACAAACACAAACATTTCGAGAGACTTGGAAACATATTTATTCACATTCTCGTATGAAAGATCTTAAAGAAGCACATACACAAGCACGAGTGCAAACGTGTGTGCGATAGCCTGCAAACTCTCCCTCTCTCTCTTTCTCTCTCTCTCTCTCTCTCTCTCTCTCTCTCTTTCTCTGGCTCTTTCTCTCTCTCTCTCTCTCTCTCTCTCTCTCTCTCTCTCTCTCTCTCTCTATCTCACAGAGACGCAAAGATTTACATGTTAGCGAGATCTTAACATAAAACGTTCACTCTCTCTCTCTCTCTTCTCGTACCTCTCTCTGTCTTTCTCTCCCACACACACAAATACAACCGTATGTGAAAACATCTGAAGAACGGAAACTCTCACACCCCATAGAGTACGGAAGCACAGACACTCAAATAAGTCCACAACACACACAGACTCTCTCTTAGACACACACATATACAAACGCAAACAAACAGCAATGTTGTTTTGTCGCAGAAATTGATCATTAGAAGCCCTCCAATGAATAATAATAATAATAATAATTAATAATGATAAATCTTACATTAATAGAAGCATTGAATAAACATACTGGAAATCAAAGTTGCATGAAAGAACGTTTGCTTAAATTATGCGTGAAATGTACACTTTTAAAATTTGAACTAAATTTGCTTCCATTAATACGAATATATACCTTATTCAAACAATCTACGAATATATAAATTATTCAAACAATCTTTCAATTGTCTCACAGGTGCTTGCCATGTACATTCAAGACTGGTTTTTCTACGTAAACACGACCCACTTCGACGGTGAGTGTGATTTAGTCCATCAGCGATTGGCTACGACTAGAATGCCTAGGCTGGAGGAAATGGCCAGCTACGACATACAAGACTGGAGTCAGCATATTAACGGTATCAGAGACCTACTGTCTACAGAAGAATTTGAAACTATGGACAAATTCAAACCATCTATGAGTGTGCAAGAGCAGAAATACATTATGTATGCTATGATTTCGGCAACGCAAGCGATGACTGCCTTCAATATAACCCATATCGTGAGAGGTGGATCTCTTATAGGGTACTATCGACATCACGGGCGAATGCCTTGGGATGAAGACGTCGACATTCTTGTTGACAGTGAGCAATGGGAAATCGCTCGGGAAGTCCTGTCCTGTCTGCCTGATCTTCA
>CAJHNH020000805.1:7500-42500 GCA_905116865.2 Candidula unifasciata | reverse complement strand
CTGGCCAAAACTGGCCCGCTGAGAATTTCTTACTGACCTGACTGGCTGGTATCAAAATTACGATATAATCTAACCCTTTAGATTTTAGAACAGCAGAATACAAAACGCATGCTTTTGTATGCAGAAAGGAGCAACGGCTGGTCTAGCAGTTAGAAGCTGGACTATCAGAAGGGAGACCCTGGTTCGAATACTCAAAAAAAGTTTGGATATCTTTTTTTCTGCCGGAGGCAAAAGAAAACCTCACCTGCACCTGCCATGCGGCCGCAAAAGTGGTATAATAAGGCAGCAACTTGGCATTTTTTTGTGATTTGGGGGGGGGGGGGGGAGAGAAAAAATTAGCAATCACAATTTAAAAAACAAAAACGCACTGATAATCTAAGCAATGATAATAATAAACTGATGTCACCAAATCACTATTTTTTTTTTTTTTTTTTAGTGAAAGCATGTTGAGCACAAACACGATATTAGAAGCCAGTGTCTGTCAGTGGACTATAATAAAATACTAGGTGAAGTCATAAAGTAAAGACAATTGTATCATAGTCTGAATGGAACAGTACAAAGAAGAAAAAAATTACTTCAGGACACAAAATGGCCCCTTTGCAATACCCAAAATATGTGTCGTGTGATTTTGCAGTATGTGCATTCCACTGTCGAAACCAACGCAAGGCACAAGGCCCGCAGCTGGGATCCAACCCGACACCCTGGCATTACGAAACACCTAAGTCACAGACGCCGACCATTCAAAAGGAGTTTCCTCTTTTCTTTCCTGCCTGACAACGCCCCAGGGCTGCGGATATAGCAGATATTTAGAGACTGCGGTTTGAAGTACTGAAACATTCAACATACGGCCCAGGCTTGTAATGTTCGTTGATGAGCTCTGTCAAGAGCACTATTGAGACTGATTTCCATTTAATGCAGCTGACTTTACTTAATGACTTCCCCTTGTGTAAGGCGACAACCGCTCTTTTTCTCAGATTAGCAAGTTATAGATCGAAAGAGGGCGATATCAAATACACATATCGTGTTACAAGGAAATATATATATATATATAGTGTTTGTAATCTAGACTGATCATGGAAAGGAAAATCAAGATACAAACAAGGACGCATTAACAGGAATTACTGAGAGACTGATATTTGCAGACACAGATCTTGGACCATACCTTTAGTAAATGATCCCGTGGCTTAAAAAAAACCGAAATATTCGTCCTACATGTGGACACGCTAGTTCTACAAACCCCGTTCAGGTTGAACGGGGTGTCTGAATGCGATGACAGTGTAAAAATACTTCTCACAATGTTACTTTATTTGTCGATCCCTTTCCAAAAGAATATATAAAATACCGACAGAACATACACCAGACCTTCAAAAGGACGCCATAAGGACATGCTGAAGCAGAAACAATGATTCAAATTCTCTCTCTGTGTGCTTCAGCACACACACACACACACACACACACACACACACACACACACACACAAAACGTAGCGAAAAATACACATTTAGAGAGAGACGAGGGGGGGGGGGGAGACATAAAGACAGTAGTATATAATTGTGCCACTGTGATAAGCAATGCAACCTATTTGTATGGGTAAATCTTACATGCTAGAAAAGATAGCTACAGTCCACAAGCGGTATCCCTTGTTCGGCTGTGAAATGTTAAGTATTCTAAAAGTTAGGTTTGACCAATTCTCTTCCTCTTCGTTTTTCCTTCCTAAGCAGTTTCCAAGAAGATTATAACATGTGTTTGGTACGCAGTTTGATTAGAGGGAGTCTATGCCAAAGCCGGATTGGTTCCTGGAAGAATCATCCTTCTTCAAGGGTTTGAAAAGGTTTCTGTCTAGGTGGAAGCTATTGTGGGTAGTTAGATTCTTTTCTTCTCGTCCAGACATGTTGGGTTCAAATCCTAATCGAGAGTGATGTTTAAAAAAAAAAATTTATCAGGGTTCCCTAAGTAACTCAACATAAAGTATGTACCAGACAGTATTCTGAAAAGTGTAGGTGGCCAACCAGAATTAGTTAAAAAAAAAATACTGATCCAGCGCCAGATTGAGTGTGCGCCAGTGACGTAAAGGTAATAAATTACCGTATTTTACAGTGCACAAGACGCCACCATTTGTAAGTCGGCCACTATTGTCTGAGCATGAATGAGTAAATAAATAAACATGCGCACGCACACACTTCCACGGCCCCCATTCCGTGTATAAGATAATCCCTTTATTTAAAATTACGAAAGTTAGGAAAACACATAGTAGAAAAAAAAAAAAAAAACATGGTATTTTGCTAATTTTGCTGTCTTAACTTCCAAATGATGCGTTTTATAACTTCCTTAAAAAGAAATCGCAACGAAGTTTTCAATTAATTTACTAAAACAACCGTTAATTCGACTCTGTAGTGTTATATTGTGCGTACTTCACACCTTACAGACTCAAATATGTATTACATTATATAATAACTGATTCTTTGAAACAGTTAAATTAACAATTACACTGAATAAAAAATGAAAAAAAAAAAAATGCGGGTTAGAATTTCAAACAGTACCAGGCAATCTTTTCTTGGATACATTTTATCCCCAAGCTGATTTATTTTGTATTAACAATCTTGGTGATTTAAATATTATAGCTATGGGATAGAATAAGTTAAAATGAAAACAGGGATAAGGTGAAATATTATGACATAAGAGTATATGAGAAATGGTTAGGAAATGTAATTCACATATGGGTTATCAACTCTCTCTGCTAACTGTATTATTAACCACTCCTTTTAGGACGATGTAGTTAGGGGGTCTTAGCCCGAGGTTTTAAGATTTCATGACTAGTGCAGTCGCCACAAACTGTGCAGGTCAGGATTGTTATTTTTGAACAACATATATATCACCTTTCTGAGTATTTCTTCTTGCTTACTGGCCGTAAACTCTAGAGGAAGATTAAGGTTGTTCGTCCAACTCTTTACTCTAATCTTGTTCTAGAACTTGATATTTGCGTGCACAACCGTTTTATAGGTCTAGTTTATATGAATGCTTTGTTGGTTCCTTGTATCTCAGGCAGACGCATTCCAACGTCGAAAGAAACAACAATAATTAGTCTCCTTTCGCGATAGGCTTGCTAGTAGGCAGTTGTATATTCCACCCCCCCCCCCCACCTCTCCGTTGGTCCTAGGCCCTATATGCGGATCTGAGTTTTTGAACCCGTGCCCCTTGTTTGACACTATAGAATTATAACGACTCGGCGATCCTCTTCTCTGGAGTTATCAACAGTCGTATGTTCAGCTACTTGGTCTCGAAAGAGTTAACAATGATATTATCTGATCAGTTTAGCAGGACATTTTCAACGAGATTTCAAACAATAGCAGGTTTAAACATTGGCTTAATGACAAGAATAGCCAATGAGGACACCACGGCCACAAACAAAAATAACCAAAACAAAAGTCGATCCATCACGTGAGCAACGAGCTGCCACTCTTCCACCAGTTCTTGGTATTTGTCGAAGTCCGGATCGTGCTGGTAATACAAACGACCTCTGTCCATTGCATAGTCTGAAGAGACCTGATATCCTTCTCTAAAGGAGCCACGAAATCGCTGATCCCTTTTGAAGTGCGACCTCAAACACTGAGGCATGTCATAATGGGATATCTGTGCCAAGCTGTAGTCTGTACCGGGTAAATTTTGAAAGCTGAGCATTGATGAGGATATCTCGTTATTTGACGGTGCTATTCGGTCATTGTTGGTATTATTTCTTTGTAACATGGCATCACCGTTACAGTTCCGACTGCTTCCTCTTCCTGCGTTCCCGCCGCTGGAAAAAAGCCTTCGACTGTCTCCTGATCCAGTAGGACTTAGTCTACCGCAAGGATTAATGTTTTCCGCATCCACAATGACCCCTGACGGTTCTAAAAGTGTTACTGTCTGGGTATCAAAATCTGCATTTTTCTGAAAGACTTTGTGCCGAGCTGTTTGTATATTTTGGCGCATGCATACAATTCTGGCGAAGAAACCAAACACCAAGGATTTCAACCAGTTGGGAACCCGTCGCTTGTGAGGTCCGACATGGTGAAGCTGGAGCACAAACACGGTCAGGATGATGGAAAGGGACGTCATCCCCATTGTGACTGTCAGATAAATACCTGCAAATGTAAAGCAGTATTTAGTATCCAGAGTAAATGTAGGACAGAAGTTAATTGTGTGGACAAATGTACGATATTGTCGATATGATGAACTTACTACAAACACATTGTTTTCATTTTTGTTGTAGTTGCACTCTTAGAAAATGTGAAAAATATTATGGATTTTAAAAAAAAAAAAAATAATAAAAAGAGGGTGAGAAAAGACGAAAAACATGGGATGAAAAGGAAAAACAAAAAGAAACAAAAGTACAAAACGAATAAAAATAAAATGAGGAGAAGAAGACGGCGAAGAAGAGAGGGAAAAAGAGGGCGAAGAAGAGGGGGAATATAAGAAGAAGCTGATGATGAAGAAAAGTAGTAGTAGCAATAGCAGCAGCAGTAGTAGTATAGTAGTGGCAGCAGCAGCAGCAGCAGCAGTAGTAGTAGTAGCAATAGAAGCAGCAACAGTAATGGCAAATGTAGTAGGAAGACGAATAGTCATCCAGATGTATCAATAGATAGACAGACATACTGACATCACTGGCGATCGGTAGCCAACTGTCTGAGGCTGTCTCCTCTGATCGCATCAACTTTGAAAAATGTCTTTTCAGGGCTACTTGGAAGCTAGCAATGTTGAGCCATTTTATATGGCACACATAACCTAGTCACAATTATAACCTAAAACTCCCATTTCGGTAATGTTGGTTAAACGTAAAGATGTTTTTCTTTCCGCAAAGCAAGCCATGCAAGGACATACTGACAGACAGGCAGGCAGGCACACACACAGAAACAACTAAGTTGCTCACCTATTAGAGGTACAAACTCTGACGTTGCCGGCATACTTTCCGCTATCAGTAACATAAACACCGAGAACGCCAGAAGGACAGTTATACCCAACGTGATTTTTTCCCCGGAATCTGGAGGTAACCAGAACCCAAGCAAACTGTGGAAACAACGCAAATTTTAATCATCAACATCATCATCATGATCACATCATGATCATCATCAAGTGCCTTGCCAGCTGGTGCAGGCGTTCATGCATCTCCACAGATCTGGGTCTTTGGTGTTCTGGATCAATTCCGCTGACGATACTCCTCCATGCCACTGTCTTAAGCTATCCACCACTATTTCTCTTGGCCTGCCTCTGCCTCTTCGACCGGTGATATTTCCAGTCGTCACGATATTTTTCAGTGCTCCTTTTATTTATCATCACATGACCAAAGAACTCTGCTTCTTCTCATTGTGGTGTATAATTGACTCCTTCTCATTGTTGTATATAATTGTCTACTTTCATTAGCCATTTCCACGCAATCATTCTTTGGTATTCTGGCAGTTTAAGGTATTCACAACATTCTTCTCAGGATCCACATCTCAGTTGCCTCCACACTCTTGTTAACTTGTTTGCTTACATTGCAAGATTCACTGCCGTGCAACAGAATAGGCTGGATGTAACATTTCAGTACTCGTTTTCTGATGTTTATTTAGAGTGATTTATTACATAAGATATTTTTCATTTTCTGAAACGCTGACTTTGCCTGGCCAATTCCACTCTTAATTTCTGTCAAACATCGTCGGTCTGGTGTTAGTAATATCCTGAAATACTTGAATTTATTGAAATAATTCCAGACAATTTGACTAAAAAGCTCAACAAAATGGGGAAGCAGAAAAACGTGCACAAAACAACACAAATAAGGTATTTTATGCACGTTTTTCTGCTTCCCCATTTTGTTGAGATTTTTAGTCAAATTTCTCTGAAATTCTTTGTATTAGCTTGACTGCAGTCACCCCCATATTTTCGCCATTTTTAATTTATTGACTTGTTTAAGCACTCCAGTTACTTTTTCACATTTTGGATTTATCTTCTTTTTTATGTAACCATTGTTTCTGTTTTCTTGACATTAAAGGAAAGTCCATTTTTTACTCTCTACCATAATGTCTAATAGTTGTTGTGGGTCTTCTGCGCTTTCAACTATTAATACTGTATCATCTGTATAACGAAGATTGTTTATAACCTCCACCTAGTATTCCAGGTCAATCATTGACCTCACTCGTTAGCTTTTTTCTAGAGAGCGATAGAGAGAGAGAGAGACAGAGAGAGAGAGAGACAGAGAGAGAGAGACAGAGAGAGAGACAGAGAGAGAGACAGAGAGAGAGAGACAGAGAGACAGAGAGAGAGACAGAGAGAGAGAGACAGAGAGAGACAGACAGGGAGAGAGAGACAGAGAGAGAGACAGAGAGACAGACAGAGAGACAGAGAGAGAGAGAGACAGAGAGAGAGACAGAGAGACAGAGAGAGAGACAGAGAGAGAGACAGAGAGAGACAGAGAGAGACAGAGAGAGACACAGAGAGAGACAGAGAGAGAGACAGAGAGAGACAGAGAGAGACAGAGAGAGACAGAGAGAGACAGAGAGAGACAGAGAGAGACAGAGAGACAGAGACACGGAGAGACAGAGACAGAGAGAGACAGAGAGACAGAGAGAGAGACAGAGAGAGAGACAGAGAGAGACAGAGAGAGATACAGAGAGAGAGACAGAGAGAGAGACACAGAGAGACACAGAGAGACAGAGAGACAGAGAGACAGAGAGAGAGACACAGAGAGACAGAGAGACAGAGAGAGACAGAGAGAGACAGAGAGACAGAGAGAGAGACAGAGAGAGAGAGAAAGAGAGAGAGACAGAGAGAGAGACAGAGAGAGACACAGAGAGAGAGAGACAGACAGACAGACAGACAGACAGACAGACAGACAGACAGACAGAGACAGACAGACAGACGGACGGACGGACCGACCGACCGACCGACCGACCGACCGACCGACCGACCGACAGACAGACAGACCGACAGACAGACTGACAGAGATTCGGTGACAAAAAAAAATTCTCGTCTCACTCTTTGCTTTATCTGTTCTTAACTGTCTACTTTATTTCCCGATTCAAATGATGCTTCTTGCTTCCAGTAAATATCTTTTAATATTCTGAAATGATCTTTTCCATCAATGATAATATCCTCCAGAAAATTTTTTTTGATGCCATCATGTTTCCCTTTATTAAAAGCTTCGGTGTAATCTATGAAGCACAAATACATGTCTCTCTGTTTCTCCATTGATCTCTAATGTTGGCAATGTAGAAGTTTAAATACTGAAGTCAATTATTAACTTCATTCCCTTGCAGAACCGACACATGTAAACATAACTAGTAGGGTGCTTCCCAGGGATGTTGAAAGATTATTTAGTTGAGTATCTTCTATAGGACATTGCAGAACCGACAGAACCGACCCCAGATTTTTTTTGGTAGCTGTGGATTTTCTAGGCAAATTCACGTCCAGTAGTTTGCCATTTCTTACTGGACGGTCGGTTTCTCCCTACTACTGTCGAAACCAACGCAAGGCGCAAGGTCCGCAGCTGGGATCAAACCCGGCACCCCGGCATAACGAAACGCGTTCGCAACGCCCAAGTGACAGACGCCAGTCTGTCTATAAAAGTAGCGAGGAAAAAAAAAATTATGGTTACAAAATTGCCGTTACTGCGTACCGTCAGAAATTGCCCTGGCGCTTATTTCCTTATTCTGTGTTTGCATTTAAAAGGGTTGACCGGCACCCTGTGTTGTATGTACACATAGGCTGCGATTTCGCTCTTTACGACATGCTTGTAGAGGGTGGGGTGGTCAAGGGGGCAACTGATATATCCCCCCCCCCCCCTCAGAATGGGGTCCCGGTTACCTACACGGGAAAATATGTTGCTTGTATAATGTACCAATAAATATGTTGTGTATCATATAAAGACACAATGCAGATGAGACCCCTGGAAACTTACCATGTATAACAAAACATATAGAAACATGTCGCAAGTATACTTCAATAGTATGTATCTAATACCTCCTTGCGTTGATGGCTATTTCTCATAGGGTCAAAGTACTGTAAAATGAGGTGTACCTCAGAGTAGCCACAGACAAAAAAAAAAAAAAAACATCTATTTCATTCAGCCCAAAATACAGCCAACGCCTCAGACTAACAGGAAAGTCTCAAAATGGCACAAGGTGAGGACACAATTAGAAATGTGGGTAGGCTTAAAAACATTGGGTGAGACGAGGAGTGGGTTAAGGTGTCAGAGCTCAGAGCAGAGGTGCGATAGTTTCTGAACACGCTGTACAGGGTGGGGCAACAGGAACTGCAGATGATAATTCAGTAAGTCATTCG
This sequence comes from Candidula unifasciata, assembly GCA_905116865.2. NCBI lineage: Eukaryota > Metazoa > Mollusca > Gastropoda > Stylommatophora > Geomitridae > Candidula > Candidula unifasciata. The sequence goes on along the minus strand of CAJHNH020000805.1, from coordinate 34,208 downwards.
TAAAAATTCGTGGCCAAGTGCTATGATTATTCATACTGATGGATCTGTGTTTACAGACAAAAAAATGTGCAAGTTAGATCACTGCAAAACCGAAGAGACGTCGCTTAGTACAACACAGCCTAGGATACAATACCACAAAATCTGGCTTGAGTGTGGAGGTGGAGGCAGTCCCAGCCGCTTTCGGCTGGCTTGAGAACCAGCTGCACACATATGTTGTGTTTGTAAGAGACTCACAAAACGCTGAGAAGGGTATTTTTCGTTCAGAGTGGCAAATTTCACTTTGGAGGTTCCCACTAGTTAGCGTCCTTTCAATCTTTTCTTCAAGTAATGCAGATTGTGTTGGGAAATGAACATGCAGACAGAGTGGCTGGTGCTTCTTCACTGGATGAATGAACTGACGCTTGACAAACAAAATATGGTTAAGGCTCTGTGTGAGAAAGTAAACCATGTGGAAGCGGGAATAAAAAGATCATTACGTTCTGTGTAGAAAGGCACAACGGGAAGTGACTAGGGAGGATCTGGCCGCACTCTACACTTAGAAACAAGTCAAGAAAGACATATATTAAAACTGGCACTGGTATTATCGAAATTATAACTCTTAGAGGGCTGTTGAATATCAGGATGGCGAGGAAATAGGAATGTCCTATGATGTGAGTCCTTGACTCCCTTCATCCCAGCATGTTGTAGCCAAAAGTGACTGAAATTCGGTTTTCAATAACCCATGGTATGGCCTTAAATAGAAACCGTTTGTGTATAACATAAAGTAACACTGTATATAACATAAAGTAATGTGTAATATACAGCGTGTCTGGAAAAAAAATTGTAAATAACATACGAAAAAATGCTGTAGATAACGAAGTTAGAAGAGTATAATGTGTAAAATACCTGAAAAAGTAATACATAAGGTGCCTGGAAATGTGTGGCCACATCGGGTATGGAAACTGCTATAACTGTCACTGCTAGAAACCCGCTGAATACAATATGCATAGATTCATGCCTACTGGGATTATAACAGTCGGTTCTCTAGGATTATAACCGTCGGTTCTCTTTGGAAAATTTTCCCTAATCATAACATTGCTTTCCTGTTTACGATTTGTTTAAACATACTTTTGTTTAATGTTCGTTTATTTATATATTTTAATTTTTACCACAGCGCCCCCCCCCCGCCTTTTCCCCTATTTTCATCCAAAGTTCCGTCTTACACAAGGAGTATATGCCCATATGTTCTACTACGGTTTCCTACGTTGCCCTTGTACAAGGTTGTTTAGTCTGGTGTTTTGACCATTGATATAGGCTCTTGGCGAAACGTTCAGCTGTATTTGCTGGTCTTTTTCTTTCTCTTCATTAGGCATCCTAACCACAGTTGTCATGCGTAAGTTACTTCAAGAAATGAGCAGTAAATAGATAAAGAGAATGAAAACCTGTAGAATAAAGTGGCAGGATGCTTTCAATGTTTACCCCATTGGAAAACTGGCACCTTTAATTATGTACTTGTTGTTAATTTATGTAAGAAGTTAACTTCCACCATGTTTTATGTGTCTCTTTATTTGTTCATAACCTTCAATAAAGCAGAGACCCTCCACTAACTCAGGCAAAGTATTTTATAATATTGTGTAGCTCATTTCGGATATTCCCCATAGTTTTACTCCACTCGCTTCCTTCCTGACTTTTGGTGTGTGGTGTAGGCCTTTACTCTTTTGACCTCCCTATGGTCCACTGCATGGAAATCTGACTAATTTGCTGTCTAGTTATAAGTTAACCGCTAACCTTCAAATTTTTTTACTACAAACAGGGGAAAATAAGGAAGTACAGAGTTTTTGTGAGTGTCCAGTAATGACAGTAAACCTCAAATTGTTAAACCTCATCTAAATCCATTAAATGGGAGTCACCATGGCGGTGGCGGCTAGACGCCCGCCTGTGGATCGGAAGGTTGTGGGTTCGCGTGCTGCAGAGCCGGCCATTTTTTTCTTTTAAATATGACCTTGACTCCCACGTTGACCCAGCCTTGACTTCTTACCATGTGCAGTCTTGGGAAGTAATGGCGGCCAGTGTAAAGTCACACCACGTTCCGATTGAACTTTAAATAAAAAAAAATATATAACAATTTCTTTTTCTTATTTGTTATGCCTTTTGTCGCCGTTATATTTTCCACCTTGTGAAAAGAAATGTAAAGACATTTTAATTATATTGTTTTCATGCTGTCTCTTCATATGGTAATCACTAACCTTAAAATTGTCAACCACAAGCAGGGAAAAATAATGTTGAACAGGTAGTAGAGAGTTTTTCGACGTATGACGATGGTAAACCTCACGTCGGGGTAAGGCTCGATACAGCAAGCATAAGTTACTTCCGTCCTCCGTATTCTGACATCAATCAGCTCCCATTCGCCGCTGAACACGTAATTTGCCAGATCTACAGTCGATGACCTATTGAAAAACAATTATTGTTTAAACTTAACAACATATTTGTTTTTCCTATGGAAATTTATATAGTGCCACTTGATCATTTATCCAGTCAGTTGAACAGGTGTAGCTCAGCAGGGAAGATTTGAGTTGGTGTCAGTGAGATGTATTATCTGTCACGTGAGATGTGTGCACATCATTTGACTGAAATTTTATGTTTTGAAATGAACCAAAACCCAATCTTCTTCTTCTTCTTATAGTCCATGCCGTGTGACATGATGCTGATATTTATGAACCAGTTCTACTTGATCGTCAGATCATGTACGATATCGGTGTATGGTGACCTTACCACACAATATTCGCAACATACGAATAGAACACAAAACGGTGGATGCACTGTAGCCATGCCTATTTTAGATATGCAACGCAATTCGTTGACTGCCAAATATGAATACACGTGTGTAAACATGTTCTTCACTAAACTTTCTCACTATAGTTATGTGCAAGGAGACTGTAGATGTTATTAATAAAGCTTCCACCTGTTTTAGTAGTCTTCCGTTCGATGTGAGGCAAATGCACTGTCACTGAAATTATAAACAACCAATCCTCCTTTATGCAAGCAGAAGCGATTTCTGGTAAATCTCAATTTAGTCCGGTGAACCACGTGACTATGTTGATATCATGTGAACATCTAGATCTATTCGGCTGATCAGAGGAATAATGTTTCGAGATGACCGTGTGATTTGTGCATTTCAGTGGAAATAATGCGTGACCCTCCCCCACCCTTTTTTATTATATGTTGATGTAACTCTTTAGTAATACACCCGAGTAGATACAATGAAATATTTCGGGCAATAAATTGTGCAGTGTATTGCTTCTTCCTAAATTATTTATTGAATGTACTATTGGTGGTGACAATTGTTTCCACCAACTACTCTCCGCTCCCTCTTCCGAAGAATTTGAAATTCATCACCTGGTGATATCTTTTTTTAATTTTTTTTTTAAAATTGACCTTGGCATCTGTTTCCACCCAGACTAAAATGGGTAGCATGAATTGTAATGAGAAGTGAATGCGGCCAGTGTAATATTTACCACATAATTTATAATCTCATACAGCTTCACGCAGATTTCTGAGGTCAACCGTAAAAGTTCACCTAAAACCCGTCTTGGGAACGCGGCAACGTAAAAAATAAATAAGATCGTCGAAAAACAAAACCAAGATACCGATGTGATCGTCGCTGAAGCTGTGTAGTTCGTGCTTTGAGCGACACTCTTATATAAAAGCACTCGCGTGTTCGAATACAACATTATGTTCAAATTTGAAAGCAACCAGTGAAAAACTGTCGGCATACAGCTTCATGCAGATTCATGCGGTCAACAAAGTTCGTCTGCAAACGGAAGTAAAAACCCGCGCTGGGAATGCGGCAACGAAACAAAAACAGATGTGATCGTCGCTTGTGCTAAATATGTAGTTCATGTTTTGTGAGACACTCTTATATAAAAAAAAACCACACGCGTATTGGAATGCAACGTTGTATAAAAATTTGAAAGCAATCGATGAAGAACTTTTACATTTTTATTTTTACAGAAGATAGATGCTGCAGGGTTTGCACGAGTTTGGCGGTTCACATGGTAATACAAGTCACGCATATCTACAACATTCTGTCTCGTGTACTTTCAGTCAGTTCTGACACAGATCATCTTTCATGGCATGATGTCAAAGTCTCCAGAATCTTCTTTGTCTACCTCTCTCTGCCTCTTTACCCTTCAACTTTCCCACTTTCACGATGTAGTCCAGTTTTCACCTTTGCATGACATGACGAAAGCATGTAGATTGTCTATTTCTGGTGTGGATGAATTTTTTTTAATGAAGAACATCACACGCAACATAAATCCTTCAAGTGTGACGACACTGAGAGTTTTTAACTCTTTTGGTACGAAGCATTTCGCCATACATTCATTGATTATTAAATACATGAGATACATTTCGCAGCTAATTCTGTTCAATTCTTTTATTTTATTCCTTTGGATATGTTTTTTTTTTTTTGTGTTCCACAGTATAATTAGTGAAGTAATCTTAGTATGTGCACATACTTTAGTATTAACAATTTTAAACTTAAACCCCCCCCCTTCCACAGACACACACGCACGCACGCACGTACGCGCGCGCGCACACGCATACAGAATATGCATGTACACATGACAAAAAACCTAGTATTCCTTTCTTGTCTTGATGTGCCATATATGTCTTAGATGGCTTTGTCTATCCCTCCATTCCTTTTTATCCTGTGCAATCCATTTAACGTCTTCGATGGAACATAATCCAGCACCTTTGGTCTCTCTCATCTTCGTTCGTTTTAGGGTTTCTTGTGGACGTCTTCACTTTCTCCGCCCCCCCCCCCTCGCCCATTTTAGTGCCTGTCTGATAATTCACTGCTTATTTTGTTTTACATTTTTTTTTGTGTTCAGCTTGTGGCCAGCATGGCGCCATCTTTTTCTCTTATAATTCTACTACCATACTTCTCTTACATATAATCTTTTTCTTTAACTACATTACATATCTCTGACTACTTTACCTGTTTGTAATGTTCACTTGAAAGCCATCATAGGCCCAGGAGCCAAATTTAAGCTCGCATGTTTGGTCATCAAATGGGAAGTATGTGATATCAATTTTGCAGGAACTTCGAAATTTGGCTGGAGGCGGCCAAAATATCGTTCCATTGCTGTTGACCATGGCTTTGCTATTCATATAACCAGTCGTGTAATCATCTGCACTGGAAAGAAAAGAAACGGGGATTCTTTAATATAAAAAGTAATTAACAGCCGACATATTCTAGAACCTTAGTTATCATATTTGGTCCTTATTTACAACTAAAAGAGTCACGGCCTAGTTACACACTTTTAAGGACAGTCTTTCGACGAATTTGTGGGCCTACCAAAGATGTAACAGAGAATGGAGAGTAGAAAGCTACAATGAAATTATTAGTTTGTTCAAATCACCACAAATTATATCACAACAGCATCTATATTCCTAAGAGGCAAGGAGCGGAGACAAGCATCTGCATACAATTAGGCCAGATATGCAAAACGGATGTGCACGCAAAACCAAAGTTATAGATAAAGACAAAATTCCAGGAGTGGACTAACAACCACAATTTCCCGTCAGAATTTACAGCCGATGAGTGCTAGAAAGAGGATATATATATATATATATATATATATATATATATATATATATATATATATATATATATATATATATATATATTTATATATATATATATATTATGTATGCACCAAATATTCGCTTCTGGACTGAAATAACTCTCTCATTAACACAATAGTTGCTGCTGCCTAATTCTGTCCTACTGGTGGAAACTGCGACTCGGTTGCGTGGTACAGCAGCTGGCAAGGTCTTTGCCTGCTGACTCGACCGAGGCATTACAGCAGAGGTTCTCAAACTGGGTGCGTATGCCAGGGGTGTTGCAGTGAAATTCAAGAAAAGTCGGCTGTAAATTGTTACATTAAAAGAAGACATGAAAATAATTAAAAGTTAAAATTTAACGTGTCTTTCCTCGCAACTGTAGAAAAGAGTTTTTTTTTTTTTTTTTTTAAATTGTTTCACACTCAAAGTGTCTCATACTGCATAAATGCCAACCGCAGCGTGCTAAAAATTGTCTTTGTATTTATCTCGAGGTGCGACCGATCCTCCATCTGTATTCGTGAAGGTGCAGGGGATAAGTAAGGTTGTGATTACATTTTAGCTGAAATTTTAAAGTGGAAAATGTGGTCTGTACAATAGTAACTTTTAGCCTCGTCAAGTAAACACTTAAATTTAAAGGCAATGCGTTGAGAGTCCTGGGCAATCGGTTTTCTTTAGGCCTCAAAGATGTGGTTTTACAGAACTATGCTTAAAATACCCTGGAAAAAAAAGGCAGCCAAGAGGTTTTCAAAGAAGCGGGAGCCTGAAGACAACTAATCACAGACATAGAAGGAGACAGTGATTTCTCGGCTATGTTATGAGAAGAGGGAAAATGGAACATTTGGTGACCACTGGAAAGATCTGTGGAAGGAGGGATAAAGGAAGACAACGAGAGAAGACTCTTGACAGTCTTGTTGCATGGCATGGAGGTGTGTCAGCACACGAACTAATACATGCTGCAGAAGATCGCAGACTGTGAGGAGGCATAATCGCCCACGCCAGTCGGCAAGGCACTTGATGATGATGATACCCTATTCATATTCGCATTAGGCCGAATAGTTGGTGCCGCTATTCTTATTCGGCCGAATATTGAAAATCATTTTTCGGTACAGTCCTAATATATATATATATATATATATATATATATATATATATATGTATATATATATATATATATATATATATATATATATATATAATCTCAAAAGCTGTCTTGATATACGGACGTGAATCATGGACAGTTGGTAAATCAGTAAAAAATCAGTTAGAAGCTGCGGAGATGTACTTTTATATAGGAATGATGACAATACTCTGGACATATAAAAAGACGTTTTCAAAGAAACTGACTCACGAAGAGAACTGACTGTACATAACAGAAAGAGCCAATCTACATTCTTTGGTCATGTGATGAGAAGGAGAAAACTGGAGTATATCGTAATAATTAAAAAGTCGGAGGAGAGGCAGAGGGTGACCGAGAGAAAAGATATTAGGCAGTTTGACATCATGGCATTGAGAATCATCTGTATCAGAGTCGATTGAACATACGCGAGACAGACGGTTGTGGATAGACATGACTACCAAAACCACATGGTAAAGACTCTGAGAATATATATATATATATATATATATATATATATATATATATATATATATATATATATATATATATATATATATATATATTCATACGTATAAGTTTTTATTGTTTCACAGTAAAAAAATCAAATAATCAGATATCAACACAAAAATGCAGAATGCATAGAATGGAGCTAACTTGTCTCTGGCAACACCAGACTTCTTACAGAGTACAAGTGACTACAATGAGGCTGCATGGACTCGAGACATTGTGTCCGCCCCGAGTGCTAGAGGTAAGGACTTGGATTTTTCAACGTGGACTTGGAATTATAGTAATTCCTTCTGGTCTCTTTGTAGTGAGATAGGACGCCCGTGTGTATTGTTGCGCACTTAAAAAACCCATTGGCAGTTGGAAATTGAAAAGAGTACCCTAATGACGCTACCCGGGCAAAATTTGGAGTTGAAAATCTACCCAAAGTATTTTAAGATCCTCGCCGGTCCTACAGAACCTGTGCACTGTGCTGAACTTCTTCGGACTCAAATTTGAGTTAGAAGAAGATAGGAGCACGTATGGGTTACTACCTGTGTGTCATGATGTTGATCCGTTATTCAAACTTCAAACTTCAAGTGACCACAAGGGCGTTAGCTGTGTTCATCAAATCTAAGCCAAACAAATAATCACCTTTGAGATTTCGCTACTATGGTTCGGCTGCTCAATTTAGGGCATAGCTGGCAGCAACCGGATTGCCGAGAAAGTCCTTATCTCCCACGCACTACCCTTATCTCCCAAGCACAGCCGCCATCAGCGAAACAGCGTGGGAACAGTTCCTATAATCACATCCAGAGAAGAGATATTTGTTTTTCAGGTAGCACCATCCCCTCCGCTCCGAGTATATACAAGTTGGAGGAGGAAATAGGTGGACGTAGACAGATATAGCCAATTTCAGACAGTCTGATATTATGATATGGAGAATCACCTCTACCATAACTGACTGAAAGTACACGAGGCAGAAGGTTGTGGATAAACACAATTACCAATGCCATACAACGTGGACTACAAGAAGAATAAAACAACTTTAAACCATGTTGGAGACATGGCCGCATCGAAACGCCTTAGATACCCAATACGTCTAAAAAATTTATGTTGGTAAGTATTACTAACAGACCGTAAACATAACTTAAACAATTTCGCGAAATTTAAAAAGCTCGGTGTTAAATGCATATTCAATATTTCAGAGTCATACTTGAATAAGCACTGAGTTGGAAACATAACGTCATGCTATGCTTAAACACCGTTCAGTCATACAGCGTGAATGGGACGAGAGACAGTCTTTGAAGTACATTGCAAAACCCTTGACTGTAGAGACGACAGTTGCCTGAATGACATCGCACTTTTAACAACTATCTGCCGACATCTTAATATTAGAATGAGAAGGTAACTAGTTCGATTTTACAATATAAAATGTTTACAATCAATTATTTATCTTTAAAAAAATATATATAATTTTACTTTTCAGATTTGAAGTCGAGAGGATTAACATTATGGATGAGATCACATAGCTACAATTCACAGAAATCCCGTTTAACCGTAAAACCATATGGTACAGTTATAATGGGGCACCACAAAACTGTTGCCAAGTAACTGTAGTAAAGGGTGGGTGGGTTGTGTGTTAACTCTATTCTGTTTTTCAGGTATTTGTTTTTTAAACAGCCTCTCACTAAGAAAATCTGCTATTAAAAAATGCAATAGCACACGATCGTCGGCAACACCAAATATTCGTGATTTTAAAATGGGTGACTAGAACAGACAACCGTTACGGTCAATAATGTTATACAATTATATCCCAGTATAGGGGCTGCTGTGACCAAATGATCAAATCGTTTGTCTTACGCTCTGAAGTTTGTACGCTCGATTCACGGAGTGTATGTTTCAACGGATGAGTTGAATTTCTTTGAAAGGATATCCTCCATTTCGTCGCTGGACCTATGGAGTTGCTGCTTGGTGTGACACTCTAGACAGGCGGAAAGAGATCCACCCATATGGAATACGCATTGGTTAAATGAAGTGAATCGTCTCGAAAGGTGTCCAGTATTCAGTTACGCCAAATCTTAATAACACAACACAATCATCCAGATCCCAATGATCTCACTGAGCCGTGGGAGAAAATGAATGCCATGTCTATAATCGCTGGATTCTGGGGTTCATAGCACTTCAGCGACCACCCCACCACGCTTCCTTTCCCCAATAATATTTTTGGGGAGGAGGGAGAAGGATAAGCCACCCCACCTCCAGCAGTTTTTTCCAGACGCTAAGACTCACCCTTTAACCCCGTATAAAAATTATTTTAGAATTATTTGGCTTTTTGCACGTATTTTTTTTTTAAAGTACAGTATTATTAAGGAAGTCGCCGTGGCGGAGCGACTAGTCGCTCGCTGCGAATAGGAAGGTCGAGGGTTCGTTCCCTGGCAGAGCCGGACTCTTTTTTTTTCTTCAAAAATTGACCGTGTATCCCAGGTCGACTCAGCCTTGACTGGGTACTGTGCACAATCCCGGGAAGTAGAGGCAGCCAATGGGATGCTGACCACATCACCTATCTTGTGCCGATTGGTCTATAAAATATAGGTCTAGCCCTATATGCCCTATACGCATATTGGCGTGGAAAAAGGTCCTTTACTTTGCCCCCACTTTACATTATTATTAAACTAGGATTATGCTTCTTGGGACTCCCCACTTTTGTCAAGTGCTTCCCCTTGGCATTTCCTTTGGGTCCATTTCACGTTTCCCGGCCGATCTACACAATGCCTGACCTATCATTCATACTTTCCCTGGTTGTTCGACGTCAGAGGGGTATTACGGTTTCTTGCTCCCAATTACATCAGTGCCGACGTCGCATGTTCTATTCTACACAACGACACAGCTTTCAACGACCATTGAACGCCTAGTACTAGCTCCCACCCCCCTCCCTTTCCCCAACCAACAGCCTGAGCCTAATTCACACGAGAGAGTTTTTATAAAGAAAGCAGTACTACATGACACCCCTTTCACCTATATCAGACTGAGAAAATGCGTAGATGGGGTGGGAAATGTGAACAGGTCCTTTTTTGTATCAGCAACCATGATAAAGTCTAAATCAACACGTACCGATAAACAATGGTTCATCCGGAGGGCGGGGGTGGGGGAGGGAGTGGGAGTAATGCAGTTTGAAGATTGCAGGTCACAATGTGATTCGCCTAAAGCTGTCTCCTTGTATGTTATTCTATGTATCTTCTGATATACATGACATTAATATCCCCTCTTTTAATCTTGTTTCCTGCTTGCTGTTCAATTCTAATCAAGTTTCAATCTTCTGTCACTGCCCAAGTCTATTGTGGGTTTTCATCAGCGAAGCCCTCGCTCACAACCTTGGTTTTTGGCTTTTTTTTTTTTTAGCAATCGCTCTAAAGTTGTCTTGAATGTTATGCGTGGAAGCAAAAGTGGACAATGTGTGATGAAACTGTGGGGAAATTGGAGTCCGCGAGGTTGTAGTTTTTTCTGAATAATATTGGAGAATATTGTTGACAGAGAAGAAATCAGAGAAGAAGAACTAAAAACAGTAAAGCACACACAGCTACAAGCGTAAGTAGAAGTTAAAGGATAGAGGAAAGTTTCATAACAGTGCTAGTTCTAGCAAAACGTAAGTAGGTAAAGGAGCTTTTTTTTCACACCTTTGAGGCTTCCGGAATTTAATACTAGACCTTCATTATATGGACCTCACAGCACTATATGGGTGAGTGATCGACATCATGCTGGCCGCCTTTACTTCCCAAGCCATATGTGGCACTCAAAGTAGCCTTGATCTACCAGAGGGACTAAAGTCAGTTTTGGAAACACATTAAAGTCAGTTTTGGAAACACATTAAAGTCAGTTTTGGAAACACATTAAAGTCAGTTTTGGAAACACATTAAAGTCAGTTTTGGAAACACATTAAAGTCAGTTTTGGAAACACATTAGAGTCAGTTTTGGAAACACATTAGAGTCAGTTTTGGAAACACATTAAAGTCAGTTTTGGAAACACATTAGAGTCAGTTTTGGAAACACATTAAAGTCAGTTTCGGAATCACATTAAAGTCAGTTTTGGAAACACATTAAAGTCAGTTTTGGAAACACATTAAAGTCACTTTTGGAAACACATTAAAGTCACTTTTAGAAGCACATTAAAGTCAATTTTGGAAACACATTAGAGTCAGTTTTGAAAACACATTAAAGTCAGTTTTGGAAACACATTAAAGTCAGTTTCGGAATCCCATTAAAGTCAGTTTTGGAAACACATTAAAGTCAGTTTCGGAATCACATTAAAGACAGTTTTTGAAACACATTAAAGTCAGTTTTGGAAACACATTAAAGTAGCTTTTGGGAACACATTAAAGTCACTTTTGGAAACACATTAAAGTCAGTTTTGGAAACACATTAGGGTAAGTTCTGGAAACACATTACAGTTTTTTATGGGAACACAATAAAGTCAGTTTTAGAAACACATTGGCCAAGATGGGGATGTGAACCATAACTACAGGACCGATAGGCGAGCGTCTAGCCGCTGCGCTACCTCAGCTCCTCGGGCATATATTTCTAGTCCCATATTTACATAAACTAATCGGCACTCGATGGAGGAGGGAGATGAGTTCAAACATAGCATCGAACACCTTGATAACCCATTCATTGCCTGATAACGACTTTAGGCTGCGTTATTCTAGTAGATATCATTCTAATAATTATATTTTTTTTAAAGGAATAAAAGAAAGAAAGAAAAACCTGCACTGACGACGATTCCAACACCAGGCCTTGTTCCGCATTCTTTATAAATATACCGTATTATCCACTTATCTTCTTTCCTGTTGTTTCTTGACATCTATTGCCATCTGGCTACCCTACTTCACTCTTCTATCAGAAATAATTATAGTAAGGGGTGCTTCATTCATGGTGGAACCCAGTATTTCGTTCACTTGGACACTAATAAAGTTATGGCAAGGGAAGTAGGCTTACCTCCATGCATGCAAAGTCGAGTGACATCATAACAGTGCTGGAAATGGCCACCATTGGGGTCCAGTCAGCAAAACATCAGTGCATCCATCCAAGCAGTGAGACCTGACGTCCTTGACGGATTTTCCACAATAAGTAAGAAGAAACTCCACAGGGGAGCATGTACAGCAGGAGTCTACCGATCGTCAGTAGAAGTAACCTCTCGTCGACAAATGTTTCGGCCCACGAGCTCCTAGACATTTTCAGAGAGTGGGCCCACCTGAGTTCATAAGGCTCATGGTTGATTTTCTCCTGCTGCACGTATTACCAGAAGTTCTCGGACAGTGACAAGACGAAATTGGTGACTTTGCAAGAGGTAGTGTGACATACAAAGTGTATTTACATAGTCGCTGCGGTAGCATAATTAGAGAAGTCAGCTTACCTGGACGACCAAGCGGCAAGCTTACCGTTGGTTTATCGGACACATGTTAGACTTTGTTGGCAGATGGCAGAGAGACACTGGCAAACAATTCGGACACAATGGACTTTAAGGGATAAGATTTTCTTTTCACTAGACACCAGGACCAGTGTCGTGGAATGATAAGCCATTACGCATCAGTCCGCAAGACTGGTAACTTAACTTACCTGTAATCGGCACAAAATTCAAACTTGGACTCGTCCGGAAAGATATAGTCCCTTATATCTATATATATAGGCCTTGATTGGACAACATTATTATGTCTACATTTTCTAGTTGCTTTAACTAAACTCCACTTTTAAATGTATATATCTTTGATATATATTAGAAGAGTTATTTGAGGTTTCTTAGAAACCGATTTACTCCTTCCCCATGTATACTGGGAACTCCTTTCTTTACCAACGCCTGAAGTGCGTAAGTGACGCCATTCTTTCTTGCCGGTTCCAAGCGTCCAGACGTGTCAATCTATGCCTGTATAATTTCACTTCTCAAGGCGATCTGGAATGTCTCAGACTTTGCATATGCCTGGGTAAGTTAATTATAGTTTACGAGTACCTAAAATGATGTCTGTAAAGTAGTCACTGCTGTAGAGAGATCAGTGTCGGCTGTGGGATCACACATAGTTCGACCGTTCTTGATCGCTAGAGAAGCGGATTCGAACGTAGACCTTCCCCTGTACAGACTAAATAGCCTATGCCCTCAATAACCCACCCATACTGGTAAACCTAATAACCTTACAAGTGTGTGCTATTTAAACTAACTATAGAAGTCTGTGCATACAAAATGGGGACAGAATTAGGTCAGGACATTGCCGGCCAGTGTGTGAGTGTGTTTGACCCAGATCAATGAATGCTAGGACGGGCTTTGGGGAGTCTAAAGAATAAAGGTACTGACAGTAAATATTGGTGTCTGTGTGTAGAGGGGAGGGGAGAGAGAGAGAGTGATATATGTGTTAGAACACTCTATCTATCTCCACTGTATATCTGACTTGCCTTCTCTTGCACTAAACAGACAGATGAATATAGGAGACTTGTGTCTCCTGGTCTGGAGAGGCATTCTGAGGAATGAAACAGGAGAGCAGCGTGGAGTAGGCAGATGGGGGATGGTGACTGATGCTTGTTCTGTCTTTCCTGTCAAGATGTTACCCTCTTGGTGATGACTAATTCTGAGTTATTTTCTTGACAGGATAAATCCTTTGTGAGGAGCTGGCAGAAGTTTAACAGTTCAACCAACACCCACCAACCATGAATAAACCATAAACTAACCATAAACTAACTACCCACCAGCTGACACATGTGAAGGTTCCTGACATCATCACTATGTGGGAGCTTATAACTCAAACAGCCTACCAGTGCTAGAGCTTAGTGTAGCTCAAAGACAGTGTGTGTCCTAACTGGTGATAGAGACTTGCTAAGTACCAGTACAGTGCTGTGTCCTCTATGGTGAGGTACCCTCTCACTACCTGATCCAGTGGAGCAGAATTCCCAGAGTCAAAGACAGTCGAATCATCCGGAGCTGAGGGAAGCATCATAGACAGAAAGAGGAGAAACTAAGTTTGATGCCTTATATGCTTTGTGCCTCACAGCTCCTATGTTTCCCAATGATGACATAGAGTCATCTCCAAGACCTGCTGTCTGTGTAGGATCTTTGGTATCTAGACATTATTTTCTGAGATTCTTCCACTGATAGCTGGAATTCACTTCAATATTATATGTATATACATTATACTAATTACATGCATTCATTTTCATGGCTGACTTAGGTTTCTCTATGTCACCTTTTTAAGTGTTTAGCAGTTGTGTGTGCAGGTATCTTCATTATATGTGTTAACATGGTTATGATAATGAACTATCATAACCTGGGGGCTTTCTTTAGTAAGTAGTGGGGGTGTCCAGCCAAGTGTGCCTAGAAATATTGTATTCATATACTGACATATTTTGTAGTGCCAATACTTAAGTTGCCCTACTCCAGAGATAAGTTGAGCGTATATTGGCCAGGGGGAATCCCTTAGACCAATACGAGCCAAACGACTCAACATAATTATCTCTGAGTGCTGTTGGTTCTGAAGGAGAAATCCTTACATTAGGCACGCGACAGGAGTGATATGTGACAACCAGCTCACCGAGGCCCATCCCCCAAGACGTTTCGTTGTGTACATAGCCAGCTCGAGGCCCTTTCAGCAGCCCCGCCCAGTTGTTTTAGTGCTGGTGCGTTATGGAACGCCGCGTCAAAAGCTGTCTGGGCGCCAATGTTGGCTATTTCCAAGATGTCATCCGATTTCGCACGAGCGGAGAAAAGCCCACTCAGAATTTCGTTGCCATAACATTATTAGTGTCAGAGTATTGAACGAAATACACCCCATAAATTATTTTATTTAAACATAAATGGAAAGACAATCTTATACCTGTTATAGAGAACAATGTCTGGAAGCCATAGTTTCTCACATGGAATTCTCAGTATATGAAGATTGTTGTAATCTTTAGGATCCCACGTCAATCGTTCGTCATCCCATTCCTGTAAACATAATAATGAAACTGTCGCTGAGTGTGCTTAAATAATAATGCATCTAGCTAGCAAGCTAAACACACGTCATCTAAAGATAATACCTGTATGCATTTATATCATATGGTGAGCGTATGTTTTATAAACGAGGTTAAACATTGATGAATACAACTAATATAATGATACGCTTTGATCAGGGGTGCCGCCATAAAAATAGCTATGAAGGCTGAGAGCCCTTCAGTTCCACAGTGGGTGGGGAGTGGGGGTGTCGGTCAAACGTCTTTTAAATGCGCAAAATAATATCGATGTCAATAATGATAACAGTAATGACAATGTGTTGAATGACAAATATATGTAATAATACAGCTGGAATAATTATTAAACATAGTTAAACAAATACTTACACATGTAACGTCTGTAACTACTTAGAAGAGTCGCTTAGCTGCAATACACATTTTCCGGGAGGGGACAGTGTGAAAAGGGCACACACACACAAGCATCTTTTATTGTCAAGGTGATTGGAAAAAAGGAGGGTATGAGGGAGGTTGTGGTGGTGGTGGTAGTGGGGGGGGGGGTTAGCTCATGGGACCAAAGAAGTCAAGTTCTGACTGATACCCCTGACTTTGACACAGATGGTCTGGTATGGGGGGGGGGGAGACTGGGGGGGGGGGGGCTCTCAGCGGGTCTAAGCAGTCAAGTTCTGGCACCCCTGGCTGTGACACGGATTGACAGATGCAGCACGTCAGCGCCCACGTATTCATTCATACATGCACATATGCTGAGCGTGAGTGTGCGAGATGTAAATACAGCGGCCCCCCCCCCCCCCTTCCCTCCTTGGGATGTTACTACAGGCGTTTTCGTCGTATCTAGGACGGGGTGATGTGAAAATTCTGTAACAAACGTAAAACCAGCTATTTTAAAGAGTGGTAAATCATATACTCTATACTTTTATAATTATATGGGCGTGGTGGGTTTAATGTACCATAAGATGTGATGGTTTAACTTCTCTGGTAAAAACTTCTTACACTCCACTCTTTCTCCGAGAAGCATGGTTCCCTAATTTGTTAAGAGTAGCATATAAACATACATATACAAAACAACATACGATAGACAGCCGGGTGGATGGATGAACAGGTAACAGACAGACTGATAAACGGACAGACAAGTGCATATCCTGCACTTGTTTGCAAACCAACCACAACAGTTCTTCCCTGTTAGTGATTTCACTGGGCAATGTGACTACTATAAGGTGCGGGGTGCTTGTTAGTGATTCCGCTGGGCAAGATGAATACTATAAGTTGCGCGGTGCACGTTGCCTGTTAGTGATTTCACTGGCCAATTTTACAACCATTAGGCGCATGGTGCCTATCAGTGATTTCGCTAGCAAATTTGTCTGCCATTAGGTGCACGGTGCAGTGCTTACATCATTATGGAATTCATCACAAAGCGGTTCTACTGCAACTTTGTATTAAACGAATCCCCTATGTTGGAAGTATGAAGGTGCGTTTAAGACCTCCTGAGCCACGGATGCTGACTGGTGAATAGAGCTACTAATGATGATGAAGGTACCTCAGACTACTCACCATACCATTACTTGAGAATCTTCCATGGGGATGATTATTCATCTTTAAGGTATAGAGCAACAAGAAGGAGAGTTGAATTGGGAGGGGGGGGGAGGGGGGGGGGACAGACAAGCTTTAAACTACACAGACAAAATTAAGACCGAAACAAAGAGATATTTTCTCTTCAGACTAATAGATAAAGCTACTAATAATCGTTTGGTAATAAATAGAATCACTAACAATGATATGGCGACAGAAAGAAATACTTATAATTAGGGCTGTACCGAATATTCGCTTCGTATTCGCTTCGGGGCCGAATAGTGGACCCAATAGCTATTCGGTATTCGGCCGAATAGTGGCGGTCGGGCCGAATACGAATAGTGATTTATGCATACACTGCGATGGACTGAAATAACTTTCTCATTAACAATGTCACAATTTATAGCCGACTTTTCGTGATTTTCGCCGCGGTTCCCCACCCCCCCCCCCCCCCCCCCCCCCACGACATTCGCACCCAGTTTTAGAACCTCTGCTGTAATGCCTCGGAGGAGGCAGCAGGCGCTGTTTCCACGCAACCGGGTTCTAGTTTCCCCCGCTACGACAGATTTAGGCAACGAAGAAGGCATGAAGAAACTTGGAAGTTAAAATTTAAATTTTCTTTCCTCGCCACTGTCGAAATAGGTTTTTTTTTTCCCCCTCGTTTCACACTCAAAGTGTATCATACTGCATAAAATGCCAACCGCAGGTTGCTAAAAATTGTCTTTGTATTTATCCCGACATGCGACCAATCCTCTATTTGTATTCGTGAAGGTGCAGCTGATAAGTAAGTTTGTGACTACATTTTTGCTCAAATTTTGAAGTGGAAAATGTGGTCTGAACAATATTAACTGTTAGCCTCGTCAAGTAAGCACATATCTTTAAAGGCAATGCGTTCTTTTTTGTTGCATTTGTGCGTGTGTATCTGTGTGTGTGTGTGTGTGTGTGTGTGTGTGTGTGTGTGTGTGTGTGTGTGAGAGAGAGAGAGAGAGAGAGAGAGAGAGAGAGAGAGAGAAAATGCATTTTTTTGTACTTTCAGGGTGTCTTTGCCCAAATCAAATTGAAGATATTGCGAACGAGAATATGAAGGTGCATTTAAATTACATCGAACGAACGCCTGAACGAACGATGATTCAAATGCGAATTTGGCACATGGATAAAATTAGATGAAATGTGTTTACTAAAAAAAAAATAGGACAGGCAAAAACTGCATTTTATTTAAAAAAAAAATAAAATAAAAAAAAAAAAACATCTTATGCAATATATCTTTATCTTTGTCTTGCTTGCTACATACATCCAGTTTTAACATATGGCTATGAGTCCTGGACCATCGGTAGCCAGGTCAAACAATTTTTTGATGCCTCAGAGATGTGGTTTTACAGAACAATGCTTAATTAAAATACCTTGGACAGCCTAAAGAAAGCAACCACTAGGTTTTGGAAGAGGCGGGAGCCCGAAGACAACTAATCACAGACATCAGAAGAAGACAGTCATCATTTTTCGGCCATCTTATAAGAAGAGTGAAAATGGAACATGTGGTGACCACAGGAAAGATTTGTGGAAGGAGAGATAGAAAAAGACAACGAGAGAAGATTCTTGACAGTCCTGTTGCATGTCATGGAGGTGTGTCAGCACACGAACTGATACATGCTGCAGGAGATCGCAGATTGTGGCGAGGCAAAATCGACAATACCAGTCGGCAAGATGATGATGATACACTATTCGTATTCGTATTCGTATTCGGCCGTATAGTTGGTCCCACTATTCGTATTCGGCCGAATAGTGAAAATCACTATTCGGTACAGCCCTACTTATAATGTTATGGTAATAGTTCTGAAACTACTGATAATGACATGGTGATAAATAGAACTACTAATAATGATATGGTGATAGACAGAACTACTGATAATGATATAGTGACAGACAGAACTGCTAAGAATGATTTAGTGATAGACAGAACTGCTAATAATGATATGGTTTTGGGTAGAACTACTAAAAATGACATGGTATACAAATAACTACTAACAATGATATGGTGATGGACAGAATTTCTAATAATTATATGAATGGTAGATAGAACTACTAATAATGATATGGTAATAGACAGAACTACTAATAATAAGACAGTCACAGATAGAACCAATCATAATTAATAATAATCATACGGTGATAGATATGAATACAAATACTCATATGGTAATAGACAGAACTACTAATAATGATATGGTGACAGATATGATACTCATAATGATACAGCGATTAGATAGAACTATAATAATAAGACGGTGATAGATAGAATCAATCATATTAATAATAATCATACGATGATAGATATGACTAGTAATACTGAAATGGTGATAGACGTCACTACTGATATTGATATGGACTAGTTAGTATGAATGCTTGGGGCTTACTTTTACATATGATCGACAATGGGAGAGTTTCATCGTTAGCTTATACAGCAAAGGGATGTTTGAAAAAAAAAAAAAGGATACGAAGACATACCTGAGGAATTAAAAAGAAATAAACTAACAGATGTATTCTCTTGAGACGCGTTTTACAAAAATTGATTCACAGTAACAGTAAAAGGGACAATTTGGAAAACATTATTAGTTGTACAAAATAAATATACAGACGAAAAAAATGACGTCCAGCGTCTATGGGGAAGTATATAAACAGGAAAAGGAGAATAAGATCAATACATAAATTACTTTGTATTGTAAGAGTTGGAAATATGACTAACAACGGGAAATGCTGCTAGAAGCCAATGATAGAAGCTTTAACAATATAGTGTCCGCTCTCTGCCTTTTAATATCTCCTAGCCTAATGGCAGTGATGATTTCAGTTGCATACACACGCATGTACAAATAGACAAGAGTCTACGCATACCTGTTCGCGCGCAAATGCACACAAAAACGCGTATATGCAGGCAGAATAAAGTGATTGTATCCCATCTTCGTCGGACTCACGGCGCAAAAAAAAAAAAAAAAGCACGAAATCCACAGCTCCGGCAACACCCCCTTAGATGTAACATACTGCACTCCTGAAGCGTACAATGTCGTTGTCCGAAGAATCCGCCGATTTTTCTCAAAAAGCGAGGTTAACTGCCAGATCTTTTCGGCGCCGAGACAGGAAAACAAACTCACCTACAGAAACACACTTAGACATACAGCCAGCCAGCCATGCAGGCAGGAAGACAGGCAGACATACAGACAGAGAGGCAGACAGGCAGACAGACATACAGAGAGATGGATGGATGGGTGGATAGATCTGAAGTGAAATTACCGATGGTGCGAATTTTTAAAATGATTTTGGCTCCCAGATGGACCCCGGTTCTTCAGATAATAGAAAACATTATGCAAAATATAGGTACCCAAAGAAATGCTGATCAAAGCGAGGGCTGATTGACACATTTGTCAGAGCCATGAAAATTGTCCTCACTGTTGCCATTTATCATAATGAACATCTACTGTAAGAAGCCCTGAGACCGGACAAGGGGAATTAACAGATTATGACAGAAATTAAGAATGAAAATTCCAGTCTGCACTGAAAGAGGTTTCCGATAAAGAATGCACGCCCATCTCGGTATACATTCCCAGCCCGTTCTAGATATGTGGAAAACGAATTTTTCTATAGAGGTTGTATACAATAATTAAAACATTTCCTAATAGTAAAATACATAAAGACAAAAGCAATCAAATAAATAAATAAAAATGTACCTAACTTTACCTTGCTGAGAAGAGTCGAGTGCCGACTGTAATGGCTGAGAAGGGAGGAGGAGGAGATGTGATTGTGTGGAAGAAGAGTCTCCCTGCTATAAAACTTCAGGAATCTGATATTCTGGTGTCTTTAACTCTTGGTTATTGTTTCATAACTTCCTGTTACTTTGCTTACTTTGAATATGGTGGAGTTTTATAAGTTCTTTCAAGCGAGTTGTATTCGACAGAATATTCTATACCAAAGCAAACCTGTTGCGTCTAAACAGGAGGCATACAATTCTGACTTATTACAATGCGACGTATACCGATGTACCACCGTGTTTGTAGTCAAATCTCTTAACTGGCTGCATGAAAACGATACAGATAACGAGTTTTTTCAGTACGCCTATTTCACACTCTCCGAGAAAAAAAGCATTGACGCACAAAATTTTGATTAGAGTGTAGGATCAGATCAGTACAGTACCTCAGAAAACGTCACTCAAAACTATTGTATGATGGTCATCTGTGTCCAATGGTGGACGGACAAATTACACATAATATCGTGGATTTATTCATGAATGCGTTGTCCTGCTACAATCTACAATCGATTCTCATTATCATGATAAAAGGATCGTAAAGCTAATGGAACGAACACTCCCTACAGCAACCGATTACTGTTCCTACTTCCAGACATTACTTGAGATTGGACGCTTTGATGAATCTGAGAACCTACTTATCTCTTGAATGTTTTATCTTTTGATAGCTGCCAGAAGTTACGGTTGGCATACATCGACGCGTTTCTTGAAGAGTAGCAATACTAATAGTATACAAAGGAGTAAAAAAAGCATCCAGGATAAATTTGAAAATTACTAGATGTATAATTTACGAACGCAGCTTGGTAAAATTGGAGTAATGTTCCGAATCAGATTACCTTTTCAGAGCAATGCTATTTTCCTACTGACAAAATATTTGTATAATCACTTTCGCACCTTTTAAAAGAAGACAATAAAGAACGTAATTGATCAATTTTGAGTTTTTAATGCAAACACTGTTGTAACTTTAGCGTGTGAAATAAAATACATAGAAACTGAATGGTTTAGATAATGACTGGCACACATATTGAATGGCACCGAATGAAGTGGAAGAAAGAAACAGTCATGAAGGAACAGCTTAGACAACAATAATTTTGAGCTAGAGAGACAAAAACGTGATTCGTACCGGTCTCCAAAATACTACTGTGACTCTCTGTAGGAGCATATATGTTTATACTCAAGGTACCTCGATACCTTATGTCACTTGGAGGATAAGCAGGACGTTGCAGTGTGAAAGATACATGATCCCAAATTGTGTACTTTAACTCGCTTGTAGGTGCTGTGCCTAAGTTCTTCTTGCTGGTTAGTCTCGGCATTTTCGGTATTGCTAAAGCAAACATTCTTTTAACTTCTTTTAGGCAATCGCATTGTTGTTCACTATTGAGCCTAAACTGTCTTAACTAACTGTACAATCAGAGTTTCTCTTTGACAATTTACGGATAGTATAAATAAGTCCGCGAGTTGTTGTATGTGACAAGAATAACAATCTGGTAATCTGGTAATATGGTAATCCTAGTTTCAGCTTCATAGCAAACGGGTCACCCCACAGTTGCTCCGCTCCTGTGCCAACGAAAAACAAACGCAGCTCACAGTGTCACGCCATGTACTCAACTCAGAAGCTGGGCGACGAAACTACATCCTTTCAGTTTACAAATGGAGCAAAAATGCAACGGCTACCGTCTGACAGAGAGAAAAAAAAGAACATTTGCCACGGCTTTAAAAAAAAGGTGGCAGTGCATAGTTCACCCAACAGCCATGCAGTTCTTTGGCACCTTGAACTTGGGTTTCGGACTGCGACTCCCTACTAAGATATTATTTTATGTTTTGTTATCACAACTGATGTCACTGCACATTGGGCATATCCATGCGTGCTCAGTTCTCCGAAGCAGCAGCCACTCCAAAGTACTTCTACTAATTGTACCCATAAGAAGCTGGTTATATTGTCTCCTTTCTCGGCCTCGAAGACGGCAAAGACGTGCGTCACCATGCTTAACTCCCATGTCACGCAATCGTGTTAGTGTCAGGGATTCATCATTCTCCACTAGCCCAGTTCGTACAGCGTTGACTATATCTGCTCTGTCCATACTTTTTCCCGCAATCATTAGTGCAGTGCTTGCCAGTTGGTCTGCTCGCTCATTTCCCTTCACACCCGCATGACCCGGTGTGTAGATCCAGGTTACGGAGGTTAAGTGCGATTTCCGAATGCTTTCTATCCAATCAGAGCGCATACTGTCTGTTGCTATCTTCTGAAGCATATTCCTTGAGTCTGAGACAATTACTACCTGTTTGGCGGCTTGCTCGGAGACCCATGCTAAAGCTCTAGAAGCAGCGGCTATTTCCATTGTCATGCTTGACGTGTTTGTCTGGTAAGCACCGCTGTCCTCATGTATTGTTTTCCCCTTTCTTTGCGCAGTGTATGCCCATGCTGACTTTGATCCGCGCTTCACGGATCCATCTGTGTAGATGATGGTATCTTCTGGGTCTGAATGCTGATCTATAAGTTCCCTTACTTCTGTGTCTACGGCGGCAGGAATTTGATCCCTGGAGTACCTTCCGAGTGTGATGACAACCTTAGAGATACCATGCTTGTCTACTGGTGTGATCGTCCATTCTTTTCCGTGACTGATCACGTCTAGGTCACATACCTGCTGGATTAGGTCCTCAGCCTTTGTCATCCAAGAGCGGCCTCTTTTGAGACGCGTTCCTTTTGTGTCGTGTATAGCTTTGTGTAATGGGTGGTTAACGTCTGCCGATACCCTCATGTAAGCCTTGACCTGTGCCACTTTGTATCTGCTAGTCATAGTCGGCAGACCCAGGACATAACGCATGGCGTTGCAGGAGGTGTCTTTTGTGCAGCCGAGTATGAGTCTCATGGCCTCATTCTGTACTCGGTCCAGTCTTTCTAGCTGGGTTCTGCTGTCAGTGGGGAGGGCAAGACCGTAGTCAATGACGCTAAGCACAAGCCCTTGATAGAGAAGGAAAAGTAGACGTTGTTCAATATCAGCTGCCGCTAGCACCTTGAGTGCTGTCAAACATTTCCTGGCTCTAAGTATGAAGTTGACTACGTGGCATTTGTATGACAAGCATCTGTCAAATGTCATGCCCAGGTATTTCATGGTGTCCGTTCTCTCAATGTCCACACCACAGATGCTTACGACTAGCGTTGGTGTACTAACGATGTGGGTATTCAGAGAGAACCATGTTAAGGAGGCTTTGGACGGATTCACCTGAGCTCTTGATTCCTGGCACCACTCACTAAGTCTGTCTAGTTCGTGTTGTAGTGTGGTTGTAATTTCCTGCCTGTTTTTACCTCGACGGTAAACAAGGATATCAAGAATAACAAATAACCTGCTAGGCAAGTACAGTGACTGGCGTATGAAATCTACATCGTTAGATAAGCTTAACTTCTTAACTATTTTTCTCCCAATTGTCGTGGAGTAAATAGCCAACCCTACACGATGGACTAGTCGTGACGCTGACTTCCCTAAGCGGGCAGTCACATTTCAAACTTAAACCCGTCCGGACGGGTATATAGTCCCTTATATTGATATGCCTTTATCTGGTGAAATATTCATTTCTAGACCCTCTAGTTGCTTTAAGAAATCTTCATTTTCAAACTTGCAACTGTGGGCTGAGTATTTCTGGTGTTTAATTCATAAATTCATGTAAGCCTGTTTACTCCTTGGGTATGAATACAGGGACTTCTTTCCTAGAGACGCCAAGCGCAGTTTTGAGCGGCATTCTTTCGCCTGATCTCCAAAGTGTCATGACGTGTATACAGTCTATGAATAAAAGTGGCGCATACAAAGAACCAGTTTTATCTTTGAAGAATTCCTAAGCTTGGGTAAGTTGATTATAGTTTACGAGTACCATAATATATGTCTTTTTAAAGTTGACCACTGCTGCAGGGAGGGAAGTTTCAGCTGTTTGATCGCACAGAGTTGGGCCGTTCTTGATGTCCAGAGATCAGGCTCCGAACATTAAACCTTTCCCTGTGCAGACTAAATAGTTTGTGCTCTACATAACCCACACCATTTGTAAAGATATTAAACCCTACAAGTAATTATTCTCTGACTAGACAAACGAAGTTTTGTGCCTCTTACCAGAAATATGGTAATCTTTTAACAGTTAACTGCTGTGACGTCAGAGCTCGACGCTCTGAGTCAAAGGTGTGTTTGGCAAGGAAATATCTAGTGTGTAGTAGCAGCCTATATATATATATATATATAAGTATATATATATATCTACCAACGGAATACATTGTATGCCTGCGAGTACAGATGTGAGGGTGGAGAGAGGATGATCTATGTGTGGTAGTGTCTATCTATCTCCACTATATACCTTGTCTTCTATCTGGTGTACTAATTTACAGACAGATAAATGAAAGGAGACATTGTTTCCTGTTCTTGAGAGTTACACTCTGAGTAATGGAGAAGGGTAGCAGAGTGTGGGGTGAGCTGGTGTGTGATTAAAGTTGATTACTAATTCTGAGTTCTTTCCTGACAGGATGAGATCCTTAGAGATCAGGCAGACGAATCACAGTTCAGCCAACAACCACCAACCCATACCATTCTGGACACCAAGTATACCCAAAAGTCCTGTATATTGTTGCCACTACCTCAACATGGCAAGAGCTTGTTTGTTAGTTCCAGGACTGGTGGACAATTGCAGACACTTATGTCGTCAATCCAGAAAACCAGTTTTCATGAGCTTTGTTGGGCTCTTATGCAGTTCCTGTGTCCGCACCTGTGAGACAGTTAGCGGGCACCACAGTCTTCAAGAGCTTTGTTGGGCTCCTATGCAGTTCCTGTGTCCTCACTTGTGAGACAGTCAGCTTGTACCAGATCAAATTGAAGCATAGCTACCTATTGAGTCAACCACAGTCAAATCACCATGGGCTGAGGGAAGCAGTGACCTACGAACTGGGATAAGTAATCTCTTAATTACATACATGCTATCTTCCCACAGCTCCTTATGATTCCTATGATGAACTCATGTAATATACAAGAACTACATCTGGCTGCTTCAACATCTTGGTTGTGTCATTGATTCCTGAACTCCATTCACTAATCATTCTTGTTGATCTATTCAAATATATATATATATATATATATATATATATATATATATATATATATATATATATATATATATATATATATATATATATATTTACTTATTACATGTAAAAATTTTCATGGCTGACTTGGGTGTCCCTCTTTCACCATTCTAACTGTCTAGCTTTTATGTTTGTGTGAGTAATAAGTGTAATCTGTGTTAACATGGCTATGATAGTATACTATCATAACCTGGGGGCTACCTTTTTATAGTAGTGGGGGTGTCCAGCCAAGTGTGCCTAGGAATATTATATATTTTGTAGTGCCAAAGCTTGAGTTGCCCTGAAATAAGTTGAGCGTATATTGGCCACTGGATATCCCTTAGACCAATACGAGCCAATGACTCAACATTATTATTTCACAGTGCTGTTGGTTCTTAAGGAGAAATCCTTAAATCAGGCACGTGATAGGAGCGGTATGTGACACCAATCAACATTTGATAGGCATTTAGCCTTTCTGTGAACCCCACCGCACATCAAATGCGTCCTCGTACATGTTCCGTTTGTTCAAAGCTCACGAAAGAAATGTGACACCCTCCGTATATATCTTCTTTGCATACATTGACGATTCTGAGTAATTTGGAGCACACTACTTTCCAGTAAGATAAATTCAAAGTGAAAGAGGCTTTGAGAAAGTCATGCTTTTTTTAATTAAAAAAATTGAATATTTAAACTAAATTGTCATCACAATTAATCAAGTAACAGAAAGTGTATTGATCAGCACTCATAGAAAGAAGTAGATAGATAGAAGAACACACTAGAGGAAAAAAAAAAACGACAGCTATAGTTACCGTGCCGTGAATTGAACCTGTCACCTCCAGACTTCGTCTGCGCCTCGCCATGAATACAAGTGCACTAAAAACATGGTCAACTAGGCATCCCCCCCCCCCTTTCCAATAAAAAGGGTGACTTATTGGCCATGTCTTATCGTACAACTTGAAATCCACAACTATGGAATACGGACAGAAATCATTTCAAACCATTTAAACGGCACCATGGGTTACAGAAATGTATATTAATGAAGCATTTGTCGAATAACAATCACAGCA
>CAJHNH020000805.1:0-2500 GCA_905116865.2 Candidula unifasciata | reverse complement strand
ATTATGTTAACACTCGGCTGCGAACGCGAAGGACGTTGATTCAAATCCGTATATGCTGGACTATATTTGCTCTAAGGTCGATCCAGCCCTAAATAGGTATTGTTAAAAATTATGGGAAGTAAAGGTTGCCGGCATAAAGCTGACCATATCATACACTAAGTGCCGATTTGTCTAAAATATAGGTCTGGCCCAAAATGTCCAACACGCCTTAAGGTGTGGGGGAAAAATAATTCATACCTGTTTTTTTATGTTCTTTTTGTAACATATTGTTTATACCTTAGCATAAACAGTGATATCTTCAACTATTTTGTTTGTTTACTTTTATTTGGACACCATATTGACGGGCAAGGTTAGGTAAAATAAAAATAAAAAAAATATTTTTTGTGTGGTTTTCCTAAAGTCGTAGGAAAGCTGGTTACTAGAAGAGAATGGGGCCTCGACGTGTGATTTTGTTAGGATAGTCCCTGCAATGCACCCTTGCCAGGATAGCCACTGCAGTGCACCCTTTCCAGGATAGCCACTGCAGTGAACCCCTACCAGGATAGCCACTGCAGTGAACCCCTACCAGGATAGCCACTACAGTGCGCCCTTGCCAGGATAGCCACTGCAGTGCACCTTTGCCAGGATAGCCACTGCAGTGAAGCCCTACCAGGATAGCCACTACAATGCGCCCTTGCCAGGATAGCCACTGCAGTGCACCCTTGCCAGGATAGCCACTGCAGTGAACCCCTACCAGGATAGCCACTGCAGTGAATCCCTACCAGGATAGCCACTGCAGTGAACCCCTACTAGGATAGCCACTGCAGTGCACCCTTGCCAGGATAGGCACTGCGGTGCACCCCTGCCAGGGTAGCCACTGCAGTACACACTTGCCAGGATAGCCACTGCAGTGCACCCTTGCCAGGATAGCCACTGCAGTGCACCCTTGTCAGGATAGCCACTGCAGTGCACCCTTGTCAGGATAGCCACTGCAGTGCACCCTTGCCACGATAGCCACTGCAGTGCAGATTTGCCACGATAGCCACTGGAGTGCACCCTTGACAGTATAGCCACTGCAGTGCACCCTTGCCAGTATAGCCACTGCAGTGCAGTCTTGCCAGGATAGCCACTTCAGTGCAGCCTCGTCAGGATAGCCACTTCAGTGCAGCCTCGTCAGGATAGCCACTGCAGTGCATCCTTGCCAAACTTCATTGGTTAGACGGTACAGGATTGTAAATCTAAAGTGTTAAAATTATGTTCTGGCGAGAAACGAGTAGCCCGTGACGAGAGCGACGTTTTGCAAGGAACATGCTACATGATCATGATAATTATTTTACTCTATGCTACGAATAAAACTTTCGTTGCTTGTGATAAATTTCTTTTCCATGTTTCGTATGTAGAGTTTATTCAATTTTTTTCTCCCCCGGTGTTACCGGCAGCCACGCTTTAAAATCGTGACCAAACCCGATTTTATTTGTAAGTTCCTATGACAGCAGACGCAAACATGTAAAGAACCTAACTCACATAAAGAAAAATTATATTTTTGACAAACATTGCGATCGATAATGTGGGCTCTAAATTTTTGTGAGTGGTGTTTAAATGTATCAGTTTGGTGTTAAAATGTACCAGTTTGGTGTTAAAATGTACCAGTTTGGTGTTAAAATGTACCAGTTTGGTGTTAAAATGTACCAGTTTGGTGTTAAAATGTACCAGTTTGGTGTTAAAATGTACCAGTTTGGTGTTAAAATGTACCAGTTTGGTGTTAAAATGTACCAGTTTGGTGTTCAAATGTACCAGTTTGGTGTTCAAATGTACCAGTTTGGTGTTCAAATGTACCAGTTTGGTGTTCAAATGTACCAGTTTGGTGTTCAAATGTACCAGTTCGTAAAAGTTACCAGCCAGACTGCCTGGCTACCAGGTGTCAGTTTCGCTTATGTATCAGTAACTTTCAACTTGTGAAGGTTGGCTTAGTTTCTTGTAAAATCATGGCATCTTGTAAGTCACTAAAGAGACACGAAAAGTTCACCTTGGCAGCTCTCATCATCAATCAGTAAGTCCTTTACAGAAGGTCGCTCTCTTCACTGCACGTCTGAAAGTATCCCTTTCCCTAGCCAGCTTTCCGGCCCCATGTGCTTTCAATGCCATGCATCTTTAATGTCTTGTATACATCTTCGCGGCGGTTGACCCCTGCCTCGCCTTCCACAAACTGCACCTTTCATCACCGTCTCTTCCAAGTAACCATGCCGCTTTATGTGGCTAAAATACTTCAACTCTCGGAACAGAATGCTGTTTATGAGCCAGTGTTCCTTAATATTCAACTCGTTCAGAATGTCGATGTTTTTCCTCTTCCTGATCCATGGTAGTCTAAGAATTTTTCTATAACATTTCAATTCAAAAGCTCCAATCTTTTTCCTCAGTGACTGAGTGTCTGTCCAAGACTCACAGCCGTAAGTTGCCACAGGAAAAATGCACGATCTCAAAATTGTACTTTAACCAATTTACTAATGCTTTGCCATAGTTT
>CAJHNH020000804.1:207500-230860 GCA_905116865.2 Candidula unifasciata | reverse complement strand
TTCTTCTTCTTTTTTTTTTTCCCTTCGCTTCTTGTCTCTGTCTGTCTGTCTTCTGTCTGTCTGTCTGTCTGTCTGTCTGTCTGGTCTGTCTGTTGTCTGTCTGTCTGTCTGTCTGTCTGTTTTCCCTTCTGTCTGTCTGTCTGTCTGTCTGTCTGTCTGTCTGTCTGTCTGTCTGTCTGTCTGTCATTTATGGGACACCCTGTAATGTTGATGTTTTCTACATGTGGACATTTATCGGACACTCTGTAAGGTTTATGTTTTCTACATGTGGACATTTATGGGGCACCCTGTAATGTTTATGTTTTCTTCATGTGGACATTTATGGGGCACCCTGTAATGTTTATGTTTTCTTCATGTGGACATTTATGGGGCACCCTGTAATGTTTATGTTTTCTTCATGTGGACATTTATGGGGCACCCTGTAATGTTTATGTTTTCTTCATGTGGACATTTATGGGGCACCCTGTAATGTTTATGTTTTCTTCATGTGGACATTTATGGGGCACCCTGTAATGTTTATGTTTTCTTCATGTGGACATTTATGGGACACTCTGTAATGTCATTGACTTGTGGTAACTGTAGATTTCGATTTTCATGTTGTCTAGTGTGTTTTCTACTTCATTCTATGAGTGCCTATCAATACATTTTATGTTTATTAATTTATAATATTTAACGGCCTCAAGGGTTCTCCCTTGACGTATACACACCGGAACCTACCAATCAGACACCTTTCTGAAATGTTTGTGTTTTCTAGACAAAGCATTAAGGTCTGCTGTGTTCGTAAATTGTTGCTGTAACCTATGGTACCATTTCAATGGTTTGAAATGAATTCTGTCCGTGTTCCATGGCTGTGGATTTCAAGCTGTACGATAGACATGGCCAATAAGACACCCTTTTATGGGGTGCCTAGTTGACCATGTTCTTAGTGCGCTTGTTTCCATAGCGAGGCGTATACGTCGTCATGAGGTGACAGGTTCGATTACCGGCACGGTAACTAAAGCTTTCGATTTTTATGTTGTCTAGTGTGTTCTATCTTTCTACTTCTTTCAATGAGTGCCGATCAATACATTTTTGTTACTTTATAATATAAAATATTTAACCGTCTTAAGTGTTTCACCTCTGTTTATTTATGGAAATGATTTGCCCAAAGGCACACCATTTGCCTCACTCTTTCGGTGTCGTTTCGTTTACGAGTGCAGTCTTTACTTTAAAAGAGGTGATACTTTTGCCAGGTTTAATCATCAAAGTTTACTTTGAGATAAGAGGTCTGAGTCCCAGCGTAGTGAGATCATTAATGCAGTACAATCTGCAAGGACCCGCAGGCCACTCATTTGGCCTAGGAGGGCCGGATTGCGTCCACGAGTCGCCGTGAAATAGCCCCTGATTATGCTTTCCCCATGCAGATAACCGTTCTGCAGAGAGAGAGAGAGAGAGAGAGAGAGAGAGAGAGAGAGAGAGATAAAGAGACAGAGAGAGAGGGAGCCCTATGGGATGAAACCGAGCGCTATAAAGACGAGCATCTTAACTTAAATGTCACTGACTTTTCCAAGTAAACTGAAATTAACTCTCTCTCTCTCTCTCTCACTCTCTCTCTTCATCGCTCTCTCTTTCTCTCTCTCTGTCTCTCTCTCTATCCACCCACAGCATTATAAAAACTTTGATGTCATTGACCTTTCTAAGTAAACTGAAATTAACTCTCTTTACTCTCTCTCTCTCTCTCTCTCTCTTTCTCTCTCTCTCTCTCTCTCTCTCTCTTAGTTTCTCTATGCTTTTCTCTCTCTCTCTTTTTCTATATGCTTTTCTCTCTCTCTCTCTTTCTCTCTATGCTTTTCTCTCTCTCTCTCTCTTTTTCTCTATGCTTTTCTCTCTCTCTCTCGCTCTCTCTCTCTCTTTGTCTCTATGCTTTTCTCTCTCTCTTTTTCTCTATGCTTTTCTCTCTCTCTCTCTCTCTCTCTCTCTCTCTCTCTCTCTCTCTCTCTCTCTCTGCTCCCCTCGCCCCATATGAAGACGTTTTAATGTCATTGACCTGTCCAAAAGTCAACAACCATAATGGCTTCATTCACACAAGCGTGACAAATAAGGAAGAAAACGCATCTCTATCTTCTTCATCTCAATCTATGTTTCGGTAACGCAACAATGCATCAACAGGATATCGTACAAGGACACAATGAAGTTCCCGGTGATTTCTTCAAAGAGTGACATGAATGCCCCTCCTCACACAAAAATGTGACCTGTGTTTGCAGCCATAATTACCAGGTCACACGGTAAATTGTAAACATGTTGTTGCCCCTAAATAAACCTTTGAACTTCGACCGACCTGGTATTTAGAAATATACGTAATAAATATGAAAGTAGGATGGGAATCTTACACCTTTAGAGGTGTCAAAGTACAATCGTAAATATCAATAAAAAAAATTACTGAAGAAATCTATTGAAGAAGTCATTTGAACACTCACATAAATCAGTGAGGCGGTGCTAAAGTGCAGGACAGAACCTGAACTGTTGTGTGTACTTGAGACTTGGGGGGGGGGGGGGGGGGGGGGGGGCGGGGGGGGTGGGGGGGGGGGGGGGGGGCAGTGAGCACATTTACTGTAGAAACTGTCCACTGTGAAATTACATTTTAAAATGATGAAGATGAAAATAACGTTAGGCGGAAGAGGCGAAGGAAGTAAAGAAGAAGAAGAAGAAGAAGAAGAAGAAGAAGAATAAGAAGAAGAAGAAGAAGTAAAAGAGAAGACAGAAGAGAAGAAAAGAGAAGAGGAAGAAGAAAGAAGAAAACAGAAAAATAAGAAACGAAAAAAGAAAAGAAGAAGAAGAAAGAAGAAGAAGAAGAAGAAAAGAAGAAGAAGAAGAAGAAGAAGAAGAAGAAGAAGAAGAAGAAGAAAAGAAGAAGAAGAAAGAAGAAGAAGAAATAAGAAGAAAAAGAAGAAGGGGGAAGAAGAAGATTGTCAGCATATATCTATATATGTGTCTGCATATATCTATATGTGTGTCAGCATATATCTATATGTATGTCTGCATATATCTATATGTGTGTCAGCATATATCTATATGTGTGTCAGCATATATCTATATGTGTGTCTGCATATATCTATATGTGTGTCAGCATATATCTATATGTGTGTCAGCATATATCTATATGTGTGTCAGCATATATCTATATGTGTGTCTGCATATATCTATATGTGTGTCAGCATATATCTATATGTGTGTCAGCATATATCTATATGTGTGTGTTTGTGTGTGGGTATTTTTCAAGAATGTCTTTGCACTTCTGTCCACAGGACCACTAGAAACTCTGATGAACTTCTAACCAGACACCATTTGAAAAATATCTACTTTCTCATTTCCGGCATGTCATTGAAAAATTTTGCGGAAAAGAACCAAAGCGAACAATTTAAGGATGGCCGCACCATTTTGGCTTGATCTCCTGCCTGCGGAAATATTGGTGCCTGGTCAGTTCCTTGGAAAAGTATTTTTCCAATCAATATTTCTGCGACGGAATAATTTTTAACGCTTCTGACGGCTGCCTCGTGCATTTATTGCGTGTGTAGGCTGTTGGCTTTTCCGAGACTGCAGGATGCTTGGATTTTTTTTTCGGCAGACATGGCAATGGGAATTGTATGGGCTTTTCGTTGGAGCTTGAACAGAACAGGCTTGAGAAGCCTATGTCCTGACGCCTGTTTGCTGTCCAACGATTCTAAACTTTGTTAAAAGGAAATAATTCAGGTGATATACAAACCTGTGCCTTTTTTAAATGTTTGCACAGAGTTGAGAAGTCCTTGTCCTAGCACCTAATCCTAGTCATTTGCCCTACGATTCTGAAGACTGTTGCAAGGGAAGAGCTCAGGTATGACACAAACATGTATCTTTTCAATTGCTCGACAGACTTGAGATTGCAACGTCCTGGCACCTAGTCGTCTGCCAAACGATTCTGAAGACTGTTGCAAGGGAAGAGCTCAAGTATGACACAAACATGTATCTTTTCAATTGCTCGACAGACTTGAGATTGCAACGTCCTGGCACCTAGTCGTCTGCCAAACGATTCTGAAGACTGTTGCAAGGGAAGAACTCAGGTATGACACAAACATGTATCTTTTCAATTGCTCGACAGACTTGAGATTGCAACGTCCTGGCACCTAGTGGTCTGCCAAACGATTCTGAAGAGTGTTGTAAGGAAAGAGTTCAGATAGGACACTGCTTTTTCAAATGTTTGTGCAAGTTTTCAGCAGCCAGCATCATGACAGCTTGTTCGTCTGCCACTCTCTTGGTGATTCACACCAACTTGTGACGTAGCAGCAGTTAACTCGGTATTCTGTGCACAGATGTGAATGTCAGTCCACATCTAAACCACCATGGCCGGTCTACCTGTGCCTTATGTTGCCAACTATTCTAGTGTCAGCGCCCATCTCCCCCATCCTAGCCTACCTCTGCCATATGTTGCCAGCTGCCCCACTGGATCGCGTTTTGTTACCAATGTGAAACATGGACTTTTACCAGTGTATGAAAGCTATCATGTTAGACGTGTTAGCATGTCTAACATCCACTCTGTAGTTGGAGCAAAAACTATCAAATAAGTCTTTTTATTGACTTGACTGACGTTTGCCCAACCAGAACATCATACAGAGCAATAAACACCCGGTGACAGGTCCCAGAAACCCTGTTCAACCCATAGGAGGTTTTATATTATGGCCCCCGGCAAGAGCCAGGGTGAGGTTTCAAACAACAACAAAATTGCTTTCAACATGGGGACGGATTTCATCTTGTTATTATCAGAGTCAGACATAAACTGTTACCTGTTCCGATTCTCGATAAGGGATAGACATGTTTTCTATCGGGTGCACAAAATACAAAAACAATCATACTGACCTGTACTGTTTGTGGCGACTGTAGTAGGGATGCGGCCTTAAATCCGGAGGCTAACGACACCCTTCTTTCTCAGTCCCTTCATATCGCCCCATAAGTTCTAATTACAGACACCAAAGACCTATGTCAAACATGGACTCTAACCAGAGAGCCAAAAATGTCAGATAGGTTTTGTTAACAATGTCAAATATGTGCTCTAACCAGGGAGCTACAACTGTCAGATAACTTTTGTTAACAATGTCAAACGTACTCTAACCAGAGAGCCAAAACTGTCAGATGGGTTTTGTTAACAGTGTCAAACATGCACTCTAACCAGAGAGCCAAAACTGTCAGATGGGTTTTGTTAACAATGTTAAACATGGACTCTAACCAGAGATCCAAAACTGTCAGATAACTTTTGTTAACAATGTCAAACATGGACTCTAACCAGAGATCCAAAACTGTCAGATAACTTTTGTTAACAATGTCAAACATGGACTCTAACCGGAGATCCAAAACTGTCAGATAACTTTTGTTAACAATGTCAAACATGGACTCTAACCAGAGATCCAAAACTGTCAGATAGGTTTTGTTAACAATGTCAAACATGGACTCTAACCAGATTCAAACATAGGCTCAACAACTGGAGCTAAACCTATCAAATAAGTTTCGTAAACAATGCCAAACATGAACTTAAACCAAAGAAGGAAAACAAGCACTGTTATATTACCGGTTTCAAACATAGGTTGTACAGTTGGAGTCAGATCTGTCAAACATGTATCGGTGACAATGTCAAACATGGACCTTAACCAGCTAAGGAAAATATATCGCATACCAACGTCAGACATAAGCTCCTGTTACACGGACTAATGTCAACTCCTGCCACATGTACTAATGTTAGCTCCTGTCACACGGACTACTGTCAGCTCCTGTCAGACGGACTAATGTCAGCTCTCGTCAGATGGACTAATATCAGCTCCCGTCACATGGACTAATGTCAGCTCCCGTCACACGGACTAATGTCAGCTCCCGTCACACCGACTAATGTCAGCTCCTGTCACGTCTACAACTGTCAGCTCCTGACACGTCTACAACTGTCAGCTCCTGTCACGTCTACATCTGTCAGCTCCCGGCACACGGACTAATGTCAGCTCCCGTCACACGGACTAATGTCAGCTCCCGTCACATGGACTAATGTCAGCTCCCGTCACACGGACTAATGTCAGCTCCCGTCACACCGACTAATGTTAGCTCCCGTCACATGGACTAATGTCAACTCCCGTCACACGGACTAATGTCAACTCCTGTCACATGGACTAATGTCAGCTCCCGTCACACCGACTAATGTCAGCTCCCGTCACACGGACTAATGTCAGCTCCCGTCACACGGACTAATGTCAGCTCCCGTCACACAGACTAATGTCAGCTCCCGTCACACGAACTAATGTCAGCTCCCGTCACACCGACTAATGTCAGCTCCCGTCACACGGACTAATGTCAGCTCCCGTCACACCGACTAATGTCAGCTCCCGTCACACCGACTAATGTCAGCTCCCGTCACACGGACTAATGTCAGCTCCCGTCACACGGACTAATGTCAGCTCCCGTCACATGGACTAATGTTAGCTCCCGTCACACGGACTAATGTCAGCTCCCGTCACACGGACTAATGTCAGCTCCCGTTACACGGACTAATGTCAGCTCCCGTCACATGGACTAATGTCAGCTCCCGTCACACTGACTAATGTCAGCTCCTTTCACACGGACTAATGTCAGCTCCCGTCACATGGACTAATGTCAACTCCCGTCACACGGACTAATGTCAACTCCTGTCACATGGACTAATGTCAGCTCCCGTCACACCGACTAATGTCAGCTCCCGTCACATGGACTAATGTCAACTCCCGTCACATGGACTAATGTCAGCTCCCGACACATGGACTAATGTCAACTCCCGTCACACTTACTAATGTCAACTCCTGTCTCATGGACTAATGTCAGCTCCCGTCACATGGACTAATGTCAGCTCCCGTCACACGGACTAATGTCAGCTCCCGTCACACGGACTAGTGTCAGCTTCCGTCACATGGACTAATGTCAGCTCCCATCACATGGACTAATGTCAGCTCCCGTCACATGGACTAATGTCAGCTCCCGTCACATGGACTAATGTCAGCTCCCGTCACACTGACTATTGTCAGCCCCTGTCACGTATTCAACTGTCAGTTCCTGTCACACATAGTATTGTCTGTTCCTGTGAATGCCAGTCACACGATCTTCTACCCTGTCATCTGAACTGTTTTACCCATTAAAAGCTTATCATTTGGGACCAATTAGATATGAGCCTTTACGGATATCTCGGGATGTTTCAACCAGTGTGTGCTGGTCGAGTGGTAGATGGGACAGAGCAAATATTTGTGATGCCCCCCCCCCCCCACACACACACACACACACTTTTCATCCTGGTGAGAGAACAAGCTACCACATTTAGCTCTGTGAAACAGAGCACTTTGATACTTTCTTTTACAATCAGTGGCCAAGTTGTTAAGCTGTTTGTCTCACAATATGGAGATCATGATTTGGATTTATCAAATGCATTGTTGGTTCATCAAGTGCAGTTGTCCTTCCCCCTTGGGATTTCTCTTAGTCATTGCTGGAGCTTAGAAAGTCGTACTTTGTGTGATAATATCTGAAGGCGACAGTCAACGGTGCAGAGAATGATCGTTTCGAATGGGGTAAAATCTTATAAAATAAACTCGAATGTCATTCTCAACCAAGAAGAGAGGAGAAATGACTGACGAATAAAATAATGCTGAACAATTCGAATGTGTAGATTTACAATGCAGTGCAGACCTGATAAGGAGAACTCATCGGAAACCCAAGAAATGGTTCTTCTAATAAAAAATTTCATCTCCTCTAGATAAGAATTCAAGCAAGAAAAACTGCCAGGGATAAATGAAGTGTTCTTCACAACAGAGATTCGGCTTATCCGAGATAACCTTTAAGCAGTCCGCACTCTAATGGATTTCCCTTGTCTTCAGCTGTATATTTCTGTGGAGTTAGTAAATAAACAGGGAAAGTAGGAAAGATTTCAGAATGCAGCAGATGAAGACACTGGCGTAAGTGCTGTTACCAAACCAGGATATCTCATGGATTATGAATCGAAACATTTCGCTGAAGGCAACTTTCATGTGACATCGCCAGGTGAGTAACTTGTGTTGCGGTCTGCACGTTTTCATCTCTTTGTTCCAAGCTGCCCCTCTGTCATATGTTACGTTATGTTATATTATGTTATGTTATGTTGTGTTATATTATAATATGTTATATTGTGTTATTTTAGAAAAAGGTGGAGACAGGTATGCTCCCCACAGAGTGGCAAGCATCGCTTCAGAGATACCGGGTAGTTAGCGTTTTTTGAACTATTTTACCTGGGTAATGTTTGGAAACAGATAGGATACTGAGTAGTTCTGCACTACTTGGTAGTGAACGGATGCATGACACGAGGGATGTTGTAAGGGTCCTTTGGGAGCGAACGAACAGCACAAAGGCACACATAGCTAGTTCATCATGGTGTGTGGAGAACGATGCTGTGAGGAGTGACAAGGGATCTTGTCGACCCTCAACCTTCAGGGGAAAAGAGAGACGGATATACAATCAGTCTGTTACTGGCGCTATCAGATTTGGAGTTAGGCGCTTGCTGAAACTGCTCACGTGTGTAGATCCAGGAGAGAGAGGTTAAGCGCGACTTGCGAATTCTATCTTCCCATTCATGCTGCTTGTTGCAAATTTTCAAAATCATGTTTGTGGAGTCTGATATACTCACAGCTTGTGTGACTGTTTGTTCTGCTGCCCAGCGAGTGCCCAACTGTATGCTGACAACAGAGACGCAATCTGGCCTGTTGCAACCACAATAAGACAAAGCTGGTACACGAGAGGATAGGGACTGCACGATAGCTTTGATAAATGCCACCTGCCTCCTGATATAAGTTTTCTGACAGAAGATGGAAGAAAAGAAGAAGAAGGAGAAGATGTAGGTGCATGTATACATAAAAGGGTGCTTTATTTAGTTGGAATGTAAACAAGCATAAACACAGACGTGCAAAATAAAAATATATTAATAGAAAACAGACACAAACCTCATTGTTTTTAATTGAAGTCTGGGTTGTGTGAGGGTACATGAGAGGTACATTAGCCTTACACTTCAACAGGAATCAAGGAACACGCAAGCATATTTAACACATAGGTCAGGAACTTGCAACGGGCAGTATTCAAATACTACTTACTTTGTCGACACAACACGTCTCCTATATTGGCCCTTAAACTGGAGATTTAGCCCGGTTCGCAAGTTGTGTTATGGTTAACAGCTAGGCAGCGATATTTGCCCCTTTGGCACAACAGATTCGATTTAATGAAACCTGTAGCTAGTCGGTTTTGACAACTTGCTTGTCAGGCAGGTAGTGGAGCTGAAAGGTTAAAGTCGAGAGGATCGATATCATTGCATCAGGTTTTATCCCATACGGCTCGATCTCTCTCCGTAGAAGGGGTAGCCGCCTGCCGAGAGCAACACACAAAGCGCGAACTCCGTAGCTCTGGCGACGATCTCCAGGGATCCCCGTAAAAATTACAATCGTGAACTTGAAGGCACAGTGGACCCTATTTCTTATTCCCCCCCCCCCCGCCCCCTTTCCGACAACCAATGGAGTCCCGAAACCCACACAATTAGAACATCAATAAAAAGTCAAAATTTGAGGTTAGCTATGCACAAGGTTCTGTCCAACATATTCTCTGCACCCCCTCTCTCTCTCTCTTTCTCTCATTCACTAACGGCTAGCGTGCCGATGACGACGTCTCACAAGCCAGGAACTCCGTAGCTCCATGTATGATCTCCAAACACAGCATTGGTGACCTGAAAGGCGCAATTCCTGAAACATAACAACGATTTATAGAGTGGCCTAACCACAGCCATGGAGACCCTAGAAGAACACAACTGACAACCTAAAACCACATTAAGTTATTAACTAGCGTGGCCTAATTGGTTCCTCAACGTTCTTCATTTCCTTGTATTCAATTAGCCTGGCACTAGATGTTGCTTCAGCTAGCGACCACGGCGAGATTCGTTAAACAGGAAAACTCCATCCAAAGGAATTAGTTCACGCACGAGTGAAGACTTTTCATAACTGTCAGCGGCAGGGACATAAACAAGGCTTATTTCATACCACAGGAAGTCAGCGGGGACATCAAAATGTCACCGTGATCTGTTAATTTAGAGGTTTTTAAATCGCCAGGTATTGCGGCGATGAAAGCAACGGTTTCGGTTAGTGGTTGTTGGGATTTGTTCTGTGTTTTTGGGGCACTTTGGTGCTTCCGGGACGCAGCGGTTGAAACTTCTGCTTGCTAGTACCATGGTCGGAGTCTTGAGGCCTCATCTAGGATGTGTTTAAAACAAAATTCGTACTCCTTGTGTGGGTTCCGGGGCCCTATTATAGGAAAGACATGAATAGACCCACTGCCTACCCAGAAGCATGTCGTAAGAGTCGACTAATTTGGAGCTTTCTTCGAAGTTGGAGTGCATCTGCATGAGAGGCTAGGAACCAGCAGTCTGCATATACATGAGTCAGATCTGGCAAACGGATGCACACGCAACACTCGGGTTCTGAAACAGGACTGCAGTCCCGAAGTGGATGGATGAACAACTAGAACTTTCTGTCATAGAGTTTACAGCCGGTGAACGCGAAGAAGACGAAGAAGATATGGCTTATTTGGTCCTCCAGCGTAACAGTATTTACAAGAAATGTGTCAACAGGACACGTTTTAGTCAATGTGGAGAATAGGCTGGTTTACTGTTGTTAGTCATCGCAAGTTTTTGCTTCTGGCAATAGTTGACCAATGCATCTTCCTCCATGTGTAGATTAAAGGATGTAATTCGTCAACTAGCTAGTGACGTAGTTGACACTACGGGCTATGGATTCCATTTGGCATCCAATTCGACTGTGACCAACGTGATGTTTGTAAACTGTAGATTCGGAAAATGGCGAGCGACCTGTTGCGAAAGAACTGGTAGTTGCCTTATGCGATTAATCGCTTGTGTAACTAGTGATCTGCAGCAGCCATTGCTGTCATCGATGGTAAACTGCATTTCTAGTGTCGGACTGGGTTGGCACTTCTGATGCCTGCTTTATGCATTTAATGCACGCCTAAGCTACCTCATTTGCTAATACTGCTGTCTGTAAAAAGTTTCCCTACAAGGGACAGCTGTGGATATTCTGTGTGCTTTTCGTTGGCACAGAAACAAAGCACCTGTGGAGTGACCCGTTGGCTATGAAGTTGAAACTGAAATCACACGATGAGAGTGAAAGTGAATAAAAAGAAGCAATAGCATGCAGAGAAAAAAGACCATACAGAAAAAAAGGGAACTTCCATTGAGAGAAGATAGACTTTCACGCTCACATGCACGACTTTCACGCACACAAGCGTGAGGGTTAGTTCAAAGTTAGTCTCCCCAAATATGGGTCACTTTTCATTCACAAGTTTCTGCGATGTCTTGCATTTACGTTTTTATTCTTAAGAAGAAGAAGAAGAAGAAGAAGAAGAAGAAGAAGAAGAAGAAGAAGAAGAAGAAGAAGAAAAAAACGAACGAATGAACGAACTAATGAACGAACTTTATTTTTAAAGGGTCACAAATTGGGCACGCAGGCCGTCTTACATTCGGCCCTTCAAGTCAACCATCTTTCGCACAGCAGTTGTATTTTACTAACAAAGCATGCTATAATCATATGATGATATGTATATTATGAATATTATAAAAGAACACAAAAGCATGAGTTGGAAAGTGCATGCAAAAACCCGCGCGTGCATACATACACCCACATAAACGCGCTCACCCACTCACTTACACACACATACATGCATGCATACATTACATACATACAGGCATACATAAATACATACACACATACATACAAACATGCATACATTCATACACACATACACACAGGCATACATACATACACACAAACATACACACATAGATACAAACATACAGGCATACATACATACATACATACATACATACATTCATACATACATACGTAATACAGGCATACACACATACAAACATACAGTCATAAATACAGTCATGCATGGAGACACACACATGCACACACGAACACTCCCACAGAGACACACACACTCACTTAGACAAAAATACAGACACACACACAAACACTTACATATAAACACACACAGGGAAACACACGGCACACATATTTACATTCGTGCTCACACACCGACACACACACACATACGCAGACAAACATGCAGACACATAAATACAGCCCCATAGACACACACGAAGTCAAATACACACACACGAATACAGACAAACAGGCAGACAAACACATACTGACACCCACACAGACAAACACGCAGAAATGCATACTCATAGGAACACATAGAAATACACACGCAGACACATATATTCAGCACGCACAGACATATACTCTGACATGCAGGTACATACAGACAACAAAGGGGCACACACAATATACACAGAGAAACACACATAGACATGCACAGACAGACACATGCTGACACATACACTCACGCAGACAGACATACAGACACCCACACACAGATATACATACATACAGCCTTATAGAAACACCCGCAGACAAAACACAAACATACACAGGCAAACATGCAGACAAACACATACAGGGACACACACAGACACACACGAAGATATACACACAGTCACATCAAATATGCAGAAAAACACCGAGACACACACACATGCAGACAAACACAGAGTCACACATACAGACACATATACACAGTCACATATACACAGCTACATGTATCCAATCACACACACACGCAGACACACGTACACAACAAAGAGGCACACTTAAACACACGGAAACACACACAGACGCAGACACACATACACAACAAAGAGGCACACTTAAACACACAGAAACACACACAGACGCAGACACACATACACAACAAAGAGGCACACTTAAACACACGGAAACACACACAGACGTAGACACACATACACAACAAAGAGGCACACTTAAACACACGGAAACACACACAGACCAATTCACACTAAAATATTCACGTGGACATACGCGCGAACACACACACATTCGCACACATACACAAGGACACAGACGCACACATTCGCACACATACACAAGGACACAGACGCATACATTCGCAGACACACAAGCATATACACAAGCATATACACAAGCAGACAAACAACATACTCAGAATCATATGTATACAAACACT
Source organism: Candidula unifasciata (assembly GCA_905116865.2). Lineage (NCBI taxonomy): Eukaryota > Metazoa > Mollusca > Gastropoda > Stylommatophora > Geomitridae > Candidula > Candidula unifasciata. The sequence goes on along the minus strand of CAJHNH020000804.1, from coordinate 217,714 downwards.
CCTACACATACACACATATCACACAAGCGCGCGCGCGCGCGCAAACATACATATCATACACACCTTGTTTAATAATAAATTGATAATGCAATATGGGAAGAAGAAGAAGAGAAGAAGAAGAAGAAGAAGAAGAAGAAGAAGAAGAAGAAGAAGAAGAAGAAGAAGAAGAAAGAAGAAGAAGAAGAAGAAGAAAGAAGAAGAAGAAGAAGAAGAAGAAGAAGAAGAAGAAGAAGAAGAAGAAGAAGAAGAAGAAGAAGAAGAAGAAGAAGAAGAAGAAGAAAGAAGAGAAGAAGAAAGAAGAAGAAGAAGAAGAAGAAGAAGAAGAAGAAGAAGAAGAAGAAGAAGAAGAAGAAGAAGAAGAAGAAGAAGAAGAAAGAAAAAGATGTAGAAGAAGAAGAAGATATCAATCTTAAAGTTATAATCAATATATACTCCTCAGTATCAAACACTTCTCAGACATTTACATGTTGCAATATGTACCTTGTTCAACCCATTGTTCGAGTCGTCTTTCGGGACCCGTCAGTAATGTCTCCTCACTTTTCACAAACCAATTAATCATAATTGGAAATTTCAACAGTCGCAGATGAAAAGATTATGAAGTTCAAAGTAAATATCTTTGTAAATCCTGGTCCCCTAAGATCTGTTATGCTGGTATTACGTCACACATCAGGGCAGATTTCGAGGAAATATGAGCCAACGGTTAAACAGAACGGTGACAGGATCAGGTGTCGATCTCACACGCTCTCCGTTAGTTCTGCTACCTGTACTGATGCCATCTGCACGACCCTGCATTTTAATTAAGCGGAGCAACTTTGTGGTCAAATATGCTTGTGTGGTGTGTGGGGAATGAGAGAAGAATGACAGAAACTTTATTGCCTTAATTCGTTCCTTTCTCCTTCATTGGGTTAATTCATGACCGTCTTGCTCAAACATTCTCTCCTCTTACTTCTTGATTATTCTTCCATTATCGCTTTGTCCCTCCATACTTTTGTTCTTAAACTCGTGTTTATTCTTAACTACTTTCTTTATGTTTGCATCCTGTGGCTGCTACTACGAAGGCAATTTAACAGACTTTGAAAGACCCGTTAGACTATGTCTTCCCTTTATACCGTTAGACAGGCAATTTAACAGACATTTGAAAGAGAAGATATACCCGTTAGACAGGCAATAGGTCTTTAACAGACACTTGAAAGAGAAGATATACCGACTAGGTCTTTAACAGAAAAGAGAAGATATACCCGTTAGACAGGCAATAGGTCTTTAGACACTTGAAGGAGAAGATATACCCGTTAGAAGGCAATAGGTCTTTAAACAGAAGAGAAGAAGATATACCCTTAGACAGGCAATAGGTAGAACAGGCACTTGAGGTCTTATACCAACAGGCAATAGGTCTTTACCAATCGCTTGAAAGAGAAGATATACCCGTTAGACAGGCAATAGGTCTTTACCAGACACTTGAAGGAGAAGATATACCCGTTAGACAGGCAATAGGTCTTTAACAGACACTTGAAGGAGAAGATATACCCGTTAGACAGGCAATAGGTCTTTAACAGACACTTGAAGGAGAAGATATACCCGTTAGACAGGCAATAGGTCTTTAACAGACACTTGAAGGAGAAGGTCTTTACCAGGCAATAGGTCTTTAACAGCTTGAAAGAGAAGATTTACCACTTAGACAGGCAATAGGTCTTTAACAGACACTTGAAGGAGAAGATATACCACTTAGACAGGCAATAGGTCTTTAACAGACACTTGAAAGAGAAGATATACCACTTAGACAGGCAATAGGTCTTTAACAGACACTTGAATGAGAAGATATACCACTTAGACAGGCAATAGGTCTTTAACAGACACTTGAAGGAGAAGATATACCCGTTAGACAGGCAATAACAGGTCTTGAATGAGAAGATATACCACTTAGACAGGCAATAGGTCTTTAACAGACACTTGAATGAGAAGATATACCACTTAGACAGGCAATAGGTCTTAAACAGACACTTGAAGGAGAAGATTTACCACTTAGACAGGCAATAGGTCTTTAAACAGACACTTGAATGAGAAGATATTACCACTTAGACAGGCAATAGGTCTTTAACAGACACTTGAAGGAGAAGATATACCCGTTAGACAGGCAATAGGTCTTTAACAGACACTTGAAGGAGAAGATATACCACTTAGACAGGCAATAGGTCTTTAACAGACACTTGAAGGAGAAGATATACCACTTAGACAGGCAATAGGTCTTTAACAGACACTTGAAGGAGAAGATATACCACTTAGACAGGCAATATGTCTTTAACAGACACTTGAAGGAGAAGATATACCACTTAGACAGGCAATAGGTCTTTAACAGACACTTGAAGGAGAAGATATACCACTTAGACAGGCAATAGGTCTTTAACAGACACTTGAATGAGAAGATATACCACTTAGACAGGCAATAGGTCTTTAACAGACACTTGAATGAGAAGATATACCACTTAGACAGGCAATAGGTCTTTAACAGACACTTGAATGAGAAGATATACCACTTAGACAGGCAATAGACAGACACTTGAAATATATACCACTTAGACTTTTTAACAGACACTTGAATGAGAAGATATACCACTTAGACAGGCAATAGGTCTTTAACAGACACTTGAAAGAGAAGATATACCACTTAGACAGGCAATAGGTCTTTAACAGACACTTGAATGAGAAGATTATACCCGTTAGACAGGCAATAGGTCTTAAACAGACACTTGAAGGAGAAGATATACCGGTTAGACAGGCAATAGGTCTTAAACAGACACTTGAAGGAGAAGATTTACCACTTAGACAGGCAATAGGTCTTTAACAGACACTTGAATGAGAAGATATACCACTTAGACAGGCAATAGGTCTTTAACAGACACTTGAATGAGAAGATATACCACTTAGACAGGCAATAGGTCTTTAACAGACACTTGAATGAGAAGATATACCACTTAGACAGGCAATAACTGAATAAAAGAAATACTTTACAGATTATAGAAAACTGCTAACTAAATGACACGTGCATACGGCATAATCTTGAGAGGAGCTCAGACCTAATCCACGATTGAATGAGTCAGACAACTACGACTACTCACGCTTATCGACCTGGCGCCACTTAATGATGATGAGTGGTATGTAGAATATTTCCACGACCGACTCTATTTATAGGCCAAATAGGTCAACAGGGATTCCCGTTCTTGTGCAAGTATGGAGTCCCTCTGTGTTAGCAGTTTTTATCGAGGAGATGTAAATACAAATTAAACTACAGTTTCATTTATTTGCGACATATTTTATAGAACTATATGTCATTTTAAAGGCAAAAAAGTGTGCTATTAAAATATAACAATAAAGGCTCTTATTGTTACTTGATAAAGTACAAATGTCACCCCCTCGCCCGGTCCTCTAATGCAATACCCTCTCATAATCAAAGAGTTTGTACTTATATTTCTTTACTTTTTCTGGAATAAAACAAACAAACTGCTTTCACTTCAGTCAACATGTACATAAACACCAATAACGTTTAGATATAAAATGGAAGTTATTCCAGAAAAAGTAAAGAAATATTAATGCAAACTCTTTGATTCTGAAAGGATATTGCATTAGAGGACCGGGGGAGGGGTGACATTTTACTTTATCAAGTTTAGCACATGAAAATACTGCTGTTAAACATACACATATTATACATAACATAAATATAAATGATCGATGGTTATTATTACTATTAGTAGACTACTACAACATATAATTATACTGTTATTTAAGGGGTCACTACAGGAAAACATTGTTTATTTTTTATTTACAATGTTAGACCAATTATTTTATAATGGCCATTTGTAGGGATTTATGTTGATACATTTTTACACTTCAAGTTTAAAAAAAAAAAAAAATGGTTGCCATGGCAACAGCCGCCATCTTGATGAAAAAACAACATGTAATTAGCAAACTAAGATTTCAAAAACAAACCGAGGTATTGAGAAACAGATAATTGATTCATGAACTTTAATCCTATGTTTAGGATCAGGTCTAGTTTATTTACTTCAAAGATGTTTCTAAATATTTTTTTAGAACATATAAATTTAGGTATGTTGAAAAAAATACAAAAATGTAGCTTTTTAATCTAAATTTTTGTATTTTTTTCAACATACCTAAATTTATATGTTCTTAAAAAAAATATCTAGAAACATCTTTGAAATAATTAAACTAGACCTGATCCTAAACATAGGTTTATGAAATTGATTTGTGCAATAATTTTTCACGCACAGCAGTTTTCTTAACAGTACTTATAGAACTACTAAATATGTATTCGAGGTACAAACAGCACAAAAAATTTGTCCAGTTTCATCTTGTTGGATTGAATCAGTTCCTTATCATTGTGAATTTTTTGGTAACTGCTTAAAAATACATCACACATATTTCTGAATGCTGCATGCAACAACGCGTATAAGTATCATGAATGGTATGTTATTTTACAGGTTATTAAAGCACATTAAAAAAGACCATATAACTGCAAATGCTGTGCAACATGTACATATCAAGCACAAAAATTCCCCACACAGAACCTGGATCTCGTTGTTTAAAACAGTGTCTGGAACAAGACTAAAGCCCAGAAGTAGATGAACAACCAGAAGTTTTTGCCAGAGTTTGTAGCCAGTGTTCGCGAAGCAGAATACGATTCACAAAAATGAACACAGACCATACAACTGCAAATATACATAAAAAGTAGACATATTTCAATGGCGTGTGTGCGTGGCATCCTGATTGCTGTGGTGCGCCTATTGGCTGGTTGCCTCCGACTTCAGCACCTTGTTTTGCTAGGGTAGACTGTGATCATACTCGAGGAGAGTAGGCTCATCCATTCGTCTTTCGCCTTTACCTCGTTTGTTGTCCCATCCAGTATCCCGCTGGGGGTTGAGACCCCAACCAACTGGATTGCTGGGAAGAACAGGGTCCACCACGTGAAGGTGAGGTAGGCTTGAGCAAGAGAGGCTAATAGACATTAAGAGTCTTGTATTGCGCATCATTGCTCCATTAGGACCCCTCCATCAGGACCAGAATTGCAAACACTGCTGACACAACTCAGCCTTCAGCAAAGAGTCGTAATGCAGTGGATACCGTCTCATTGTGGAGTGCCTGGAAATGAGAACGCTGATCAATTGGCAGGAGAAGGTGCGACAAAAGAGCAGCCGGATGTACCAGTCACATACCACCAAAAGAAAAGAATCATTAAATCGATCAGGAAACCACCAGCCCAGGCACAAGACCACTATATTATTATTATGGACAGTCCAGAACAAGTCATTATCCTCCGCCACAGAACAGGGTACAACCGATTACTTAACTACATGTACACAAAATTCAAGATAGGTGTATCAGCCATGTGCACCTGTGGAAATGTGCCCCAGACAGCAGAGCATGTACTCCAGGACTGCACCGATTTTGACACATTAAGGCAAACCTTTTGGCCAGAAAGAACAACAGTGGAACGTAAACTCTATGGACCACTGAATGAACTAACAACGACAGTGAAATTTATACAAGAAACAAAACTGCTGATATTTAATAACTTATTTCAGGCGAAAGGAAGAAGAAGAAGAAGAACATAAAAAGTAGAAAAACAACCAGAAATTTCTGTCAGAGTTTACAGCCAGTGTTCGTGAAGCAGAAAACGATTCACAAAAATAAACACAGACCATGCAACTGCAAATATGCATAAGAAGTTGATGAACAACCAGAAGGTTCTGCAAGAGTTCACAGCCAGTGATCGCGAAGCAGAAGATCAATCACAAAAAGGAACACAAATAGCTGAAAATTAATATTAGTGCACTTCTACAACATATAATTATACTGTTAGTCAACAATTAGTAAAGAGGCAAAGAGTGACTTGCTGTGAGAGGTTAGTTAGTAAATTTTTTTTTATCCACTTACCCAGAGCTCCGAAATATCTTGGCACAATTTATCCACAGTGTGGTTGCACCATTTATGCACAGTCAATATAAAAGCAATAGTTTTCTTCCAACACAAGATAGTTTGCACCTGACAACTGTCGATTCTCTCCAGCAATGGTTTCTAAATTACCTGTTTGTATTTTCCTCGAAAGTAAGATTTTCACATTCAAAGTAGAAAAAGAATAAACAGCCAGTTCCAAAAAAATATAAATTACTGACTAGACGCAGTGACACACACATCTCAGCACGACTGTCTCCCGTAAATTTAAATTCAAATTGCTGTAATATTACAGCAAAGTTTGAAAATCTTGTATATCCACTTCACAATATCGGCTTGTAGATTTGTAATACGAATACATTGAGAACACAGAGCTTTGTAACCACATTAAAATGTCACACAATGCATCACATGGAAACTGCTGACCGTAACCAATTTTCGACAGACTCCGTTCCAAATGTCACGTAATTTAGTCAAAAGGACCTACATGCAGAAGGACTTGAATATTTCTAACAAACGTCACTGACTTTGTCGTGAAGCCGGTTGATTTACATGTGCATCACTAGGTGGTGGGTTCCAACGCCCCATTTGTGTATGTGTGTGTGTGTGTGTGTGTGTGTGGGTGGGGGGGGGGGGGGTGTGGTGTTAAGAAATAAAACCCACTAACCCTTAACAGGTAATTGGTAAAAGGCTGTGGATTAATTTCAAGACTGCTGAAATCGGATGTGTTGTGCCGGAAGACGGAGATGTCGCAGCCTTGATGTAAACCACAGGGCGACTTGACAATCGTTCTTTTAAAGACAAACGAAGAGGAAGAATTTGATTCATGTCATTTAAGATGTCATGAGATTCCTGTTGATTTTTAAACAGACGGCAATTTAAAAACAATGATTAGAAAGCTATTTTGAGAGGACAAATAATTTTTTTTCTAATTTAACGACATTTCAACAGATAACTCTGTATTAGGCGTCAAAACTTCCTAGTTTGACACATTTTAAAATCAAAGTTAATATTTTTTTTTTTGGTGGGGAAAGGAAGAAAAAAAAGGGGGGGGGGGGGGGGGAGAGAATTTAAAGGGACACAAAAAGTGTCATTGTCTGCAGAACTGTTAGGGAGAGTTCAAAGGTCACGAACTGTTTCGTTTTCACCAAATGATTCTGCAACAACAACCACTAAATGTAACCCGCTTGCCAGGAAAACCAAGAAACTTGCAGTTTTACTGATAATGGATAAGCCCTTGAAAGGCGTGAACTTTGGCAAGATTTGGCTTAAACTGTCCGTCACCGGCGAACTATCTGGCACAACATCTAAATAAGAATGCCAAGGGAATCGTTAGACGTCGTTGTGATTTTACCCTTTTGGCTCTGAACGGAACTTCTCCCATTTGGGCAATTACTGAAAAGACTTTCGCAAGGCTTGGATGTGTGGGTCCTGGGTCCATGCCGACCAACGGAAAAACAAACTCCTATTTTTCTCCGGGCGTTTTAAAGATGGATTCTCAGGTCGCGTTTATTCCGCCGTCGGCAGTGTTCAAAGCCAACAATGTGTTCAATTTGAATCGGCCAGTCCGGCTCAAATTTGGCTTGTCTCGCCAATAAACACAGGCCAAATTTCTGCGGGTGGACGTCGCAATTGAGACACGTGCCTGGTTGGCAACAGAAACCGTATTTCCAGCCAAAATATTGATATTCGCTTTAATCACAACGGCTAACGTCTGCTTGGACGGGGTGCGAATGAAAGAGGAGAGCCGATCTAGAGTGTGGATTCAGGGTAGGGAGTAAACTTGACCAACTCTCCCACTCTTGCCAAGGAATGGTCAAGCTGTAGGAAAGACAAAAAATTATGAATAGTGACCAGTAGAATTTTCCTGAGGCACCGCTCAACCTTGGCCTAATTTGAAACGTATCCGGGAGAAAACCGGAAAACGATGTTTTCTTTCTCACACTCTCTTTTAACCAATTCATTTTCCATTAATTTCTCGCTGGCACTCTCTCCTTCGTGATGATAAGTTCCTCTTTATTTGGCCCTATTGGCCCGACGAAGGCGATGCTGTTTCATCAATATTTAATTAGATCGGAGCTAAGCCAAGACGCTGACTGGACTGATCGACTTATAAATAGAACCCAGCGGCTTCAAAGCTGGGTGCTTCGTCTCTCCTGGGCTTTTTTTTTTTTTCAAGATGGCTGATATATTTTCTTTTGTCAGTATGTGTTTTGTGTCACTAGACGCTGCAATTTACCAAATGATAGATAGCCGAGCCAGGGCACGTTCGGTTACTTGGCATGCTGTGTAAAGGCTGAGGCTGTCAGTGACATTAAAATCTCACGTAGGTCTGCTTCTGCCGCTTGGTTATTCCATGTTCATGTACCTTCCTTAAATGTTTGTGTATTCTAGACAAAGCATTAAGGTCTTCTGTGTTCGTAAATTGTTGCTGTGATTGTTATTCGACATATGCTTCGTTAATATAAATTTATGTAACCTATGGCACCATTTCAATGGTTTGTAATGAATTCTGTCCGTATTCCATAGTTGTGGATTTCAAGCTGTACGATAGACATGGCCAATAAGACACCTTTACATATGGGTGCCTAGTTGACCATGTTCTTAGTGCACTTGTATCCACGGCAAGGCGCAAACGCCGTCTGGGGTAACAGGTTCAATTCCCGGCATCGTAACTATAGCTTTCGATTTTTATGTTGTCTTTTATCTTTCTGATTTTTTCAATGAGTGCCGATCAATACACTTTATGTTACTTGATTATTTCATAATATGTAACGGCCCCAAACGTTTTGCTTCTGTTTATTTATAGAAATGTCCGCTCTTGCAGCCGTCACAGCTGAATTAATTCTTCTCCATGTGCGTTTTTTGGCCCCATTTTCGGGGGTACAAGACTGATCCTATAAATAATCATGTCAGAAAAGGCGACTAACGAGCGTGTCTTCTCTCAAGACAGACTGCATCTGCCTTAAAGGCGAGGAGCCAACAGTCTGCATACTTCAAAGCCAGATCTGCAAAACGAATGTACACTCAAGTTCTAGAATAAGTTCAAAGTCCACAAGCGAACAACAAAATGTTTCGCCCTAGATTACAGCCGGCGAATGCCAAGAATTAGAAGGGGTCCATTCTTTTTTGCCAGGTGGAATTACAATTACAGTCCTTGTTTCTCGGTAAATGTAACAATGGGTATTGTTGAAATAGTTCTTCTTATCCCTTCCTTGCTCTTTTCTGTGTTTTATAAAATTACAGTCCCTGAACTCACAGAGGGCAGCTGAATTGGAGATGATTGTCAGCCATTACACCAGGTCTTATCCCATATGGCTGGGGGTCCTTCTCCGCTCAACGGCGGGTCCCAACGACAAACACAAGCCACAAACTCCGTAGCTCCAGCAACGACTTACACCGATCACTGAAATGTATGCACTGGGGAAACGAAGAACACGGTTCGAAATCGAACTTAAACCTTTCAAAGCGGGAATCGAACTCTTTGCCAATTTCGCCACAGAAACAACGACAACTGGTGTTTAACCAAATCTTGCTTATACGGTACTGGGTCTCCTGGACTTAACGACTGAGTTCCCTTCCGACTAACAGCTCTTATGTCTCGTCGTGTGGGTTCCGGGCCCCATTGTGCGGAAAACAAGAATAGACCCATTGCCTCCCCAACAAGCATGTCGTAAGAGTCGACTAATTTGAGGTTTCCGTCAAAGTCTGCTCGAGCCTGGCCGTTCGTGAGACTATCTTTTCGGCCACCCACGGCACATCACTTGTGACAGAAACATCTTTCTCGTTAGATTTTGAGTTTTTAAATATGTTCACAAGCAACACATGTCGCCACACAAGGGTCATCCGTTCACAACCGCTTTTACATTCACCGTGAATTTTGAATGTCAGATCTTGATGACAGGTCTAATGCCAGCTGATGCTGTGTGAAATATTTACTTCACTTACGAACTAATTCCCCTCACAAACAAGTTAGACAAGGAATAAGACACTCATCTCTGTGCTAACCTTCCAGCATTTTGGTCTAAGCTGCAATCGTCATGCAGCTTTTTTAGGTAGAATACGAATAGGCGTGCTTTATCAAGTTTTCCTCACAGGTCATGCAATCGTGTTAGTGTCAGAGAAGAGATTTGTGGGTATCCTCTAGCCCAGCCAGTGAAGAGTTTATGATATCTGCTTTGTCCTATACTTCTTCCCATGTGTGTTACATGGTTCTCTTTGAATAACCTTATTGTGAAAACTCACACACAAAG
>CAJHNH020000804.1:152500-202500 GCA_905116865.2 Candidula unifasciata | reverse complement strand
TTGCCCGGCATGTTCATGGATCACTAAACAACAGGCTTTTAAAACAGCATATCTTAAAAGGTGTTTAACTCTATCAGTTGCAGATACGTATTTCTTTTAACTCTCCACTCGCTATATTATGGTTGCTCAAAGAAGCAACCTATAGGAACATTTGCAAATAAGAACAGTCCCTTTCCCGTCTTCTGTTGTCCTTCTGTCTATGTATTACAGCGTCGCGGAGAGGAGGAATAAAAGACTTAAACGCCAAAGGAGCTGATGGCTGAGTGGCTACATCTTTCCCATCCGTTTGTCTGCCGATCTGTGTGCGCCGATCTATGTGCGCCGATCTGTGTGCGCCGATCTGTGTTCGCCGTTCTGTGTTCGCTGATCTGTGTTCGCCGATCTGCTCCCCCATGTGTTTGATAGTCCGTCTGTCCGTCCTACTATATTTCGTTCTGTCTCGTCTGGTTGTTAGCTTTTCAATCTATCTGTTTCTGTTGTGGTTTATTGTACTGTATTGTAATTTTTAAGGGTTAAATTCGAAGCCGGGTGGGGAGTGAGGGGATTGGGGGGGGGGGGCGGGGGTGTGAGAAAGAGAGAGCGAGAGAGAGAGAGAGAGAGAGAGAGAGAGAGAGAGAGAGAGGCAGAGACAGAAACAGAGAAATAAATCATAGGCTATGAAACATAGGGCGGGGGCGGGGGAGGGGGGGGCCCTGATCGCGAAAATTTGATTGACTAAGCAAATGACAGCTGCAGCAACAATGAATGAATAGAACAAAAATTAAAGCACCATTTTTCAAGCCATCAGGCGGGTTGGGCATATAGGGCTAGACCTGTATTTTATAGACCAGTCGGCATTCTGTAGGTGATGTGGTCAACATCACGCCGACCGCCTTTACTTTCCAAGAGTTTACCTGGTACTCACTTAAGAGTGCGTCGACCTGGGAGCCAAGGTCATTTTTAATGTCTGGCACCGTCAGGACCTGAATCCACGACCTTCAGATCAACAGGCGCGGGTCTAGCAGCTTCACCACGTGTGCTCCAAAATGAAAAAGGCAGACATTGTACATACTACACGTGATTGGATTTTGTTAGAAGATACAATGTTACATAAGACAACATGCGTGTGTTTGCCCCTGGAACTAAGTTAGAATCCAGCAAGACAGGGCTACGATCGGCATAAATTTCGGCGTCCGTACAACCATGGGATTACAAGAACCCTGTGTAGCTTACTACCTGCCAAAACAGCTCTCACATGGACACCAGAGGGAAAAAGAAAACAGGGGCGCCCAAAAACAACACGGAGAGGAAGGATGGAAAGTGACCTGAGTGCGGCATCTTTGATATGGAAAACTGCACTGAAGATTGCACAGGACAGGAAAGCATGGAAAGTCCTCTCTGAAGCCTCATGTGGTCACTAGACATAACGAGAACTGATGATGATGATGATAATGATGATGAGGATGATGTGTAGCTTCACATTTAGATAGTTGCTGTGGGAGACGGAGCTTCTTTGTAAATGCCCTGTGTGCTATGATGTGGATTCCTAAATCAGTAATCATGAATATCTTTGTGCCAGTCCCAGATAATCAGAGATAGCCGTGCGGAAAATGGCGGATTCTGCTCAAGTATATCTGTTCAAAAGGCTAAGAATCAACAGGCCACGGTTTCATTCGAATAGTCGTTGTGTAGATATTCAAGAAAGAGAATGAAAATAGTGCGTTCCGTCATTGCCTCCATGGTGGCTCATACAAGGCTATGTCCTGATCTGTTACCGGTTGTGAATGGTTGGAAAACTGCGAGAGGTGACAGCTGTTTGCCAAAGGTCGCGTCGGTTGCAAAGCTGAAACGTTGGAGGACCTGGTGAAAGGGCTGGAGAAAAGAACGGCCCTGCGGGTGTAGTGTCAACGGGGCTACAGGACAACATGGTGAAGACTTTTGTTCAGAGAAACTTGAAATGGAGAGTTTGGTGGAAACCCTAGGGTCTGACAGAGTAATGGAATAATAAACGAATAATTATTGATTAGTTTGTTTTCTTGACGCCTTTTCTCTACTTATGGCTGTTACACATACAGGTACATTTGTGAATCCTGCAGGCTCTCCGTGTGCGATGGATGGAGCGGGGGTGAAGGAAGGAAAGAACTTTTACCTCTGTTTTCTTCATCACTTCCGCTTTTATCGGTTCGGGTGTCAAGGGAGATAAAAGGTTCTGCTTTTTGCTCTTTGGTCAGCCTCGATCATAGACACATCGTGGTGCTGTAGATCATAGACACATCGTGGTGCTGTAGATCATAGACACATCGTGGTGCTGTAGATCATAGACACATCGTGGTGCTGTAGATCATAGGCACATCGTGGTGCTGTAGATCATAGACACATCGTGGTGCTGTAGATCAAAGACACATCGTGGTGCTGTAGATCATAGACACATCGTGGTGCTGTAGATCATAGACACATCGTGGTGCTGTAGATCATAGACACATCGTGGTGCTGTTGATCATAGACACATCGTGGTGCTGTAGATCATAGACACATCGTGGTGCTGTAGATCATAGACACATCGTGGTGCTGTAGATCATAGACACATCGTGGTGCTGTAGATCATAGACACATCGTGGTGCTGTAGATCATAGACACATCGTGGTGCTGTAGATCATAGACACATCGTGGTGCTGTAGATCATACACATCGTGATGCTGTAGATCATAGACACATCGTGGTGCTGTAGATCATAGACACATCGTGGTGCTGTAGATCATAGACACATCGTGGTGCTGTAGATCATAGACACATCGTGGTGCTGTAGATCATAGACACATCGTGGTGCTGTAGATCATAGACACATCGTGGTGCTGTAGATCATAGACACATCGTGGTGCTGTAGATCATAGACACATCGTGGTGCTGTAGATCATAGACACATCGTAGTGCTGTAGATCATAGACACATCGTGGTGCTGTAGATCATAGACACATCGTGGTGCTGTAGATCATACACATCGTGGTGCTGTAGATCATAGACACATCGTGGTGCTGTAGATCATAGACACATTGTGGTGCTGTAGATCATAGACACATCGTGGTGCTGTAGATCATAGACACATCGTGGTGCTGTAGATCATAGACACATCGTGGTGCTGTAGATCATAGACACATCGTGGTGCTGTAGATCATAGACACATCGTGGTGATGTAGAGTTTCTCTATGCTATTTTTCCATCTTGTTCTTGGTCTACCTCGAGATCTTGCTCCATCTTCTTTTTTAGTGTATGCCTTGTATGGCTTAGCTGGGGACGCACTGCCTTTTATAAGCTTGTCGTGAAAGGATATTAATTAGAAAATGTAAGGCAGAAGGAAGAAGTTGTATATTCAAGTAAAACTCGACATCTTTTTTCCTATAGATTATTCCATAAGCTTCCCCCCCCCCCCCCCCCCTCCCCCAACTCCCTTTTTTTTCTCACAGAAATAATTCTTCACATAATCATTTAATCCATTATTTAGAGTCGGGCAATCTTTAAAAAAAAAAAAATTCAGGATTAGACACACGGAAGAAGTCACGTTCGCACGCAGAAAACTTTCTGATGTAATTCTGCGCCGGGGCTGCAGAAGAAAGAAGAAGAACGCCATCTTGCTTCTCGGGGACAACTCACGACACAAGTGTCGAGCCGTCTGTCGACTGCCTTTAGGGGAAGACAACCACAAAGGGGAGAGAAAACTGGACGTCAGTTCAACATTACGTCCCACACAGCAGCCGGAGCTGCAAGAGCTCTTGTTGGACTTGTCATGACCATCTGACATGTGAGACGATCTGAACTTAATGATCTTTAGAGAAAATTAGTCGTGTAAGCAGAGACGCTGGGTGGATCTGATGAAGGCGACAGCAGAAAGAAAAGATTATAGAATTAGATGAGGAGAGAGGACAGAACCGTTCATAGAAGAGTTCTGAATGCGAGAAGAAATTGGCAAATACTGGACAGACTTCCCTGGGGGTAAAGGGCCCTTTCTTTACATTGACTTGTTTCGAGAGATTTCGTATACGCGTTCTCGAGAATTGCTTTGGTAGAGCATTAGCACACCTGTCTACTTTCTGGGGTTCCGATCTATTTATGTGGCGCCGAGGTGTACTGCGTGCGACTCTGTGGCTTAAGGGTTAGCCTTGAGTGTTGCTAAGTGCTTACATCTCAGCACACGGGACATTCCCATAAGCGCTCCATCCTCACCTTTATCAGCCAGCGAAGAGTTCCAGTTCAGGTGGTGCCACAAACATTTATATGTTCGTCTTGCCCTTCCTCTGAGTGTAGAGAGTTGACCAGCTCGCCTGGTCAGCTCTAGCTGTACCATTCTACCCAGACCACCATGATCAGATTGATGCCTCAGCATTGTTTACTGGATCATAAAGGGCCTTGATCACGTGAGGCAGGTCATGCATAAACTCACCACCTATTTCAGTGCAGAACCGGCCAATCGGTCTAGCCGTTCAGTATTAGAGATTAGTGAATACGTTTAACAGTTTCATGATCTTCGAGTACTAGGGTTTTATGTTTACTGCCAGTGATTTTAATACAACCGTTCTCGAGGATTTCAAATGACGGTACGAGAGTGGCATCGTAAAAGCGACTGGAAAAAGATTCCCCCCACCCCATCCCCCCTCCCACCAATAGTATTCTCAAAGACAGTTGTGGGTCCACATTTTATGCAAGTTCTTGTTAATAGTGCTTTGCATGTTACTTTTATCCTCCGATTTTTAATAATTTTTTTTTTATTAATTATGAGGGGTGTTGCCATATCCCAGCTGAAGAAACATAGAAATATAAACAGTATGTGGCTATCAGAACAGAGGCCAACAAATATAGTGCTTAATACAAAACAAAAATCATGGGAAGAATTTGGAGAAAAGTTGGAAACGAATGTTAGAGAAAATCAAAAAATGTCCTACAAGACCCTCAAGAACATGAGGAAGGAGAAAGAGTGTCCGCTGAAATTAATAAAAGACAAGGAAGGGGCGCTGCTTGCTACTACAAATGATATCATGGACAGATGGAAAGAATATTTCTCAGAGCTCCTCGGCGTTGAGGGAAGTCATGACCCAGAAATAACGGACTTCACTACTGAGAAGGAAATCATCCATGGGAATGATAACATCAGGATGATAGAATTGAAGGCAGCTGTTGAGTAGATTATGCTAGGGAAAGCAGCAGGACACGGTGGTATAACACCAGAGATGGTCAGATATGTGTGAATCTCAGGTGTGTGCCTTCTACTGAAGGTTCTACAAGCAGCCTGGTGTAGCATAACTATACAAAAAGATTGGGAGATTGCCATCATTATACCTATATTTTAAAAAGAAAAGTGGTAGCACACAATGTGAAAACAACAGAAGCATATTCCTCCTAAACGTTTCTGATAAAAGTTACTCTAGAATTCTCGAGCAGAGAAGTCTGGGAAAGAGCCACAGCGTGACGAGGCCCAATGTGACTTCAGAGCAAGCCGAAGTACTCAAGAACTTATCTTTACACTAAGACAGATGAGTGAAAAAGCCCTTGAATATAAGTGTGAGATGTACCTATGTTTTTTGGATCTAGAAAAGGCATTTGATAAGATACACTGGAGCAAGCTCTGGGACTGCATGGCAGGGAAAAACATTTCAGCACCCCTGATCAGTGCAATACAGAGTTTCCACAAAAGTTAAATGACAACAGCAGACAGGTGTTAGACAAGGTGAGACCTGTGAGAATGAAAGCAGAACCTATCGTCAGCTCGGGGTGGTCAAGTTAAGCTGTGACGTCAGCACCGTGTCCCTATCTGGAAAAGGCATTCGTTTTAGACTGTTTGGAAGTAGCTTGGGTAATTTTTTTGGTCCACCCACTCCTCTAAACAAATTCTAGAATGTATTATTACTAATTTTCATTAAGGAATTAATAGATTTTAAGAAGATTAGATTATATACATTATGAAAGCATATCAACTGTATAAGTCATCTCATTAATTAATATTGAAATGTTTGTCTCTAGTCTTCCTTTTTAGTGTTTATATGTGTATATACCTAATTACGCGGTCTATCCTCGAGTTTATTCCTATGGTGTTCGTGGGGGAGGGGGTGCGGGAGGGGAGTACTCAGAGGACGGCCAGAAATACACCGAAGAAACGAGACTATCAGAATGCAAACGGAACGTATTGTTAGCCCGGGGTGGTGACGTCACGTCAAACCAATGACGTCAAAACAGTTGCCCTAACTAGAGAAGTCCTTGGTTTTAGCCTGTTTGGAAGTAGCGATAAATTTTTTGGACATTATTACTCCAATGCTGCAGTTTATATTGATCGGTTTGTAAAAACGAAATGCAGTATTATGTACTGTTCACTTTTGAATGATTTTACTTTCATTTTCATCACAATATCGCGGGTAAATCACGGTACTGTACATACGTATTAAGAGATTTCTGTTATTCGTCTATTCGGTTACCGAACGGTAACGGTCAATCGAAGTTTTACTGTACATGGCTTAGTACTTCTACGGCTAGAGAAGCACACCATAGAACTAAAGAGCCTGGACATCCGGTGTGTAATGGTCTCTTTTCCACGCCACCGTGTGGTTTGTGTGTATGATGCTAGTACAGGGCCTTATGTAGAACAGCGGCGCAAAGACACGTGATGCCAAACTTATATTTTATAGACCAGTCAGCACTCGTTGGGTGACATGGTCAACATAATGCCGGCTGCTTTACTTCACAAAACATTAGCTGGCGCCAATTTTAGACTGGGTCGATCTATGAGCCAAGGTCAGTTTCCAAAAAAAGAACAATCAAACTCAATACACTGAAGCCGGCAGGCGTGTGACTATCCTCCACGCCACGGCTTTGTGTCTCAAAAGATGTTCATTTAATACTTGACCTATCTCCACTAGTCGGCTCTGTGACTAAGTCAATGCGAACGCTTTGTAATGCCAGGGTGCCCGGTTCAATTCCAGCTGCGGGCCATGCGCCTTGCGTTGGTTTCGACAGTGGTATCAAGAAAGCCGACCGTCCAGAAAACAATTGCAAAATACTGGACGAAAATTTGCCTAGAAAAACCACACAACAGCCAGGAACTGTTGGGGTTGGTTCTGCAACGTCCTGTAAAGGATACACAACTAACCCAATATCCACTAGCGCCCTTGGATGATGTGATCAATTGCTGCTCTCGTCTGACTTACTTTCCTTGTCAACTAAAGTCCGTTCCAAAAGTTATGCTTTCACACTTTAGGACAATTCTAAATCTCCTGAACTGTCAAAACAAATGTTTACATGTGACCTTAGATTTCCTATGTCCTTATGATTCTGTAATTCACAATTGTGCACATGTGCTGCTGTTTCCTTAAATCGGCGAATTTCTTTGATCTTTGTTTGACTTATAATGTGATTACCTATAAAAAAATATATATATATAAATATACTGTAATTGGCACAAGTGTGAAGATTTGTTGGAAATCAGTTCACATTATCAGCGAAGCATGGTGTGATTTTTTTAATAGTCTATCCCGCATTCAATGAAAATGTGAGTTCATCATAGGAGCCTAATGCTACAGATGACCACCTAAGAGTGAAACATCTATAAAACGCTTGCAATCTGATGTTTTGAAAAATTCTTGTTACTCATTCAACTTTTAGCTTGCCGAGTGTTTGCTTTGAATCGGTGTTTGTTCTTTCATATACCGAAAAAAAAGCAAAATGAAAACTAGTTTTTAACGGTTACTGATTCTTAAAGTTGGACAGGACTTTGGCAACAGACTGTACAAAAATATGGCTTCCCGGGTCAAAATGTTAATTAAGGGGGCGGGGGGGGGGGGGGCAATGATAAACCTACTGTAGGCCTAACAATTATGTAGCAAAAGTCAACTAATCATGCAGTCTTGTCGAGGTCGGAGTGCAGCTGCCTGAGTGGTGAAAAACTAACAACCAAAGAACAAATGAGCCAGATTTGTAAAACGGATGTCCATGCAAAACTCAAATTCTGGAACAAGACTAAAATCTAGAAATATATCAACAACCAGAACATTCTTCAGGTGCTCACAGCCTGTAAACAAAAAGAAAAAAGAATTAAGAAGAAAAAGTAGAAGAAGAAAAAGTAGAAGAAGCAAAAGAAAAAGAAGAAGCAGAAGCAGAAGAAGAAGAAGAAGAAGAAGAAGAAGAAGAAGAAGAAGAAGAAGAAGAAGAAGAAGAAGAAGAAGAAGAAGAAGAAGAAGAAGAAGAAGAAGAAGAAGAAGAAGAAGAAGGGAAAAAAGAAGAAGAAGAAGATGAATAAGAAGAACAAATATTCCCGCCTTTGAGAGATATATTTGACCACTAGACCGCCAGTCTGTCGCTGCTGTCCGAACTTTATAATCCATTACCCTTTTAAAATTTTCAATTATATGTTTTTGCTTACAATTTTAAGTGCAGTTCCAATTTTCTCTATATGGTTCAACATCTTCTCATTCTTCATCAGTCATTTTTCTCTGTCAGTTCAGTGCCTTCTCTTTTTTCTTTTTTTTTTTCCATCTCCAGTAATGGTGTCGGAGTTCAAAACTTAAATTGATTCTCGATTACAAAGTGCTTGTATTTGTGTGTATCTGTTCACATTTCTCTTGAAATTATACGTATGTTTTTATGTGCAGATGCTTGTGTATGTGTGTGTGTTTAGGGAAAGTGGGTGGAAGGGAGATGAGGAATATACTTTATGTATATATGAAAGTCAAACCATGCGTTGGTGCACTGCTTGCTAGGTGATCCGCTCGTTTGTTGTGTAAAGCCTTTGTAGATATCCGTGTGTGCCCGTGTGTGCCCGTGTGTGCCCGTGTAATCCCCGTGTGTGCCCATGTGGTCAGATTTCCATCGCGATTAGTGATTAGCTGGGATTATCATCACAGCAATCCGGACAGATACATAGGCGCTCCGATCTCCTCATCAGAAGCTGGATAGATAGACACACTGATTGCCTACCGATCTGATTGTCATGGGTTCGATTAAGGAAGGCAAATTTCAGCAAAATCTAGGTATTGTTTCTAAATTTGCTTAGTTCTTTCAAGCTGGTGAAATACAACTGCTGTGTGAAAGATTGGACTTTGGAAGGGCCGAATGTAAGACAGGCCTGCGTGCCTAATTAGTAACCCTTTAAAAATAAAGTTTGTTCGTTCGTTCGTTCGTTCATACTGGGACGCTTGTGTTACATTTGTCTGTTTCGTGAGATTGCATGCGCATGCGTCTGTTTGTTTATCTGTATGCATTCATGATAGGATAGATGCATGGATTCAAGTATGGATGGATGCATGGACTGGCAAGATGAAGGAAAGAGAAAGGGTGGATGTGTGGATCAATTTGTGTATGGCGGAGGAATGATTGCATGGAAAAGAGGAAATAAAGATCAAGTAGAAAATAAGTCACCAACCAAAATACAAGCATTGGGAATGAGATGTTTTATCCCCGTGTCGGTTCCGGCGCCCTATTACAGTGAAAACAAAAATAGATACACTGCTTATTCACAAGTATGTCGTAAGAGCCAATCAATTGGAAGCTTCCTTCTAAGTCGGATGCATCTGCCTGAAAGACAAGGAACAAACAGTCTGCATACAAATTTAGTTGCATCTGTAAAACGGATGCACACGATACACTCAGGTTCTGGAACCGGACTGCAGTCCAAAAGGGGACGAACAGCCAGAACTTTCCCCCATAGTTTACAGCTGGTGAAGTTTATAGCTAGTGAACACAAAGAAGAAGACGTAGAAGAAGAAGAAGAAGAAGAAGAAGAAGAAGAAGAAGAAGAAGAAGAAGAAGAAGAAGAAGAAGAAGAAGAAGAAGAAGAAGAAGAAGAAGAAGAAGAAGAAGAAGAAGAAGAAGAAGAAGAAGAAGAAGAAGAAGAAGAAGAAGAAGAAGAAGAAGAAGAAGAAGAAGAAGAAGAAGAAGAAGAAGAAGAAGAAGAAGAAGAAGAAGAAGAAGAAGAAGAAGAAGAAGAAGAAGAAGAAGAAGAAGAAGAAGAAGAAGAAGAAGAAGAAGAAGAAGAAGAAGAAGAAGAAGAAGAAGAAGAAGAAGAAGAAGAAGAAGAAGAAGAAGAAGAAGAAGAGAAGAAGAAGAAGAAGAAGAAGAAAGAAGAAGAAGAAGAAAGAAGAAGAAGAAGAAAGAAGAAGAAGAAGAAGAAGAAGAAGAAGAAGAAGAAGAAGAAGAAGAAGAAGAAGAGAAGAAGAAAAAGAGAAGAACAAGAAGAAGAAGAAGAAGAAGAAGAAGAAGAAGAAGAAGAAGAAGAAGAAGAAGAAGAAGAAGAAGAAGAAGAAGAAGAAGAAGAAGAAGAAGAAGAAGAAGAAGAAGAAGAAGAAGAAGAAGAAGAAGAAGAAGAAGAAGAAGAAGAAGAAGAAGAAGAAGAAGAAGAAGAAGAAGAACAACAACAACAACAACAACAACAACAACAACAACAACAACAACAAGAAGAACAAGAACAAGAAAGAAGAAGAAGAAGAAGAAGAAGAAGAAGAAGAAGAAGAAGAAGAAGAAGAAGAAGAAGAAGAACAACAAGAAGAACAAGAACAAGAACAAGAAGAAGAAGAAGAAGAAGAAGAAGAAGAAGAAGAAGATTTAAAAAAAGGAGAGAAGAGATCCTTTAGAAAGATCCTGGATGTTTGATACAAAATAACGAGGTTCGCCGTAACATCACTCAACACAATGGCAACTGTGAACCTTTTTAGCAACAGGAAAGAGATGGGAAATGAAATGGTACAGAGGTGCAACATGATCTACCTACAGGCTATCCAGAACCATAGGGCTTTGTAGACGGGACGGGCTGAAAACGCAAATCCAGAAATACCTGCATTCAGAATGTTTCTGCCTGGACAGACATCAAACATGCAAACATCAAAACCAATGTGGTTCATCCTAATCAATCAGCACGTCGCTCTCCTCACAGCACACGTGAAAGTTTCCTCTCTCCATAGCCAGCTCTCCAGCCCCATGTGCTGTAAACGCCAATGCATCTTCACTGTCTTGTAACTATCTTCGCGGAGGTCGACCCTGCCTCGCTTTCCACAAACTGCACCTCCATCATCGTCTTTTCCAAGCCTCTCTGACGTTTGATGTGGCCAAATTTCTCACACTTTCGGGACAAGACACTGTTTACGAGTCAGTTCTGCTCCAGTGCGTCTGACCAGCATAAAAAGCGGCGGAGAAAACTCATCACAAAGCACGTACAGTAATATAATTATTGTTTCCGTCCTTTTTAGGATGAAATTTCTCGATATTTGAAGCCCTACTCTGGCTTTTGCCAGGTGCCGAAATATAGCCTGGCCATAAATATGGCCTAAAGGCTAAACGCGGTTTCTGGGACCTCTCCACGGTGATCCTCACCCACATGGTGGCACATTGTGTCATCGGGTGTTTATCGCTTGTGTGATGTCCTGGTGGGGTAGAAAGTCAGCCAGTCAGTCTCACCAGACATTCAACAGCAGCTGCTGGTCAGCCAACGTCACGTGGGCTTTTGGGATCATCATCATGAGACATCCTCCAGAGGAAATTGGGCAAAGGCAAATGTCGTTATGCTATAGTTCAATAAGTGTGACGCATCATACGTTATGCTGTTATCACAATCGACGTCACTGCACACTGGACATTGCCATACGTACTCAGTCCTCTGATGCAGCAGCTACTCCAAGGTACTCTCTAGTGATTATTTCCATGAGAAGCTGGTTATAGTGTCTCCTATCTCGACCTCGAAGGCAACATAGACGTGATTCGTCGTGCTTTACTCCTATGTCACGCAATCGTGTTAGTATCAGAGATTCGTCGTTATTTACTAAACTAGTCCGGACATCGCTTCTGATATCTGCTCTGTCAAGGCTGCTTCCCTTATGCGTTGCTGCATTGCTTGCCAGTTGGTCCACTCTTTCGTCGACTTCCACACCAGCATAGTCAGGTGTAAGAATCAAGCAAATTTTGAGCAAAGTGCGACGTCTGAATGCTTTCTACCGGTTCAGAGTGTACACTTCCTGTTGAGATTTTCTGAAGCATGTTCTTGGAGTCAGATACGATTACTGCATGTGTGACAGCCTGATCTGCTACCAATGCTAGTGCTCTGTAAGAAACAATTATGTCCTTGTACATTATATCCTTGCTTATAGACATACGGTTCTTTACAGATATTTCTAGAAAGACTGAACATTATCCCACACACACCCACCTCACCCTCTATGTGAGTTCCCTGGCCCCATCTGGTGTGTGTGTGTGTGTGTGTGTGGGGGGGGGTGGGAAAGACTATACCTCGTGCCCTCTAAGAAACATGTCGTAGGAGGCGACTAATAATGAGTCTTTCCTTTGAAATCGAAGTGCACCTCCCTGAAAAGCGAGGAACCAATAATCTGAATGCAATTAAGCAAGATATGTAAAACGGTTACGCACCAAAAACTCAGGTCCTAGAACAAAGCCAAGGTCTAGAAACTGACGAATAACCAGGAATGTGCACCGGGGTTTACATCCGGTGAATGCACATGAACATTCCACACCCTTTTTATGACAATGGTTGAACCTCTTATTCAGTCTTTTGTGAAAAATATCTGAGCTTGTCAACTGAAATGCCATATAGACATTCTATTTGATCTAAGCACCTAGGAGAACTGGCTCATAAACAGCATCCTATCTGAAAGCTAAGGTATTTTGGCCATGTTAAACACCATGGTGGTCTGGGGACAATTTTCGGAAAACGATGTAAGGTCAGACCTCCATGAATGAGGATCTGAGACACTAAGTATGCACTGGCTATGAGAGCTGGAGAATTCGCTAGAGAAAGAGAGACTTTCAAGGCCGCCGTGATGAGAGTGACGTTCTGTAGAGGATCTCTGATTGATGATGATGATGGTTGGACCTCAACGCCAAACTGAGAGCCCTGGAACCCACATAGGGATGGTTAAAACTATGGAATTGTTCGGACATGGATACATACTTGGTGACAAACGGCAAGCCTAAAGTAATACTTCAATTTTGTTGTGGTGGTGTCTGAATTCTCGATTACTGCTTTCAGAATCGATGGATCGATTGCGTGTAGTTTTCCGAGATTATAATATATTGCGGGGGGGGGGGGGGGGGGGGGGGGGGGGGGGGGGGTTGGGGGGAAGGTGTTCCTTGCTGCTTCAGATTGGGAGAATCGATCTCTGTGACACTTTAGAGAATAAGAAAACATGGTAGCCAAGAAGATAAGAGGTTGGAGTGTTAAAAAAGAAGAGGGGTAGGGGTGTTGCGTGTAGATTGATATAAAGAATGATCAAAAAGATTGAATTATGATGACTAAAATAATAATAATATTCATAATAATTACTTATAGTTCTTTCATCATCATTCTTCTCGCAACCGTCCTCGTTATTATTATTATTATTATTATTATTATTATTATACAAAGAAGAGGAAGGAGAAGGAAGAAGAGGGGGAAGAGGATGAGGAGGAGGAGGAGGAGAAGAAGAAGAAGAAGAAGAAGAAGAAGAAGAAGAAGAAGAAGAGAAGAAGAAGAAGAAGAAATAGGAGAAGAAGAAAAAGAAGAAGAAGAAAAAGAACAACAACTGCAACAACATTAACAAAAGCAACAACAATAATAAGGCAACAGCAGCAACAACAGTGACAAAAACAACTAACATAACATAGCCCGGCTCGGTAGCTCAGTTTGTTAAACCTGACTGCGCGGCGACCGGATGACGAACTCCTTGTGGTCTGGGTTCACGCCCGCGGGTAGGCAGAAAAGCCATATTTTTCCCAGATCTAGGATATCTATCATGGAATCAAGGCGGAAGGGTTGTGGTATCCATAGTACCGAGCCAAAGGGTTTACAGCCCATGGTTTCTGGATATAAAAAAAAAAAAAAACGGACATAACATCCAAACTCCCACACATACACACATGACCAGACACATTGAAATCCAGCTGATATTAAAGCGCACACATACACACATAACCAATCACATTGACATCCAGCTGAAATGATACACATACACACATGACCAGACACACTGACATCCAGCAGATATTAATCCACACACATACACACACACACACACATACACACATGACCAGACACACTGACATCCAGCAGATATTAACCCCCCCACACACACATGACCAGACACACTGGCATCCAGCAGATATTAACCCACACACATACACACACTTTCTCTCCCCCACCTAGCCTCACTCTCACACTTTGACAACCCGGAAACTTCCAACAGCTTCCGTCGCTAATTTAGAAATGAACTCCCGTCATCTTTGTTTGCAGTGAGCGCGTGTCTCGCCGTCCGGACAAGCACTGTCCTGCTTAAGCGGTCGTTCTATTCCACACAAGTCCCTGGTTAGGGATCCCCAACACTCCCCACCCCTGCCCGTTATCGCCACCCCCATTTTATCACCCTGTGTAAGGAAATATGCGGGGGTGGGGGGGGGGGGAAGATAACGGTGTGAACATGGGAACATTATATGCATATCTTGTTATGTTAGATCTTAAACAATGTATGAGACAAAAACAGCTCCAAGCACAAAAGTAAAGAGCAAATTTCGACGTCTTGAGGCATATCAAGTATACAGTAGGTAAAAGCAATAAACATTTTTCAAGGCTTTCAGAATAGACATATAAGGTGGTTAGTTGCGTATCCTTTACAGGACGTTGCAGAACCAACCTAAACAGCCCCTGGCTGTTGTGTGGTTTTTAAAGGCAAATTTACATCCAGTAGTTTGCCATTGCAACTGGACGGTCGGCTTTCTTGATACCACTGTCGAAAACAACGCAAGGCGCATGGCCCGCAGCTGGGATCGAACCCGGCATCCCGGCATTACGTAGCGTTCGCATCGACTCAGCCACAGAGCCGACATATTGGGTATACAACTGGTAAAAGTAAATATTTTCCCCAAGCCTTAAAAAACCCATGTTTTTGAGTCTTGAGAATAGACATATTTGATATACAACTAGTAAAACGAAATACCATTTTTCCAGACCTTGAGAATAGACATATTTGATGTACAACTAGTAAAACGAAATACCATTTTTCCAGACCTTGAGAATAGACATATTTGGTATACAAATAGTAAAAGTGAATAACACTTTTCCAGACCTTGAGAATATTGGGTATACAAATAGTAAAAGTGAATAACACTTTTCCAGACCTTGAGAATAGACATATCGGGTATACAAATAGTAAAAGTGAATAACACTTTTCCAGACCTTGAGAATAGACATATCGGGTTTACAAATAGTAAAAGTGAATAACACTTTTCCAGACCTTGAGAATAGACATATCGGGTTTACAAATAGTAAAAGTGAATAACACTTTTCCAGACCTTGAGAATATTGGGTATACAAATAGTAAAAGTGAATAACACTTTTCCAGACCTTGAGAATATACATATCGGGTTTACAAATAGTAAAAGTGAATAACACTTTTCCAGACCTTGAGAATAGACATATTGGGTATACAAATAGTAAAAGTGAATAACACTTTTCCAGACCTTGAGAATATTGGGTATACAACTAGTTAGTAAGTAACCTTTTTTGTTTTTTCCCAGGCTTTGAGACAATTTGCTAAAATAATTAAAGACCGTTTTCTCAGGCTTTGAGAAATGTTTCATTTATAGTTACTTAAAGAACGGATTTGTTTTTTTCAAAGCCTTGAAACACAAAGGATATCAAGAAATGAAAGGGAAGGATTTTTCAGATCTGTAAAACGGATGCACACGCAACACTCAGGTTCTGAAACAGGACTGCAGT
Organism: Candidula unifasciata; assembly: GCA_905116865.2. Lineage (NCBI taxonomy): Eukaryota > Metazoa > Mollusca > Gastropoda > Stylommatophora > Geomitridae > Candidula > Candidula unifasciata. Next base: position 186,794 of record CAJHNH020000804.1, on the reverse strand, counting down.
CCAGAAGTGGACAAACAACCAGAACTTTCCACCCGAGTCTACAGCTGGTGAACGCAAAGGAGAAGAAGAAAAGTTAGTAAATTACCTGTCGTTATTGTGAATGACCGCGTCTGGAATCGGCAACATAGCAAGGGGATGGAGATAATACAAAATATTGTGCTTTTAAAATCGTACTCAGTCGGCAGACTGAAATTAGAAAGAAAAAAACCGGTACTGTACAATCACAAGTTAAACTCAAAGACGACAAGCCAGACGGGAGCACCGGAGATTCAATTTGAGCACAATTATGGACAACATTTAGAGGGGTGGCGGCAACAAGGAAGGAAATTGCTTGCGCCCTAGACACGCCATTGACTGGTGCTGTCCATCTGCTGGCTCTTGTGAAGGACTCTTCCCGTCTGATGGTGCCTTTCACTGCAGTTATGAATGAGGTTGTGATAGGAATGTAATGTTGTCAACTTTACGGACCTTAAATTTTAGTTTAAATTTCAGTTTGATTTCTTTTTTATTCTTGCTAATGTCTTTGTCGTTATTGTTTTGTGTGTGTGTGTGTGTGTGTGTGTGTGTGTGTGTGTGTGTGTGTGTGGTGGGGGGGGAGGGGTGTCTTCCCTTTCTCTACCACTATTGTTGTCGTTGTTGTTGTTGTTATCAGACAGACAGACAGACAGACAGACAGACAGACAGACAGACAGACAGACAGAGACAGACAGACAGACAGACAGACAGACAGACAGACAGACAGACAGACAGACAGACAGACAGACAGACAGACAGACAGACAGACAGACAGAGAAGAGAGAGAGAGAGAGGAGAGAGAGAGAGAGAGAGAGAGAGAGAGAGAGAGAGAGAGAGAGAGAGAGAGAGAGAGAGAGAGAATATCTTCATCTTTGTGGAGATACACAATTGAATAATTGGAGTAGATCAATAAAGTTCTGAGATATGAGTTAAGCTGAGTTTAACTGAGTCAAGAACTGACATCACAACAGTTGAGACACTCCCACAATCGCCCAGTCCTGATCTTCAGCAGCCAGTGCAGAGTTCCAATTCCGATGGTTCCAGTAGCAGTTTGATTAAATGCAAGTTCGCAGATAGTCTAGTCGACGTTTCAACTTCACCACAATCAGGTCACCCCATACTTGCCCCGTTCTTGTGTCAGTGACAATAAAGTTAAGTGTCCCTCACTGTTACATTTGAAACATTTGTAAACAATCAGTTAGTCCCAGCACAATCCATACAGCAATTTCTAGAGCGCCAAAGCCAACAGTCGCCGCCAGAAATGCGATGTGTTGTTAATGGAAGTAGTCGGGCGCGATAAGTTGGCACACGTAAAATTATTACATAAGGTATTTCGCCAGCCTACACGTAAACCGGCTAGTCATCTTCTTCAATGTAAACAGATACGTTCATACCTTGCCCAACGCCCCCTTCTTATTTTCTTCCCCCAGAAAGCCACGGAAGGAAATCAAAAATTAGAAACAAAAAGGATTTTTTAAAACACTCTGCAAGGCTGGCATATATTGAATGTCTTTCCATTGTTTTCCCATTGCTTTCCCCATTGATTTACCATTGTTTTCCCATTGGTTTCCCATTGCTTTCCCATTGTTTGCATCGATAAATTCTGGAGAATTTGAATATATTCTTCGGCACCACGCCATATTAGTGCTAAATACGTGTTTGGGGGAAAGTCGCGTTTGGGTAATTGACTTGTAGATACAAATTGTGTTTTGCATGAAAAAATACTACTTTACATTGACCTATTTGCAGGGGCCAGCTTTGCACTTGCACGTGGGGCCCCACAAGTTTAGGGGTTCCCTGTTAATCTGTGACTGTCTGGTGAGGGGCCACAAATAAACATTTCATTCCTGCAGACTGGTGGTTGTCGTTGAGGTCCCAGCACACTGGTTTGCCCAAGGACCTGTATGTTCTGTTAAGACGGCTATGCCCTTACGGAGTAGCAATTCACACGTGCGCTTTTGACAAATTGTAAAGTGTGAAATAAGGGCAATGAAAACGCACGTAGGTTAAAATAACTAAATCTGCACTTAAGTGACTTCGGCACAGTACGAACTACTTTTGTTCCAAGAGATGCCATCTATTGTTCTGTATATCCACACGTAACATTATCAGTACAACCCAAACTCTATGCACTGAGCTATGCGTGCAGCAACTATGTACCAAAGAGCCCTAAATATCCATACTTAACTCAAGATCTGTGGCGGCGCCAGCCCAGTCATATATCTGCCCGTGACAAGCTAACAGATTGTTGGAGTCCGCCATGTTGTCACTGCTTGTAATATGCCACGTTGGCTGCCTTATTTAAAATCTGATTGGCCTTATCTGGCGTCATATCTGTCAAGCGAGCAGGTAAGACGGATCACTTCAGCCAGTGGTTGGAGAGTGACGAGGACCTTGTTGCTTGTTGATGTTCTGAGGTTCTGGGATGTTAAGAGCGTGTAGGGAAAACATGTATCGTAAGTAAAGAACGTAAACTGCACCTAAGCAGGGGGGGGGGGGAGAAAGGAGAAAGAGGTGAGAAGAAGATGTTAATTGTGTCTTCTTCTTCTTCTTCTTCTTCTTCTTCTTCTTTCTTCTTCTTCTTTCTTCTTCTTCTTCTTCTTCTTCTTCTTCTTCTTCTTCTTCTTCTTCTTCTTCTTCTTTATTTCTTTCTTTCTGTCTTTTTTCTTTCTGTCTTTTTACTCCTCTGTTTTGGTCACCACCGTCACTTCTACCACTAACGCATCCTCTCCTCTCTCTTCTTCCTCTCTTTCAGATCCTCGTTCATCTGTTCTTCTCTTTGTTTTCCTCCATTTCCTCCTCCACACCTACCCCATTGCCCTCTCCTTTTCTACAATTTTCTCCTTCTTCTCCCCATTTTTTTCTTTCTCTTCCTTGTTCCTTCGCTCTCCTCTTTATTCTTATCTCATCCAGTCCACTCTTTTCCTTCTTATACTCAACCTTTTCACCATTTTACCCACCCTTTCCCTTTCCATCGTCACTTTCGTCCTTTAAAATTTTTTCTTTAAAAAATCTGAATTCAAGTTTATCTGCCCATCAAATACCATAATAACGTCTTTAGTTGTCATGTGAAATAGCCAGATAAGATCCCAGAAGCTGACCGGCCTGACACATGATAGTGATTCAGCCTTTACACCGACAAAGGCCCCTAATAACCAAACTGGACGCTGCTGTTTGTGAACTGAAAAATACAAACCAATGTTTAGCATGGTCTGTATCCCCCTGTCAGTTAAACGACCGGAGACCTTCTCATGTGGAGCTCGCCCTGAGATCAACAAAAGCCATGGGAGGAGCGGGTATTATACAAATGTAAACACCCCGAGAGCGTTTATAAAAGCCACATCCTGCTGTCTCCAAACAGGACTTGTGCCTTCATCTCGGACAACATTCATTGACGGTTAGTGTTTCCCAGCAGACATTTACCAACCCTCCAGTTGTCACAAAGGTTAGGCTGCCAAAGAAAAGCCAGTTTATCTGGTTGGTTTTAACGTTGTCACAACTTCGTCGTTCAGTTCTCAAAGGGGCGGCATGTTGCAGGAGATCTGGTGTCCCTTCTAGCTTTAGAGTAATCTGGTTCTCACCAAGGGTGAGGTTGCGGATATTTACAACAACAGTGGTTTTGAAATGTTGTTGGCACTTTTCCGTTTATCCAGAAGATAGTGCGCCATACTGCAATCACAGCCAAGGGGGATACCAGCAGTGTTGCCACTTTACTTTGACAAAAAAACATCCAAAAATGGAGTTAAAAATATCGTAAAACATTTAAATTTGCGTGGAAAAATCTAGACTAAACATCCAAATAGAAAGAGTCACAAATTACATAGCAACTGACATAACTTACCCTATAAAATCATGTCCTTATCTTTACTGAAGTCTGCCTTACAAGATCCACAGGATAAACTTAACTTGGATGATAAAGTTGAAGCTTCAGATCCAAAATGACTCTGGTATGCTTTAGCTGTTCCAATTTCTTTCAATACCCAATCAGGGAGCTTATAAGTGGAACAGCCTTTTTCTACTTTTATCAGGCACAATTTTATTGTCAAGATAGCATCTAAGAGGTCAAATTTAATCCTGTTTCTTATCTTAGATTTGATAAATTCACTCCAAATGAAAAACGTCTAGAAAAACATCTACCATCTAAAAGTAAAAAAAGCCATCTAAATGCAAGGAAAAACATCTGAATCTGGATGTAAAACATCTAAAGTGGCAACACTGGATACCAGTTTAGGCCAGAAAGGAAGTTTATCCTCTCAGTGGCACAAAGCCTGGGCTCTATCGTAGAGATAGCGCATTGCTTATAAAGTGCCATACCCTATATGCACTTAAGTTACATTGCAAAGTCAAGGTCCCAGTATAATCTTACGGTTGAACCGGGATCCCAGAATTTGTGCCTTGGGGGGATTTACGTCCGAATAGTGATTCTGTGGGTCGCTGGGTGGTCATCGCTCAGTGTGCGGGTTTAGTAGGGTTCAGCTTTACCCATTCATCCATGCAGCATGATCCCTCTCTCTACCTGCTATGTTAACTCCCAAGGAGAGATTACACCAACTCTGCGGATGCTGATGGATCAATGCTCTGCTTTCCCGCCTTTGGACCTTCCCTGGCAGAAGTATGGACACATTGATATCTTTGGTGTATGTCAGCATCATCGTGTGCCACCATGCCAAGAAAGGCCAACAGTAATGGCTTAGCAACTCATATGATCACTAGTCTTAAACCAGACCTCAGTCCTAATGTGTCCTGTTAGCAAATCATCCGGGTATTTATCTCTTTGTCTTACCTTTTCATTAATTCCATAAAGTGTACACACTTTTGCGAATTTTTAAGTTTATTTCTACTCATCTGCGTCTGTGGCAAACACGCTAAGTAATAACACTTTTCCAGACCTTGAGAATAGACATATCGGGTTTACAAATAGTAAAAGTGAATAACACTTTTCCAGACCTTGAGAATAGACATATCGGGTTTACAAATAGTAAAAGTGAATAACACTTTTCCAGACCTTGAGAATATTGGGTATACAAATAGTAAAAGTGAATAACACTTTTCCAGACCTTGAGAATATACATATCGGGTTTACAAATAGTAAAAGTGAATAACACTTTTCCAGACCTTGAGAATAGACATATTGGGTATACAAATAGTAAAAGTGAATAACACTTTTCCAGACCTTGAGAATATTGGGTATACAACTAGTTAGTAAGTAACCTTTTTTGTTTTTTCCCAGGCTTTGAGACAACTTGCTATAATAATTAAAGACCGTTTTCTCAGGCTTTGAGAAATGTTTCATTTATAGTTACTTAAAGAACGGATTTTTTTTTTTTCAAAGCCTTGAAACACAAAGGATATCAAGAAATGAAAGGGAAGGATTTTTCAGATCTGTAAAACGGATGCACACGCAACACTCAGGTTCTGAAACAGGACTGCAGTCCAGAAGTGGACAAACAACCAGAACTTTCCACCCGAGTCTACAGCTGGTGAACGCAAAGGAGAAGAAGAAAAGTTAGTAAATTACCTGTCGTTATTGTGAATGACCGCGTCTGGAATCGGCAACATAGCAAGGGGATGGAGATAATACAAAATATTGTGCTTTTAAAATCGTACTCAGTCGGCAGACTGAAATTAGAAAGAAAAAAACCGGTACTGTACAATCACAAGTTAAACTCAAAGACGACAAGCCAGACGGGAGCACCGGAGATTCAATTTGAGCACAATTATGGACAACATTTAGAGGGGTGGCGGCAACAAGGAAGGAAATTGCTTGCGCCCCTAGACACGCCATTGACTGGTGCTGTCCATCTGCTGGCTCTTGTGAAGGACTCTTCCCCGTCTGATGGTGCCTTTCACTGCAGTTATGAATGAGGTTGTGATAGGAATGTAATGTTGTCAACTTTACGGACCTTAAATTTTAGTTTAAATTTCAGTTTGATTTCTTTTTTATTCTTGCTAATGTCTTTGTCGTTATTGTTTTGTGTGTGTGTGTGTGTGTGTGTGTGTGTGTGTGTGTGGTGGGGGGGGGTGTCTTCCCTTTCTCTACCACTATTGTTGTCGTTGTTGTTGTTGTTATCAGACAGACAGACAGACAGACAGACAGACAGACAGACAGACAGACAGACAGACAGACAGACAGACAGACAGACAGACAGACAGACAGACAGACAGACAGACAGACAGACAGACAGACAGAGAAGAGAGAGAGAGAGAGGAGAGAGAGAGAGAGAGAGAGAGAGAGAGAGAGAGAGAGAGAGAGAGAGAGAGAGAGAATATCTTCATCTTTGTGGAGATACACAATTGAATAATTGGAGTAGATCAATAAAGTTCTGAGATATGAGTTAAGCTGAGTTTAACTGAGTCAAGAACTGACATCACAACAGTTGAGACACTCCCACAATCGCCCAGTCCTGATCTTCAGCAGCCAGTGCAGAGTTCCAATTCCGATGGTTCCAGTAGCAGTTTGATTAAATGCAAGTTCGCAGATAGTCTAGTCGACTTTTCAACTTCACCACAATCAGGTCACCCCATACTTGCCCCGTTCTTGTGTCAGTGACAATAAAGTTAAGTGTCCCTCACTGTTACATTTGAAACATTTGTAAACAATCAGTTAGTCCCAGCACAATCCATACAGCAATTTCTAGAGCGCCAAAGCCAACAGTCGCCGCCAGAAATGCGATGTGTTGTTAATGGAAGTAGTCGGGCGCGATAAGTTGGCACACGTAAAATTATTACATAAGGTATTTCGCCAGCCTACACGTAAACCGGCTAGTCATCTTCTTCAATGTAAACAGATACGTTCATACCTTGCCCAACGCCCCCTTCTTATTTTCTTCCCCCAGAAAGCCACGGAAGGAAATCAAAAATTAGAAACAAAAAGGATTTTTAAAACACTCTGCAAGGCTGGCATATATTGAATGTCTTTCCATTGTTTTCCCATTGCTTTCCCATTGATTTACCATTGTTTTCCTATTGGTTTCCCATTGCTTTCCCATTGTTTGCATCGATAAATTCTGGAGAATTTGAATATATTCTTCGGCACCACGCCATATTAGTGCTAAATACGTGTTTGGGGGAAAGTCGCGTTTGGGTAATTGACTTGTAGATACAAATTGTGTTTTGCATGAAAAAATACTACTTTACATTGACCTATTTGCAGGGGCCAGCTTTGCACTTGCACGTGGGGCCCCACAAGTTTAGGGGTTCCCTGTTAATCTGTGACTGTCTGGTGAGGGGCCACAAATAAACATTTCATTCCTTCAGACTGGTGGTTGTCGTTGAGGTCCCAGCACACTGGTTTGCCCAAGGACCTGTATGTTCTGTTAAGACGGCTATGCCCTTACAGAGTAGCAACTCACACGTGCGCTTTTGACAAATTGTAAAGTGTGAAATAAGGGCAATGAAAACGCACGTAGGTTAAAATAACTAAATCTGCACTTAAGTGACTTCGGCACAGTACGAACTACTTTTGTTCCAAGAGATGCCATCTATTGTTCTGTATATCCACACGTAACATTATCAGTACAACCCAAACTCTATGCACTGAGCTATGCGTGCAGCAACTATGTACCAAAGAGCCCTAAATATCCATACTTAACCCAAGATCTGTGGCGGCGCCAGCCCAGTCATATATCTGCCCGTGACAAGCTAACAGATTGTTGGAGTCCGCCATGTTGTCACTGCTTGTAATATGCCACGTTGGCTGCCTTATTTAAAATCTGATTGGCCTTATCTGGCGTCATATCTGTCAAGCGAGCAGGTAAGACGGATCACTTCAGCCAGTGGTTGGAGAGTGACGAGGACCTTGTTGCTTGTTGATGTTCTGAGGTTCTGGGATGTTAAGAGCGTGTAGGGAAAACATGTATCGTAAGTAAAGAACGTAAACTGCACCTAAGCAGGGGGGGGGGGGGGGGGAGAAAGGAGAAAGAGGTGAGAAGAAGATGTTAATTGTGTCTTCTTCTTCTTCTTCTTCTTCTTCTTCTTCTTCTTCTTCTTCTTCTTCTTCTTCTTCTTCTTCTTCTTCTTCTTCTTCTTCTTCTTCTTCTTCTTCTTCTTCTTCTTCTTCTTCTTCTTCTTCTTTATTTCTTTCTTTCTGTCTTTTTTCTTTCTGTCTTTTTACTCCTCTGTTTTGGTCACCACCGTCACTTCTACCACTAACGCATCCTCTCCTCTCTCTTCTTCCTCTCTTTCAGATCCTCGTTCATCTGTTCTTCTCTTTGTTTTCCTCCATTTCCTCCTCCACACCTACCCCATTGCCCTCTCCTTTTCTACAATTTTCTCCTTCTTCTCCCCATTTTTTTCTTTCTCTTCCTTGTTCCTTCGCTCTCCTCTTTATTCTTATCTCATCCAGTCCACTCTTTTCCTTCTTATACTCAACCTTTTCACCATTTTACCCACCCTTTCCCTTTCCATCGTCACTTTCGTCCTTTAAAAATTTTTTCTTTAAAAAATCTGAATTCAAGTTTATCTGCCCATCAAATACCATAATAACGTCTTTAGTTGTCATGTGAAATAGCCAGATAAGATCCCAGAAGCTGACCGGCCTGACACATGATAGTGATTCAGCCTTTACACCGACAAAGGCCCCTAATAACCAAACTGGACGCTGCTGTTTGTGAACTGAAAAATACAAACCAATGTTTAGCATGGTCTGTATCCCCCTGTCAGTTAAACGACCGGAGACCTTCTCATGTGGAGCTCGCCCTGAGATCAACAAAAGCCATGGGAGGAGCGGGTATTATACAAATGTAAACACCCCGAGAGCGTTTATAAAAGCCACATCCTGCTGTCTCCAAACAGGACTTGTGCCTTCATCTCGGACAACATTCATTGACGGTTAGTGTTTCCCAGCAGACATTTACCAACCCTCCAGTTGTCACAAAGGTTAGGCTGCCAAAGAAAAGCCAGTTTATCTGGTTGGTTTTAACGTTGTCACAACTTCGTCGTTCAGTTCTCAAAGGGGCGGCATGTTGCAGGAGATCTGGTGTCCCTTCTAGCTTTAGAGTAATCTGGTTCTCACCAAGGGTGAGGTTGCGGATATTTACAACAACAGTGGTTTTGAAATGTTGTTGGCACTTTTCCGTTTATCCAGAAGATAGTGCGCCATACTGCAATCACAGCCAATGGGGATACCAGCAGTGCTGCCACTTTACTTTGACAAAAAACATCAAAAAATTGAGGTAAAAATATCTAAAAACCTCTAAATTTGCGTGGAAAAATCTAGACTAAACATCCAAATAGAAAGAGTCACAAATTACATAGCAACTGATATAACTTACCCTATAAAATCATGTCCTTATCTTTACTGAAGTCTGCCTTACAAGATCCACAGGATAAACTTAACTTGGATGATGAAGTTGAAGCTTCAGATCCAAAATAACTCTGGTATGCTTTAGCTGTTCCAATTTCTTTCAATACCAAATCAGGGAGCTTATAAGTGGAACAGCCTTTTTCTACTCTTATCAGGCACAATTTTATTGTCAAGATAGCATCTAAGAGGTCAAATTTAATCCTGTTTCTTATCTTAGATTTGATAAATTCACTCCAAATAAAAAACTTCTAGAAAAACATCTACCATCTAAAAGTAAAAAAAAGCCATCTAAATGCAAGGAAAAACATCTGAATCTGGATGTAAAACATCTAAAGTGGCAACACTGGATACCAGTTTAGGCCAGAAAGGAAGTTTATCCTCTCAGTGGCACAAAGCCTGGGCTCTATCGTAGAGATAGCGCATTGCTTATAAAGTGCCATACCCTATATGCACTTAAGTTACATTGCAAAGTCAAGGTCCCAGTATAATCTTACGGTTGAACCGGGATCCCAGAATTTGTGCCTTGGGGGGATTTACGTCCGAATAGTGATTCTGTGGGTCGCTGGGTGGTCATCGCTCAGTGTGCGGGTTTAGTAGGGTTCAGCTTTACCCATTCATCCATGCAGCATGATCCCTCTCTCTACCTGCTATGTTAACTCCCAAGGAGAGATTACACCAACTCTGCGGATGCTGATGGATCAATGCTCTGCTTTCCCGCCTTTGGACCTTCCCTGGCAGAAGTATGGACACATTGATATCTTTGGTGTATGTCAGCATCATCGTGTGCCACCATGCCAAGAAAGGCCAACAGTAATGGCTTAGCAACTCATATGATCACTAGTCTTAAACCAGACCTCAGTCCTAATGTGTCCTGTTAGCAAATCATCCGGGTATTTATCTCTTTGTCTTACCTTTTCATTAATTCCATAAAGTGTACACACTTTTGCGAATTTTTAAGTTTATTTCTACTCATCTGCGTCTGTGGCAAACACGCTAAGTAATTCTGAGGTACCCGATTCAATTCCAACTGCGGGCGATTTGACAGCAGACCGCATTGTGCTGACTGCGACAGGGATGTCATGGAGCGACATAAGAAAGAAAGCCGGTGGAGTGGGGGGGGGGGGATCCCTAGTAGTAAATTCAACGCATAAAGACTAACTACAGCAGACGACACAGGTAAGAACCTACTTGTGTTTCCTTGAAGGGCCGAATGTATTACAGGCCTGCGTGCCTAATTTGTGACCCTTTGAAAAAAGAGTTTGTTCGTTCGTTCGGTCTCACTTTTTGTCGTTCGTTCTCTCTCTCTTTAGAAATAGACTATTATTGACTCTGCATACTAAAAGGCAACTAATTACGGGTGTATCCTTCCAAATTATGGTGCACCTGCCTAACAGGCAAGACACCAACAGTCTGCATTCAAAAAGGCCAGACCTGTAAACCGTATGTGCACGCAAAACTCATTTTTCAGAACAAGATCAATGTCCAGAATTGGACGTACAGTCAGAACTTTTGGATGAACGCCGATGAACGTCGATGAACGCTAAAAGAAAAAGAACCTGCTTACTCTGAAGATTTCTCACATCTTAGGAATTTATTCTGGGCGTATTATCTCGATCACCGCCAAAGAGGTTTTAAACGGACACCTGTTACCGCTATACGAAACACTACCATCCTTGTCTTACCTCTAGATTGTCTTTATATCACAAAGGAAGAAAGAAAGCACAAGAAAGTCGTACCTAGAAAGGTAACTTGAACATATAAAGTCTAACTGCAATGGACGAGGCAGGTAAGATCCTGCTTACGTTGGGGATTTCTCAAATCTAGGATATCATTGAGGGCGTGGAGAGCTGTAATTCTCTTCATTGTTTGGCTTCAATGGATAAAGGATGTACAAACACAACCCAGCAGGAGACCGAATCCGTGCCATCCCAGAGAGGGGACAGTATCATATCAATTACGGATACCAGAGAACAGTGTGTACAAACGATTGTTGTCACGGAAACACGCCCCGATTCTTTCCCCTTTCTTTTCACTTTTTATGGGTAGTTTAAAAACGGAAAACACCGTGTATAAACGGCAGGTACTGGTGTGTTCTATTATATAATATATTTGAGGTAGATAACTTTCTTCCGTAACAAAGAAGACAGTAATGATGTACATATATAGTCTTTCCCTGTCAATTACGAGTACGCTGTGTTTGGACGTCTGTCTAAAAGGAAAAGGCTCAATCGAGTTTAAAGTATAGTTGGCACCGTTCGAGACGATATATTCATTATGTATCGGGTGATGTTGTTAACATCATGATGGCTGCCTTTACTCCACATAATATTACCTGGCACCAGTTGTAGGCCGGATCGACCTAGGAGTCCGCGTTAACTTTGAAGAAAAAAAATGACCCTCTACGAATTCAAATTCAAGACACTGAGGCCGACAGAAGCGTGACTATCCTCCACACCACTGCGGCGGTTGTCAATATATTGTCGTTACATTTTTGACCTGTATCCACTAGCGCCTGATGGATGATGTGATCAGAAGTTTCTATCGTCTGATTTACTTTCCATGTAAACTAAAGTCCGATCCAACAGTCATGCCCTTACACTTTAGGAAAACGCGAAAACTCCAGAGAGTTCTAGAGAATCATTGGTATGACAGCCAGCCAAGGCCAAGGACAAAGCTCTTTCTTCTCCTCAGCACGATGCCCGGCCAGTATGGCAGCGGCTGTGTGTTGTCCATGCAGCGTGAAAACTCTTTCTGCCTTTCTTGTTGACTTTACAGAAGAAGTAACAATATTTAGAGTCCATCTTCTTCGTTCTTTCATTTGAACTTTGGTTTTTTTTACGAAGCTCTTTCTTTCCACAGCACGAAGCCCGGCCAGTATGGTAGCGGCTGTGTGTTGTCCATGCAGCGTGATAACTCTTTCTGCCTATCTTGTTGACCTTACAGAAGAGGTAACAATATTTAGAGTACCTCTTCTTATTCGTTCTTTGCTTTGAACTTTGGCTTTTGTGCCAGGGCGTGAGTATTGTTTTTTTTTTAATGCAGTTTGTTTTGTTCCTTGCAGCTCGGGCATGTGCTCTATAGTATCGAAGAAAGCTAAAAATCTGACTCTTACGACATGCTTTTTGGGGTAGACAGTGGGTTTATTGTCCTTTTTAAAAAAATGGGACCCTGGAACCCACACGGGGAATTTAAAGTATTAAAGTTTCACATTATTCCTTAATAAAAATCTACTTCAGGGAGCCGCTGTGGTGCCGGCGGCTACACACTCACCTGTGGATCTGAGGGTCGTGTGTTCAGATCCTGACATAGCCAGACTTAGTTTCATAAATGAATTTGGCTCCCAGGTCAACCCAGCCTTACACAGGTGTCAGGTAAAGTCCTCGGAAATAAAGGCGGCTGACGTGTTGTCGACCACATCATCCACCGAGTGCCGATTGGTCTATAAAATATAGGTCTAGCCCTATGTGCCCAGTACGCTAAAAGACATGGGAAAGGATCGTTTCCTTCACTAAATCTACTTCGAATTATAATGTAAAAATTAGTTAGTGACACTGTAGAAACACATGTTAGGAGTCGACTTGATGATGTTCCACATATTCTGTGTGTATTCATCTTTCCCACTTTTCCAATCTAGAGCTGTGCTGATAGACATTTTCTTACTGATTACTGACTTATGATTGACACCATAGCACACCGAGCATATCCACAGGTGCTCCGACTCCTCCAGCAAAAGTCGTAATGTGTAGATGCTGTTCCATAAGCACACGTAGCACACGTCGTTCTCTTCCTCTCATACTTTCTCTTTGATGGATCTACTCCTAATTCTAAGTTTTCACCTTCATACATGATGTTATTCCATCTAACCTCGTATTTTCAAGTCCAAAATGAATACTCTTTTACGACATGCTTGACAAGGAGCTGTGGGTCTACCCCACCCCGCCCTCACCACTCAAAGGATCCCCGGATCCCACACGGTCGTTACTACTGCTGATCCCGGTATTCACGATTTTTTTTTTATTTACCAGTGGCAGTTCGTAGATTGTGAACGTTGATTTTGGGTTTGAGATTTGAACAACAAATCAACATCATGGTACACGTGAAGCAACCCATAAGTGCTCCGATCTTCTTCTAACTCAAGTCTGAATCCGAAGAAGCTCAGCACAGTGCACAGACTCTGTAGCACCGGTGAGGATCCTGAAATACTTTGGGTAGATTTCTTTAATGCAAAATTTCCCCGGGCAGCGCGTTAGGCTTCTTTTTTCGATTTCCAACTGCCAAGGAAATTTTTACGTGCGCAACAATGCACACATGCGTCCGATCTCACAACCCAGAGACCAGGGGGAACTACTAGAAGTCCAAGTCTACCGGAAAACGTCCCAACCCTTACAGAATTAATCAAGTAACAGAAAGTATTGTGAACGGCACTCATAGAAAGAAGCAGAAAGATAGAAGAACACACTAGACAACATAAAAATCGGAAGCTATAGTTACCTCCAGACGGCGTCTGCCCCTCGCCATGAATACAAGTGCACTAAGATACATGGTCAACTAGGCACCCCCCAAAAAAGGTGTCTCATTGGCCATGTCTATCGTACAGCTTGAAATCCACGACTATGGAATACGGACAGAATTCATTTCAACCCATTGAATTGGCACCATAGGTTACAGAAATTTATATTAACGAAGCACATGTCGAATAACAATCACAGCAACAATTTACGAACACAGTAGACCTTATTGCTTTGTCTAGAATACACAAACATTTAAGAAAGGTAGTAAAGGCTAGCACTCGAGGCAGACACCATGCCTCGAGACCACGCAGCCCCCTCCCTTGGTTTTAAAATGGGGGGGGGGGGGGGGGGGGGGTTGTCGTTACAGAAAAAAGGTGTCGCTGTCAGCGGAATTTCTCCAGTTCTAATCTGACTGGTCACGGTCGTGTCTGGGATGTTGGAAAAAGGGGAGGGAGGGGAAAATAAAAGGGGGGGGGGGGGGCCGTCGAAAAGGAAAAGCATATCCTGTTGCTTGATATATTGTGTACCACTTAGGACAAACTATACAGAGGAGGGGTGTGAGGGACAAGGTGGACTGTGCTGGGGGGGGGGGGCGGGCAGTATGAGTGAGGGGAACAAACATATACACAGAGAGAAAGAAACAACTAGCGAGAGAGAGAGAGAGAGAGAGATGCAAACGATGAGGAAGTCGACAGAAAAATTAAGCTAGAGATAGAATAAGATACAGAGAGTTTCCAGTGTAGTACAGGACACCTAAAATAGATGTAAAAACAAGTAACGCATTACCCAAGCGTGACCCACCGGCCATTAAGGTGCTTTGCCAACACCCTACTGTAGTACACCGAGCCGTTGCCCACTTGGAAGATCCTCTTTCTAGGGATCGCAGGCTGTAGACTCCAGGGTCAAGTTTAGCTGTAAGGTCCACTTCTGGACTTTGGTCTTGTTCCAAAACATGAGTGTTGCTTGCACATCCCTTTTACTGATTTGATTTATCTGTGTGCAGACTATTGGTTCCTCAACTCTCAGGCGATGCTTTACGACTTCGCAGACACACTGCTAATCAATCGCCTTCTGAGGCATGCTCTAGAGGGCAATGGGTTTTTTCTGTTTGTCCCCAGAATGAACCACGAAGTCCACACGGAGAAATGGGAAAATGAAATGGAAAACATATAACAGACAGACAGACAGACAGACAGACAGACAGACAGACAGACGGCGGACGGACGTTCGGACAGACAGAGAGACAGGCAGACAGAAAGACGGACGGTCGGACGGACAGACAGACAGACAGACAGACAGACAGACAGACAGACAGACCGACCGACCGACCGACCGACCGACCGACCGACCGACCGACCGACCGACCGACCGACCGACCGACCGACCGACCGACCGACCGACCGACCGACAGACCGACCGACCGACCGACCGACCGACCGACCGACCGACCGACCGACCGACCGACCGACCGACCGACCGACCGACCGACCGACCGACCGACACCGACCGACCGACCGACCGACCGACCGACCGACCGACCGACCGACCGACCGACCGACCGACCGACCGACCGACCGACCGACCGACCGACCGACCGACCGACCGACCGACCGACCGACCGACCGACCGACCGACCGACCGACCGACCGACCGACCGACCGACCGACCGACAGACAGACAGACAGACAGACAGACAGACAGACAGACAGATAGATAGATAGATAGATAGATAGATAGATAGATAGATAGATAGATAGATAGATAGATAGATAGATAGATAGATAGATAGATAGATAGATAGATAGATAGATAGATAGATAGATAGATAGACGTACACAAAATTACTACAAAACAAAAGTCGCACACTATACAGACAGACAAACAGACAGACAAACAGACAGACAAACAGACAGACAGACAGACAGTATGACAGTATTTTTGTAATATCTCATCACATTCGTATCAAATATTCGGTTTAAAAGAAATCAGCTGGATGCAGATTCGAACAAGTTACCTCTGAACCATCAGGCAAGCATCTAGTTATGTGTATACTTGGCTATTTTGCTCTTTCCCCTGAGCCACCACGATCTCTGTTCGCAAAGCTCTTGTGGTACCCTATCGTTTTACAGCATGCCGACGCTGACTCGCAGAAATCAAACCCCTATGAGAGTCAGGCGTCAGCCCGTCGCGTGCTGTTAACACTGAGTAGGTTGTTAACTTTCCTCCGTGCATGTTGTCCCTCCTCTCCAACATTGACAGCCTACACGAACCTGTTCGGTTACTAATGACAAACAGTCCTCAAATTATCACGGCACTTCTCGGATCCATTCTAACGGTTTTCCCATTTCACTATTATTTTTCCCATTTCTTTTTTGTCATAGTAGCCAGACTATGCGACGAAACTGCCCGGCGCCTTTGAGGTGCTCTCACATACAATGCGGGTGAAAATACAATAAGAGAGTCGAGATGGGCGAGTAGGGAGAAAAACTGGACAGATATTTGTTGTGAGAATGTTGAGGCAGAAGTCAAACATGCAACACAACATGTCAAGTCCGGCATCTAATACGGCCACAAACCCGTACCGCATACAGGACACTCCAGGCGATCAGGGGCGCTAACTGCGTTATCTGTTTACATTTAACCTCCTCACTTTCTCCATGTCTGCCTGGGACTGATGGCCTGTTGTTGACTCGGGTGATTATCGTTGTTTGAGAGCTATCAAAACGCTTTGGAGCCACGACGGGGACATGGCTGGCCGCGAGACATAGCATACGACCCAGTACTGTTGTTCCAGGCTTAAGCCCTCACATGCAATCAGCTCTCGTGAACTCTAGCTAAAGCAGCAGAAGTTTACTATTAATTGACCTGACTGACAAGCTGGAGTACCTGGAGCGCCCTCTGTAGGCTGCTTCCTGTAACCTGATATGGAAGTAGTCAAGTGATCTGTCAGTACTGTCGCGGCCTTGGATCTAGTTAAACTATGAGGCCTGGGACTTTCAGGTAGTCTGGATATGAACTGGTTAGACGCCGATCACTGGTTTGAGAAAAGACATCATGGCATACCAGGCATGTCCATAGACCAGGGCTAATCAAATGGCAGCCTGCGCAGACTAGCAAGTGGCCCGCGGAGACTAGTAAGTGGCCCGTGGAGACTAGCAAGTGGCCCGCAGAGACTAGCAAGTGGCCCGCAGAGACTAGCAAGTGGCCCGTGGACACCAGTAAGTGGCCCGCGGAGACTAGCAAGTGGCCCGCAGAGACTAGCAAGTGGCCCGCGGACACCAGCAAGTGGCCCGCAGAGACTAGCAAGTGACCCGCAGAGACTAGCATGAAGCCCGCAGAGACAAGCAAGTGGCCCGCGGACACCAGCAAGTGGCCCGCAGAGACTAGCAAGTGGCCCGCGGAGACTAGCAAGTGGCCCGCGGAGACTAGCAAGTGGCCAGCAGAGACTAGCAAGTGGCCCGCGCGGATCATTACCAATTGCTCCCTGTGTGGGTTCTGGGACACCATTGTTGGGAAAACAAGACTAGACCCACTGGCTGCCCAACAAGCATGTCGTAGGAGACGACTAACTATAGGGGCTTCCTTTAAAGTCAGAGTTCATCTGCCTGAGAGGCAAGTAAGAAACACTCTGCATACAAGTAAGTCAGATGTGTAAAACGGCTTTGCACCCATCACACTGATTCTGCAATCAGACTAATGTCCAGAGGTGGACGAACAACCAGAACTCTCAGTCCGAGCTTACAGCCGGTGAACGCATAGAAGAAGAAGATTGCCAGTTGTATTGTATTGACGATCTTTGTCGGTTGTATTGTATTGATGATCTTTGCCAGTTGTACTGTATTGATGATCTTTGCCAGTTGTATTGTATTAACGATCTTTGCCAGTTGTATTGTATTGATGATCTTTGCCAGTTGTATTGTATTGATGATCTTTGCCAATTGAACTGTACTGGCGATCTTTACCAGTTGTATTGTATTGACGATCTTTACCAGTTGTATTGTATTGATGATCTTTGCCAGTGGTATTGTATTGTTGATCTTTGCCAGTTGTATTGTATTGATGATCTTTGCCAGTTGTATTGTATTGATGATCTTTGCCAGTTGTATTGTGTTGACGATCTTTGCCAGTTTTACTGTATTGATGATCTTTGCCAGTTGTGTTGTATTGTTGATCTTTGCCAGTTGTATTGTATTGATGATTTTTGCCAGTTGTATTGTATTGATGATCTTTGCCAGTTGTATTGTATTGACGATCTTTGCCAGTTTTAGTGTATTGATGATCTTTATGTGGTTGGGTTCTAAACTTTGGCTCGTGGCGATCTTCATTTTCAATATTTTGGTCCCTGAGTAAACTAAATTAATTGACCCTGCTATAGACGCTCTCTTCTTCTTCTTTGCGTTCACCAGCTGTAAACTCTAGTGGGAAGTTCTGGTTGTCCGTCCACTTCTGGACTTCAGTCCTGTTCCAGAACCCGAGTGTTGCGTGTGAATCAGTTTGACAGATCTGACACATTTGTGTGCAGACTGTGGTTCCAGCCTCTCAGGCAGATGCGCTCCGACTTCGAAGGAACTTAGATGCTCTGAGGTTAATATCTACTGGTAAACGATCAACAAATCAAATGGTTGGGACATATAATCAGAATGGAACAAATTCTAACATCAGCAAGAGCATACTACGTGAGAACGGCAGGCTATGGGTCAGGAGGCCGAACAAGACAGAGATGAGTGTGTGGAGTAAATATGACTCTACATAAACGCAGAATTACGCAAACACAAGCTATGCAACTAGCAAAAGATAGGAAACTACAATTAACTCCACTTTGAGACCTTTTTCGACAGTAACAATAGGTAAAAAAGTAGAAGAATTTCTGACCTTTTGAAACAAACTAGCCCGTTTTTGTGCCAGTACGTCACAGTATGCCCAGTTTTAAAACTAGTAGAAACATGTCAGTCTCAGCCCAGTCTCGAAGCTCGCATACGCAAAGTAAATGCATGAGGCAGCTGTCCAATATACTAACGATAACAGTTAAGCAAAAACTAAAGGGCCATTTTCCCACGATTTCAGGCGTATTGGGCCTATAGGGCTAGATCTCAAATTTATAGATCAATCGGCACTTGGTGGGTGATGCGGACAGCAAACACGACCGCCTTTACTTTCCAGGGCAACAATACCTGGTACCCATATAAGGCTCGGTCGATCTGGGAGCCAAGGTCATTTTTTTGACCAAATTCCGGCTCTGTCAGAACCTGAACCTACTATCTTCCAATCCGCAGATGAGCGTCTAGACGCTACACCGCGGAGGCTGCCAACACAAACAGTCCTATACAAGAACTACAGCTCACGGTTGACCCAAGCAGGTAGTTACTAAAGCTGGTATTTTACACATAGTGTTGCACGGATAAATGGCATTCCAAACGTAATAAACCAACCGCAATTTTTAGTGCAGTCAGTTCTTCTTCTTCTTCTTCTTGTGTTCGCTTTCTGATTTACACCGATAGACATTATCTGTATTGTATCACTGACTTGCTCCCAAGGTACAGGGTATAGGGTAGGTTTCAGCGGTGTTGTTCTAATAGGTAGATCAGCTTGATACTGTCTTCTAAGTCTTTTCCCCCGATGGACAAATTTGCTATGTTTGAGAAGCCCTAATGCCAGATCATCTAACCTTTCATTCATTGGGTGTGACTGCATACTATTAAACTTCTGCATCTGGATCATAGTTTTAGTGTCTCTTCTATAGGACAGTGTCTGCATTGCAGTTATTTTCTGCATCTTCAGGATCGGTGCAGTTTTCATGGATCCTGTGATGAGTCTAAGAGCTTGATTTTGCACTCTGTCTTGGGAATTAGCAGATTAGTAGATAGGAATTAGCAGCTGTTGACCATGCTGTTGCACCAAACTCCAAGTGGGGTCTTATCGCTCCATTATAAACTTTCTTTAGGGTTTTTCCATTCGCTCCCCATCCTGTAATTGCCAGTTTTCTAAGTAGGCCTAGTCGTCTCCTGGCCTTCCCTTCTACATTTTCTATATATTTGCTCCATGTGAGCCTTTTATCAAATTTTACTCCAAGATAAGTGGGGAAGCTTTCTTCCTTTAGCAAGGATGTTCCTAGGTGAATACTAGCAGCTTTGTTCGTGGGGGAAAGAGAGAAAAGCGTTGTGGATGTTTTCTCTGTGTTGATGGCAAAATGCCACTTTTCTGCCCATGTCATCAAGAGATCTGCTGCTCGCTGCATTCTTATATTTGCCACTGTGGTGTGTTCATCGGTACACCAGAGTGCCAGATCATCTGCATACAGGGCAGCTTTTACTCCTGTAGGGAGGTCTTTTACCAGATCATTTATATACACAAGAAAGAGAGTTGGAGAGATAACTCCTCCCTGTGGTATTCCTTGCCGAAGTAACACTTTTCTACTCTGCTGGCCATCAAGACTGACTCTAGTTCTACTGCTGTGTAAGAAGGATTGGATCCATTTTAGCATGTTTCCTTGGATTCCATTTCTCTTCAGTTTTGCAATGAGACCATCTTTCCAGACTTTGTCAAAAGCTTGTTTGAAGTCAACCCATACCGCCAGGACCTTTTTCTTCTCTTGGAAGGCATCCTCTGCAGCTTGTGACAGGTAGGTGACTTGGTCTTCTATGCTGTGACATTCCCTAAACTCATCCTGCTCTGGCACCAATATCTGCTCAGATTCCAAGTGCCATTTCAGTCTTGAATTTACAATTCTTTCCAATGTCTTTCCTACACAGCTTGTGAGACTAATTGGGCGATAGCTCGAAGCCTGGGTCTTAATTTTTCCCTTGTTTTTTATGGGTATTGTGATGGCTTCTCTCCATACTTGAGGCATCAAACCTTTCTCCCAGCTGATGTTGAAAATCTCCAGCAGCTTTACTTTAGCAGATGAGCTCAGGTTGATTAGCATTTCGTTGCTGATTTCATCTGGACCTGCAGACTTTTTTAACTTAAGCCTAAAGATGGCATTTTGTAGTTCACCCATGGTAAATGGCTCCCTCATAGAGGCAGGAGTATCTGTCTGTCTCTTATTTGTTTGTATTTCTTTCCTTATTTCTCTCTGATGGTCCTCGTTAAGGGTCAAGTTGCTTTCAACACTATATGTTCTGGCAAACAAATCTGCAGCTTGTTTTCCTCTGAAGATTTTGTCACCATCACTTAGCGTGATTGTTTGTCTAGGAGAGAAACTCTCTTCATTGAGTGATTTGGCTGATCTCCAGAGTTTCTTGCCATCTTTATCAAGGTTTAGAGCTGCTGTTTTATTTCTCCAGCTTTTCCGTTTTTCTTCAAGTTTAGTTCTCTGGAACACTGCTACAGCCTTTTTCCATTTGGTGTGGTTGTCAGGTGAAGGTTGGGATTATGCATCCTTTCTAGCCTGATTCATTGTTTCCTGGCATTCCTGGAGTGTGCTGGACCAGTACGGTCTATAGTTGTGTCGACAGCCTCTGGGGATTGCTTCTTTTGCAGCTTGTAGAATACTTCTATTGAAATCGTGCACTATAGTATTGATATCCCTATTTTGTACCTTGAGAGCAGACAACAATGTGCTTGTCCTGTGTTTGTACAGGCCCTAGTTGGCTTTCTTGTAGTTCCATCTTGTGATGACTGGGCCTGTATTAACTGGTACATTCTGGACAGTAAGAAAAATCGGGCTATGGTCACTGCCCCCCAGCTGGTCTCCCACCTCTCTACTTATCATTCCAGAAATATCTGGGGTAGAGAAGGCAAGATCTGGGGTTGACTTTGTCTGCCATCTTCTGGAGTAGAAGGTAGGAGTATCTGAGGGGGCATTGATCAGGATCAGAGAGTGGCCATCTTGCCATGTTTCCACCTCTTCACCCCTATTGTCGAGATGGTTATAGCCCCAGCTCTGTGAATGACTGTTGAAGTCTCCAACTGCAATATAGTTGGTATCTGGTACCGGGAGAGAGCTGAGGCTTAACGATTCCACTTTGTCGGTCTTAAGCTGCAGGAGTTGGTACTCAGCTTCCTCCATATAAGACATTTTCTCACATGGATAGATACTATTTTTTACAAGGGTAAGTACTCCTCCTTTTCGCCTGCCTTGTCTATCAGATCTGAAGCACTGGTAGCCTCTCACTTTAAATATCTGATCTGCCTGCAAATGGGTCTCTTGGATGCAGCATACACTGACATGCTTTTCATAGAGGATGTTTTCCAGCTCCAACTTTTTGCTGTAGCCAGCCAGCTTACTGCTGACCCCCTCTGCATTCCAGTGCATCATGACAAAAGGCAATTTGGGATCTTTTCTGTCTAACTGGTTTTGGTCAGTAGCTATCCTCCGCCGTCTCCTGACTCCACAAGACGGTCTAGGAGGTCCTCCAGTAGCTAGGGGTAGATTCTGTCGAGGCTCAGAACGCGGCACTGCACCTGCCTGGTGGAGCTCCACAGGGCGAGCACCAACATTAAATTTGTCTGACGGTGTAATCATATATATAGTGTGGGGTTGCGTAGTATTGTGGTTTTTTTTCCGCCTTCTGGCCCAGTATTTCCGACTTCAGGATCTCTTGAGAGGGAGAGTAGGCTCATCCCTTCGCCTTTACCTCGTTTGTTGTCCCATCCAGTTTCCCGCTGGGGGTTGAGACCCCAACCTTCAACTGGATTGCTGGGAAGAACAGGGTCCACCACGTGAAGGTGAGGTAGGCTTGAGCAAGAGAGGCTAATAGACATTAAGAGTCTTGTATTGCGCATCATTGCTCCATTTGACACTAAGCCGCTGAAAAAAAAAGGTATTCTTCTTCTTCTCCTTTTGCATTCAATTGAAGATGTAATTGCGTCGTTTCTGTTTACAGCATGGCTGCGATATTTGCGCCTTTTGTCGAAGACATCTGGCTTCTGCAGGCATTTGTTAAACAGGTTAGCCTTGCCGGGGAAAAATATCCCACATCAAATCCATAGCTCACAGTGTCCTACCAAGCACTCAATCGCTTGGCGACAGAACATGGCGTTACTTAGTGTAGCCGTCGTGTGATAAAGTTAAAATTAAAAGGATCGACTCCATTGCATTGGATGTTATCACATTTAGCTCGGTCTCTCTCTCTCTCTCTCTCTCTCTCTCTCTCTCTCTCTCTCTCTCTCTCTCTCTGCAGAATGGCCAGCTAACCCCCAAGAATCGTCGCACACATCACCAACTCCGTAGCTCTAGCACCGACCCCCGGAAATCTCTGTAAAACCAGCTCTCTTCAGCTGAACGACGCGTCCGTGTTGCTAACGGGGATGGCGTTTGATGTTTGTGAAGAGCTGTCTTCGAGCATTGGCCTCTTTCAAAAAATCTGGGCTGCTCTTGTTTTAGCTGTCCACAGAATTCTAAACATTCTTCTGTAAAACCACATCTCTGAGGCCTCTAGGTTAATGTTTAAACATATATTAAACACATAAACAGCCACAACAGACATCCGAGTACAGTAAAACTTCGATTAACCGTCACTGTCCGTACCAGGGCTGTGACGGATACCAAATAGACGGATAATAGAAATCTCTTATTACAAATGTACAGTCATGTGATTTCACTGCGGGCTTGAGAAGATTATTTTTTTTTTAAATACAATACTCTAAAAGTGAATAATAGATATGTATTGTATTTATTTTTACAAAACGATCAATATAAACTTCACTATAAGAATGATAATACACATACATTTGATTCTCTATTAATATCACGCCCTCAGATGACGTCACAGGACAGTACACCATTTTATAGTGTGTGTAAGACTGGGTTTTCCGGCTTTCTGATGCTTTTAAGGACCCAAAAACATCTACAACTGGTCCTAACACCAACTTACCTACGTCCCATGACAGAGTGCAGCCTAGGTCCTACAACTGCATGCAGCCTAGGTCCCACGACTGCATGCAGCCCATCTACCACCCCTTAAAATATTAGACTGCCCAGTGACCTGTGGATTTTTCCTGTTTGGGGTAGGATATTTATCAAGCACCATGAATTGCAATACTATAAACCTAAGTTACTTTAAAATAATCTGCCATCCCCTCAGTGTCTTTTCCCAGTGTTGGACAGTTTGGTCATCACTGACTGTCTCAATTCCTTCAGTTTCCTCAATAGATTCAGGTAAGCGTTGATTCCACCCACTCTTTAGGTATGACAATGTTACGTCAGACCAGGCAGGGGCGACATTGACAATAAAGTCCTTTATGCTGTATCTTTTTTTTTTCTAAGACAATGACGGATAATAGATAGAAACTGACGGTTAAACGA
This sequence comes from Candidula unifasciata, assembly GCA_905116865.2. NCBI lineage: Eukaryota > Metazoa > Mollusca > Gastropoda > Stylommatophora > Geomitridae > Candidula > Candidula unifasciata. The sequence continues at coordinate 162,718 of CAJHNH020000804.1, read as the reverse complement.
GTGACGGGTACTTAAAACAATCCACTAGCTGCAGACTTGTCCCGTTTACTCTGATGTTACATTTTTGAGGATATTTGTTACTATAACTTCTGTTTCACCGCTGCTCTCATACTTGACCTCCCCGACAATTGGCCCCTGAAACCCACAAAGGGACTAAGAAGCCCAAGTATCATTTCACAATTTAGTGTATCGAAGCGTGGGTGACCTCGACACAACCAAAAGACAATCAGTCTATCAGTGACATGATCCTCCCAAGTGAGGGAGGGGGGAAAAAAGACACAGGCTCACTGGTAAAGTATGCGACTAGAATAATCGAATCAATATTAATGAAAGTTAAAAACAATCACATAAAAGTGAGAAGAATACATAGAAACAAAACTAAGATCACAAGCGGCTCACAGCAGCAACCAGAAATCGGCCGATGATAACTTTCCCACATACTGTGAGATATGTGTATGCGTCATATTCCCAAATGGCAGAACTGGTCGTGTCGCATTAAGCAAACTTTGTATAATTAACACAAAACGGCGGTAATGAGTTAATCATCATATTTATAACTGTTAGCTAGTATTAATTTCATTTTTCGTGGTCTCAGCTTTGATGTAATAGGTCACGAGCGAAAAGTCAACTCGTACTTGACTGATTACAGAGCAGCGCCCGTAACTTTCGCCTCCCCCCCCCCCCCCCCCCTTTCTTTTTTTTTTCATTCTTATTGTTTCCTTGTTTTTCTTGTTAATTTTTTATGCTGCAACTGCTTTAGGTTAGTTGTCTTAGATAATTTATACCTTGATATAAGTAAAGGACTAGAACTGACAGCAGTGATACAATTCTTGACAGAATACTGGGCGAAATTGTTTGGCCATCTTACATCATCATCACCATCATCATTTTCATCATCATCTTCATCGTCATCTTCATCGTCATCCCGAAACGCTCAGTGTCGTTGGGTCATCATTTGCTCTAAACTGCCTGGTCAACTTCCTCCATCTTTGATGGTCAGCTGCAATGGACTTCATTGTTGCATGTCTAAGGCTTATCTAGTCAATCAAATTCTGTTTCCCGGTCTTTCTTGGTCTGCCTCTTCTCCTCTTCCCCTCTACTGAACCCTGTAGTATTGTTTTTGAGAGGCCGTTAGATCTCATTACAAGTCCGTGGAAAAAAAAAAGTACAGATCACTTTTCACGCATTTAGGCATTGGGCGTATGGGAATACACCCATTTTTGTACAGACCAATCTGCACTATGTGGGTAATGTGGTCAGCATTACGTCGGCCGTCTTTACTTCCCCAGGACAGACACCCTGGTACCCATTTAAGGCTGGGTCGACCTGCGACGCCCCCTACCATGATAAAAAATCCACGCAGCCATCAGTGGGTTTCGATCGAAGTATGTTGGAGTTAGAGTCAGACCCGCAAAACCTAAGCCACGGACGCCGGCATTACATGTCCGTACCATTACAGTTCCAATCTTTTCATTGTAGGTAAAAGATGTTTACATTTGTCAACGTGCTGGACAATTATATTAAGAACCTCGACATTTGTCATGTGGTCTTTGTATGATATGCCAATAATTTTTTTCTGAAAAATCTCATTTCAAATGCTTTCATTTTCTTTTCTTTGCCCTCCAACAGTTGTGTCCTATTAACATTCAACATACTGGAATAAAAACAATAAGCACAGGGCAAGGGTAGGAGCACACACTAGATGGAATGATGGCCTTTAGAACAACATCAGAGAAATGAAGATCGGCTTACACAGTTCATTAGAAAGAGCACACAGACAATCCTTACACTCCCCGCACTCTTCCACTGGAAAACTACCTGGTACTGAAGTAAATGGACGAAGTGAATATAAAAATAGTAGTAGTAGTAGTAGTAGTAGTAGTAGTAGTAGTAGTAGTAGTAGTAGTAGTACTAGTAGTAGTAGTAGTAGTAGTAGTAGTAGTAGTAGTAGTAGTAGTAGTAGTAGTAGTAGTAGTAGTAGTAGTAGTAGTAGTAGTAGTAGTAGTAGTAGTAGTAGTAGTAGTAGTAGTAGTAGTAGTAGTAGTGTCACATACTGCTCCTGTCACGTGCCTGATTTAAGGATTTCTCCTTAAGAACAAACAGCACTCTGAAATAATAATGTTGAGTCGTTGGCTCGTATTGGTCTAAGAGATATCCCGTGGCCAATATACGCTCAACTTATTTCAGGAGTAGGGCAACTCAAGCTATGGCACTACAAAATATATAATATTCCTAGGCACACTTGGCTGGACACCTTCACTACTATAAAATGGTAGCCCCCAGGTTATGATAGTATACTATCATAGCCATGTTAACACAGATTACTCTTATTACTCACACAAACATAAAAGCTAGACAGTTAGAATGGTGAAACAGGGACAACCAAGTCAGCCATGAGAATTTCTGCATGTAATAAGTACAATATATATACGTATACTAATGAATAGATCATCAAGAATGTTCAGTGAATTGAGTTCATGAATCAATGACACAACCCAGATGTTGAAGCAGCCAGATGTAGTTCTTGGATATTACATGAGTTCATCATGGGAATCCCAAGGAGCTGTGGGAAGAGAGCATGTATATGAATAAGAGATCACTTATCCCAGTTCGTAGGTCAGTGCTCCCCTCAGTCCATGGTGATTCGACTGTAGTTGACTCAATAGGTAGCTATGCCTCGATTTGATCTGGTACAAGCTAACTGTCTCACAGTGAGGACACAGGAAATGCATAGGAGCCCAACAAAGCTCTTGAAGACGGATTCTCTGGATTGATGACATACGTGTCTGCAATTGTCCACTGGTCCTGGAACTCACAAACAAGTTCTTGCCATATTGAGGTAGTGGCAACAATAGGTGGGACTTTTGGGTATGCTTGGTGCCCAGAATGGTATGGGTTGGTGGCTGTTGGCTGGACTATGATTCGTCTGCCTGATCTCTAGGCAGGTATCATTCCAAGCTTAGGAATTCTTCAATGAGAGACCTGGTACTTTGAATGCGCCAATTTTATTCCTAGACTGTATACACGTCTTGACACTTTGGAGATCAGGCTGAAGAATGCCGCTCAAAACTAAACTTGGCGTCTCTAGGAAAGAAGTCCCTGTATTCATGCCCAAGGAAAAATTCCCTATGTGGGTTCTGACCCACTTTCTCTATCACAGACTCCTCAACTGACAGCCCGCGGGCCAAATCTGGCCCACAAAACCTAACAAGTGGGCCGCGATCATTGTTATTTGTATTGTAATAATGCTTTTTTAATGCTGGGATCGGGGCCTTTGGCAGTGATGATCCTTGTTTTCAAAATATTGGCCCCTCAGTAAACTTAGTTGACTGTATAAAACAAGCATGTCGTGAAATTCGACTCATTGGGGGGCTGCCATCGAAGTCAGAGTGCGTCTGCCTGTGAGGTCAGAAACCATAATTCGGCATACAGATATGCCAGATCTGTAAAACGGATGTGCAAGCAACACTCAGGTTTTTTTTTTTTTTTTTTTTTTTTCTTAAATTGTACCACATGTCAGGTCCACCGAGATGTTGTAGGGAATGCCCGGAAAAGTCCAACAGTATAGATATGTATTGTGTGAAAGAAAATATTACCCCCCCCCCCTCCTCTTACAACATAGAACTTTATATGAAATTCCCTACGAAATCTCCGAGTCCCCGAGATCGGGTTAAATAAAAGAAAAGAACCCGCTCAAGTTCTGCAGCAAGACTCCATTCCAGGGATGGACGAACAACCAGACATTTCTGTCAGAGTTTACAGCCCGTGAACGCGAAGAAGAAGGAAGGAGTTTCTGTGGCTGCTTTTGCAACATCTTTTAAAGGATACGCAACTAACTGACTAACTAGCAAGCAATCCGTGGACCCATCAACGTATATGTGTGCGTGCATGTGAGTTGGGCCTACAAATTCAGCAGTTCAACAGAAAGTAGGGGAAATTCCAATGCCAACTGTCATACAACATTCATCGAAATCAATAAGCGAATTAGCACAACACTCCCACAAACAAAACCAATTCCAGCAGCTTCAGCAGTAACAAAGACATGCTCAATGAACAACATTCCACCGCTTCCAATGTCTCTCTAATGGGCCGACTTCTCCCATTAATGGCCGATCCGTCAGCATTGTCATCAAATTCTCGCGAAAAAAAAAAAAAGACAGAGGCAGACGCGAAAACATGGCGACGCTAAACGGTCTGGAGACTTTAAGAAAGTACGCCTGTCTGATATGCTGTGTCCTAAGAATACTTGAAATCTAATAAAGTTTGATAATTTAACGCATTTCTGTGCAACCTTTTTGCTCTGCATCGGTGCATTCAATACTGGGGTTAGGGTTTCGTTATTTTAGTGTAGTTTAAACTGCGATGATTACAGGCATGATCTGTTCTACCCATTTGAAATTCAGGGGATCGCACTGTGCAGTCTTTGTCCGTATGCCTCTAATTTCCAAAGGTGTCACCCAGGCATCGGCATACCTTTTCGAGAGGCCTATTTATTATGTTTTTCAGAGGTTAACTTTCACAACAATGCGCCATTGTTGTCCCGAAGCAAAATAAAACAACCGATTCGTGTTTTTCTTCTTAAATATTTTGGCCATGAAGAAAATGCTTTTTGTTGAAGGTGTATTTGAAAGCTGTTGTACTTTTAACAAGTCAGAGATAATTATGGGTAATTTGTTTCAAAGAAAGACAACCCGTTAAAGATATTTGGTGAATAATTAAGTAACCTGGAGGAGCAGGAGAACGAGAAGGTGGAAAAGAAGAAGACGAAGAAGAAGAAGAAGAAGAAGAAGAAGAAGAAGAAGAAGAAGAAGAAGAAGAAGAAGAAGAAGAAGAAGAAGAAGAAGAGAAAGAAGAAGAAGAAGAAGAGAAAGAAGAAGAAGAAAAATAGAAAGAAGAAGAAGAAGAAGAGAAAGAAGAAGAAGAAGATGAAGAGAAAGAAGAAAAGAAAGAAGAAGAAGAAGAAGAAGAAGAAGAAGAAGAAGAAGAAGAAGAAGAAGAAGAAGAAGAAGAAGAAGAAGAAGAAGAAGAAGAAGAAGAAGAGAAAGAAGAAGAGAAAGAAGAAAAAGAAGAAGAGAAAGAAGAAGAAGAAGAAGAAGAAGAGAAAGAAGAAGAAGAAGAAGAGAAAGAAGAAGAAGAGGAAGAAGAAGAAGAAGAAGAAGAAGAAGAAGAAGAAGAGAAAGAAGAAGAGAAAGAAGAAAAAGAAAAATAGAAAGAAGAAGAAGAAGAAGAAGAAGAAGAAGAAGAAGAAGAAGAAGAAGAAGAAGAAGAAGAAGAAGAAGAAGAAGAAGAAGAAGAAGAGAAAGAAGAAGAAGAAGAAGAAGAAGAAGAAGAAGAAGAAGAAGAAGAAGAAGAATCCGGCTTTGCTAGGACCCGAAACAACGACCTCCCGATCCGCAGGCGAGTGTCTAGCTACTACACCACGGATTTATAATTTTTTCTTATGAAAGAATTGGTTTGGTATACGTCCTGTTTGGTATACGTCCTGTTTGGTATACGTCCTGTTTGGTATATGTCCTGTTTGGTATACGTCCTGTTTGGTATACGTCCTGTTCGGTATAAGTCCAAGGATCTGGAACAGAGTAAATACGTTTACTAAGGTACCCATGAACTTCCGATATGATAGCCTTGCGAGTCGCTGTGGTGTGTGTGTGTGTGTGTGTGTTTTTTAAGGGTGGGAAAAAGGGAGATGGGGGGGGGGGGTATTGTTAGGGACGTTTCAGCACGTTTTTTAATTTTAAAAAAGTTTGGTACGTTTTGGTACTTTTTTAAAATAAATTTAGTGCTACTGCCACAAACGTTTCGACAGAAGTGGCTATAAGCACCTGTGGAGCGTTTAGGCGAGGTTTGTTTAGCACCAGAAGTGGTTGGTGATGGTTGAGCTCCGAACCACTAGGGCTATAGGCCTAAAACCTTGACACCGCCACTGTGCCACTACAGCGTCGTTTGCAACACTTAACTGTTTAGCAGCTACAGACGCTAACGGCCGCAGACTTCCCGTATCCTTTCTTAATCATAATAGAATCTACACAAGAAGACAGCTTTATCTCGTCTTGTGAAGATCCCAACAAAGGCAAAGACAGAAACACGAGCATATCTGTCCTCACAAGTAACAACACAAAAAGACGGGCAGCAATAACATGACATGTTTTTGTAAAACGTAAAAAAAAAAAAAAAATACAGCGTAGACCCATTTTGATGCGTCTGTTTAAAAATATGCTGTCTTTAAATGTTTTGTACTCTTGACTTTTTTTTTAAAGTACGGCTGAAAATGTTTTAAAAGTTCACGATCTCTGTCACTGAATACAGATTGGGAGTTGGATTTCAGGCCAAACTAGCTTTAGCGTTCTTGCTTAAAAATGGCTCAGGGCCTGCCCTTTATTTGGCTGGATTTCTCACTCATTAGACACAAAAGCTGCGAGACGATATCCTGTAGAATTTAAAGCCTTCCTCGATGTCCCAGCAAAGATGGTTGCATAGAAATAACATAGATCGCTCCAGTAATTACTTGAGGATGTATTAGGCCGCTCCATGCTCTAATCTTTCAGGACGGATGAATATCGGGAAATATTTTCTCATTGGCTTTTTACGGAGACTTTTCAATCGGAGTATTTGGCTGAGGCAACTCGGCGCAGTTGATTACCATCAAACGGTGTCCATATTTCTCTGAAGAAATATAAAAGGAGCAATGGGACGTTGCTCTAACGTTACCAGTTGAAACGAAAAGAGCCAATAGCGTCCGTTTATTCGCCAGATCTAAATAGCTTGCTGAAATTATCTATCCGAACATCACTGCTGTCTCAACGAAATGTCTTTGTTGGCGTGCTCATCACGTTTTCCCCTTTGTAAGTCTATCATTTTATTCTTTACAGTGGATTTGAGAAAATTACATTTTGGGGCTTGCTAACTTCTTGATGGAGGTTATTATTCTTTATTGCTCGTTTCAGAAGGAGTGTTTGTGGTGATCTGTTTGTATCGGGCGAAGCTGCGATATTTGCCCCGTTTCGGCTGACACATTTGACTCTAGGACGGTAGTTCTGATTGTTACCCAGCTTGTCTTCTCTCTTTGATCGTTTCTGTCTCGACAAATATGTTGTCATGTAGCTATCTTCTTCTTTGTTAGCGATGTTATCACTTGATGTGCTAGAGCATACAAAGAATCTATAGGACCGAGGGGGAATCACAAACATCCAGGCAAACATTAAATATAAATATATAAAAAGCCATTTCGACTCCAGAAGCACAGTGGGGATATGCTATCACATGGACAAGTTGGCAATTAATGGATGAAGTGTTCAATAGCACACCTACTACCCTTACTTTCCATGACATTTACTGAAGGTTGAATGTTGAATTTTGAGTTAAGAATCGACATCATAGCAATCGGGATACTTCTATAAGCGCTCTGTCCCCATCTTCAGCAGCAAACGAAGAGTTATAATTCCGGTGGCAAAAGTAACTGTCTGATTGTATATCCGTATCGCCCATCCCTTGAGTGTCGGCCAAATCCCCGGGTAACTCCTCGCAGCGCCATTCTTCTCAGACCGTGATGACCTATTTGCACTTCCGCACTGTTCACTCGCTCCTAGCTTGTCATTCATCAGTTCACCATCAAGTGGTGCAGAACCAGCCAGACTATCTGCCTGCTCATTTCCCAACACACCGGCATAACCTGGAGAGAAAATCGAAAGGATGCTAACTACCCAGGACCTCCGAAGTGATGCTTGCCACTCTGCACGGAGCATACCTGTCTCCACCTTTCTCAACATGCTCTGTGAGTTGAAATTTACTGGTATCCAGTATAGACTAGGTCGACCTGATAGTAAAGGTCAATTAGTTGTAAGAAATCATTTCGTCTAAATTCACACTCTTTTTCTCTTGTTAGTGTCCAACGGTTGTAAACTGAGCAGGAAAGTTCTGGTTTTGCATACACACCTGGACTTTGCGTTCATATCCGTTTCACAAATCGGGTTTACTTGTGTGCAGACTGCTGGCTTCCCACTTCTCAAGCAGATGCACTTCAGCTTCGAAGGAAACTTCCCGAATTAGTCATCTTGTACGTCATGCACGTTAGCGAGCAGCTGGTCTTACCCACCCCACTTTCTTGCTTCCTAATGGGGCTCAGGCAAGGGGTCATTAGGTTGTTGCGGTCTCTAGCAGAATATATCTGTTTGTAGTCTGACATGTCGACTCTGTAGCTAAGTCGATGCGAACGCTCCGTAATGCCGGGTTTGATCAAAGCTGCAGGCCATGCGCCTTGCGTTGGTTTCGACAGTGGTATCAAGAAAGCCGACCGTCCAGTAGCAATGGCAAACTACTAGACGTAAATTTGCCTAGAAAAATCACACATCAGCCAGGGGCTGTTGGGGTTGGTTCTGCAACGTCCTGTAAAGGATACGCAATTAACCAGTCTGACTTATTTAAAACTTATTTTTTTTTTGGGGTGTATAGTGCTAGGCCTATACATTCTAGTATTTAACATTACTATACATTATCGGCACTCTCTGTGTTGTGTTGTCAACATCACACATGCCACCTTTACTTCCCAGGACTTTACCTAATACCCGTTACAGCTGGGTCGACCTGGGAGCCAAGATCATTTTTGAAATAAAAATACCGACTCCGCCAGGACCTGAACTCACCACCTTTGGATCATCTAGCCGCTATATCCACGGCGATTTGTAAACATGCGGCCCATACGCCCTGTTTGAAAACGGGTCATTTAATCGTGCTTTTGTGTGTGTGTGTGTATACGTGCGTGCGTGAGTGGTTTTGTGTGTGTGTGTGTTTGTGTGTGCTGCGTTATGTTTGTGACAATATATCATTGCTTGTTGGCCTCTTTAAAAACATCCACATCACTCCTTCTGGCTGTCAAATACAGTTCCCAGCATTCATCTGAAAACCCGATACCCCAGCGAATGTTTTTATCTTGTTTACTAATTGTCCACGATTCACAGCCATGTGTTGTAATTGGTTCTATCTAACGTGCAATAAATCCTGCTGTAGGTTCCATTGACGGAGATTTATTACTTGGGGTGTTCTTCATTTTATAAAGCGCCGTTTCTACTTGTCCTGTCCTGTTCTTTATCTATGGGATGTATCCTTTATCTGATTGTGTGTCCTGTTATCGGAATTTCTGCGCATGTTGCAAATTAATACTGTTGAGGTGATTTGTGTATTTTGGCACGATCAGATTATTTGGTATCACCATTATTTATAGATCTAATATAAATATTACCTTTTTGAATTTTCCTTGCACGTGTCTCTGATATTACTATTACTATTGTCTTTGATAAGGCCATTACTTCTCTGCCGTGTGGATCACGTGGCCCCAATTTAAGGGGAACAATATAGCTGCTGCTCCCCTCTTCCAACCTTTCAATAAGCATGTCGTAAAGGCGACTAAGAGTGATTTGCTGAAATTTTGGGCGTGTTGGGCTGAAAGAGGTATATCGCTGTCTAGCTGTTAGCTACAACGACCTTCAGGTCACCGATTTTTTAGAGCGAACATGGCAGAAGAAGAACAGTTAGCAGTAAATGCATTGGTAAATTGCTAGGCGAGCCAAACCCAATAGTCATCAACAGAAATGCAATTTGTTGTTGATAGAAATAGTCAGTTACAAAAAGTTATTCATACATATGTAAAATTATTACATAAGGTACTTTTCTAATTCGTGGTCATTAGGCTGTTTTTAATACATAATTTTGGTATCTCTATTTTGTCTACGATTGTCTTCATATGTCCTGTCCAACACAGTCTCTTGCGCCTCAATATTTATCATTTTTCTTTATAGCGAAACATGGGTATCACAGTTCATGGCGACGGCGAGCATGTCTAGCAAGACCAGCTGGCGTTAAGAAGAATCTTCCACAATAAGAGCATGCGAGTTCAGAACCAGGGTTGCCAGCACGTAAATCTGGAGTATTTCGGATCAGATGCTCGGCTTTTAACGTCAGCTGCATTTCCTTTCTCCCCTGTCTCTGTTTCATGGCATACAGCTTGGGCAGCGTTGTGGACACCCTGTGTTGCTCATGCACCATGATCCCTCCCTCAGCCTGTTTTATTCTTCTTTGCAGACTGTGCAGACTGTTGGTTCCTTGTCTGTCAAGCAGATGCACTCCAACTGTGAAGGAAATTTCTCCAGTTTTTCACCTTTTACTACACCCCTACCTTTCCTCCATAATGGAGCCACAGAGCCCATACAGAAATCATGCCTTGTT
>CAJHNH020000804.1:122500-147500 GCA_905116865.2 Candidula unifasciata | reverse complement strand
GCGGCTTTCAAAACATGAAAACGTCAGGCTCTCGCCGCCAGGGTTGTCTTAACGGCTACCTTATTTTATGTTCTCTATTTTGACGGAGCAATAATCGTTAAAATATTTCATAAAATTAACGGCGATGTTGACTTTAGGGTTTTAAGTCAACTACTTGCTTGTCAAGACAAAACTTGTGATTATTTTGAGGGGCTGTTGAGTTTAATGTGCCTACGTTTGAAGACATCTGCCGTCTTCTGCTGAATGTTACTATCGAAGCGACATGGTTACAGATTCTCTCTCTCTCCGCTGCTTTGGGTGGCACAGTAGCTAGCACACCTACCGACGTGGTGCTCATAGGTTTGGATCTGCATCGATTTGGGGGAAAAGGGGGGGGGGGGGGTTAATTGACAAAGTCCGCCAAGATTTAAAAAAAAATATTGTGAAATGTCCTGGGAAAGGAAGACAACCGGTGGGATGTTCACCGCATTAGCCATCAACTATTGAAAAGAGCATTAAAATATGTTTCCTATAGCGTTTTTATATGCAGACTCTTGGTGCTTTGCCTTTCAGGCAGAAACCCTCCAGTTAATCGACTCTTGCGACAAGCTTGTTGGGAAGGGAGTGGGTCTTTTCTTGTTTTCTTCACAGTGCGGCTCAAAACCCACAAGGGAAGATTGCACATGAAAGTGATGATTTTAATATTGCCAGGCATTGAGACCTTCAGGAGAAGTACCGAACGTAAAGCACAGTTAACAGAAGAAGTCGAAGAGTTGAGTAAAAACTGTCCTTGTTATAGATATCCATGAACAACTGGAAAAAAAAAATATGTGTGACAAAATGTCTTTGTTAAAAATACCCATCAACAACGGTTGAAAAAAAAAAAAAAAAAGCGGTGACAGACGTCAAAGAAGTTAAAAAGAGAAAAGTAGAAAAAAATGTTACCTCTTTCATAGCAAACACTCGAAACAGACTCGCAACCGGGACTCAAACCAGAACTGGAAATCACGTCCTGTCATAAAAACCGGAAGTTCCGTCAAAAGAAAATGGCTGCCAACAAGCTCCTGTCCGAAGCAGTAGTTTTCTAGCACTGAAGAGCGTTTGACGGGGTAATTGCCGAGTTGGCTTCAATGAGAGCTGGCTAAACAGTATTGTTATTAAATTTCCTCCCCGATTTTTACAGAGGACATTGGCCTTTGTTGACGAGCTTGTGTCTAAAATTGAAAGTAAACACTCAAGTAGGCAGTGTGTGTGAGCAAGTCCGTGGCTTTAGTTTTTGCCACTGTAACATTATGTACAGGACACGTCTTGACTCAACTACTTTTTTGATGAATGTGTTTGGTTTCAATTTGGCCCAAGTAACACCGTCAGGCATATTACCTATGGAGTGGCCATCGGTCTAAACAAATGGAGGACAGGCACCATGTATCCACTACGTCTCACGTCACGGACGAAGGGTTCTCAGAGCTAAAGGCGGAGCTGCCTACACGCTTGACTGATGACCCCAAGCTCAAGCAAAGACCTCAATCCAGAGATTTTTTTGTAAAAATTGACATGGAATATCAGATCGACCCAACGTAGAATGGATACTGGGAAATGCTTTAGAAAGTTAAGGCGATCGATATGATATTATTCAATAAACACATCGAGTTGAAACTGATCTAAGAATTGGGTTCCTACTTTAGGAAACTAGTCTATGTCATGTCATGTCTACTGTGAGAAATCTACAAGTTTGCGAAGAGTTGCCTGGCATTTAAATGTTTGTGTCCTCACAACAATTGTATGGCGTCAAAGGCTGCTTTCCTGCTGAATGGACCAGTCTTCAATAAATAATCGCAGGTAAACAAACAAACAGCTTAATATTTGATAGCTTAATCATGCGCACATGCACTGAGTCCCCCCCCCCCCGCCCCCCCCCCCCCCCCCCCCCCCCATGCAATGTCATTGCTTTCTGTATAGCAGAGTCGGCAATATATTTTCAAAGCAGAATACGACATTTATGTAGAGAAAGTTGGGGGGGGGGGGGGGGGATAATACGATAAATAGAAGATCAGGAGTAGATAGTGGATGAGAAAGAGGAAATGGTGTAGAGGGAGGAGGAGAAGAAGAGGGGAAATAAGAATATGAGGAGGAGATCTACTTCTCCTCCTCCTCTTCCTCCTCCTCCTCTCCCTTCATCTTCTGACTTGTTCTTAAACAAGCGTTTCATCATGTTGTGGTTTACAGCTACGCTAAAACATTTGAGCCTTTTGGACCAAGAAATATAATTTTCGCACACCGTTAATTAGTCATCTTCAACGACATGTATGTAATAAAGCAGCAGGTCTATTCTAACCCCTCCCCCTTCCTAAAACCTGGTTTCCCAACTGAAGTTCCCAAACCCATACGGAAATGATATAATTCATGATTTGTTATGATGATTTTCTGACTCATCCGCTTAAGTAAGTGAAAAATTAAACCATCTAATTCTCACATTAGCTCTGTATTTTCACAGCGCGGCTTGTATTTCTACAACAAAGTGTAAAGCACATCAATAAATCACTCACTGACAACGATCGTCAAAGCCAAGGAACACGGCCATTCTGTCAGACAGCAAACATTACCTGGAATCGTCTGACCCAAGCTTTCGTCTTTGGAACAATTTGCAGTCCATGTCCTTCGACTGTTGCCTTGTGATTAGCGTTCATCACGGGTGCTCCACGGTGTTTTCTGCTGGGATATAATCACGTACCAGCGCCAGCATTTGATGTGGAATTTGCAGCATTCATTGGCACTGTAGGGAGTCCGTTTGGAGCGCCAGTCCATTGATTTGTGTGTTGGTGTTTGCTGAGAATGTCACAGAATGGACATGCTCCGCGCGTAACATCGCTAGGATATGGGTGGTATCAGCTATACAAACTGTCCTTCGACAACCTTAATGTAGAAACTAATAAACTAATAAATACATCTATAGTTGAGATCCTCTCCGGATATCATCACACGTACTCAGTCCCTTTCTTCAGTAGCCAGTGAAAATTCCTCATATTAATGATATCAGCTGCAACCCGATTAAAGGTTCACCTCGCTTTTTATCTGCGCTTTGAAAATTCTCTAGACCAACTGCTCACTCCATGCTGATGAACCTGTCTCTTCAGATGTTAATTATTCTGTTGTGTTGCACTGTCCACTGTATCTCGGAGAGCATTCGGCACTGTCGCTATATTTGCAGGTTAGGACATGTATGTCACTATCATCATGTCATAACATATCAGCTTTTGGTCTAAAATGCTACAGAAAGATTCTCAGAAAAAGACAAAGAAGACAAGAAATATTGGCATCCTAAAAGGATCTGACCATCGAGAATGCAAAACCACCAAAGACCCTATCTCCAATCTCCCTCCCTCCCCTCTCTGTATGTGTATGTGTGTGTTGCAAATTGAATTTCCAATGTTTTCAGTCTACGTCTTATGTAAGTGCTTTTGAATCTCCCATATTCTGCCTACGAAACACTCTTTGGCACTGTATCACTGAGCCCAAGAAAATGAGACTATTCTCTTTTTGTATCAGTAACTAGCGCCCAGCTGCGGGCCATGCGCCTTGCGTTGGTTTCGACAGTGGTATCAAGAAAGCCAACCGGCCAGAAAGCAATGGCAAACTACTGGACATAAATTTGCCTAGAATAACCACACAACAGCCAGGGGCTGTTGGGGTTGGTTTTGCAACGTCCTGTAAAGGATCCTCAACTAATCCAACTAACGCCCAAACAAGTTAACAGTTGGTACCAGTCATTGAACTGTATGCCCAATACACCAGAGGAGTGGAAAAGGGTCCTTAACTTTACTTACTACTGTTTTACTACTGAATCCCAAGATAATTACATTCACCTCTTTTGTTGTCACATTTGAACCCCAAGAAAATGAGGCTGACCTCTGCTGGCGTAAGTCATTGAACTCCATTAACATGAGGTTCACTTCCCCAGGTGCCAGTCACTGACTGTTGTCATTTTTCTTTCCCACTGATTACAATTGTCTAAACACGGACATTAAAACCCAGCTCTGTGCACACACAAATAAAAGACACATTATACGGAGAACCGCAAGGTATGAAACCTGCCTTAACGTCCTTCAGAGAAACAGTGTAAGTACCTGTTGGCATTTATGCGCTTTCAAGAAATGTTATGGTCCTATGTATGTCGTAGTGAAGTGACGTTTCCGCCGTGCCGCTTTTGTTTCCCAGTTATGGAGTTCTAGTCTCTCGCCATTGGAAGTGTCAAGTTTTATTTCAGGGGTAATCCCATATTTGATTCCACATTGAAAGGTACAGGTAATTCCATGTTTGATTTTCAATGGAAAGACACTTTGAATTCTTTATTACTATTGATGAAAAACTGACTGGTAACACAATTCTACATCGTGTGATAAAGCTATAATTATTATTAAATGTATATTGCTATGAAGACAACTGTTGTGACGAATGGCGAGCTGTGAACATTTCGCATGTGTAAGCGATAGCAGATAACAACTACACTGGCGAGGGTATCACGTGATATTTTAACGTCTCTTCTGTGTTGAGAGTATGCGTAAATAGTTAGTTTTCGTAGTACAGCACTAGTAACTGGTAGTTAACATGGCGTTAACATGCAGTTGTCTTTGCCTTAAGTTCGAGCCGTAAATCAGTGGGTATTTGTAATAAATATCAAGCGGTAATAATAAATAGCAAAATAACACCTCTTTCCTTGGCAGTAAACATTGTAAGCCGTTACACGGACATCTTGCCACTGGTAGATGAGTTCTGTCCGTATTCCATAGTTGGGGATTTCATGTCCAATAAAGACAACATTTTTTTAAGGATGCTTAGTTGGTCGTGTTCTGAGTACACTTGTTTCCATAGCGAGACGCACACGCCATTTTGAGGTGACATGTTCTATTCCCGGCATGGTAACTATAGCTTTTGATTTTTTTTTGGGGGGGGGGGGAGGGGGAAGAGAGGGGGGGGGGGTCTACTATGTCCTTCTTTCTACTTGTTTCTATGAATGCCAGCTGATATAATTGGTTTAACTATACATATATTGTCACAACTAAACTAATTTATGGACAAATAGCTGGGGGGGGGGGGGGGGGGGTGGAGGGAGCACAGCGAGCAAGAGGGTTGTTGGCAGACTTCATTTATAGCAAGAAAGGAAGTCAGCATAGGAAATGACAGGGCGCCGCCGTGGTGTAGCGACTAGGCGCTCGCCTGCGGATTCGATGGTCGTGTGTTCAGGTCCTGACAGAGACCAACATTTTTTTTTCTTCACCTCCAAAAAGTTGTGTCGACCACATCACGCATCGACTGCGGATTAGTCAATACAATATAGGTCTAGCCATATATGCCTGCGACGTTTGAAAGCAAGAGAAAAGGGTCGTTTTATAGGAACTGATATTTGCTGATCAAAAAAAAAAAATACAAATATTGAGAAATATGATGCCTTACGTCATGGTGGCTTGGAAAAGACGGTGTTAAAGGGTGCAGTTTGTGGAAGGCGAGGCAGGGGTCGACCTCCGTGAAGATGGATACAGCACATTGGAGATGCATTGAAAATTAAGGCACATGGGGCCGGAGAGCTGGCTAGGAAAAGGAATACTTTCAGGCATGCTGTGAAAAGAGCGACGTTCTGTAAAGGTCTTGCTGATGGATGATGATGATGATGCCTTGCAATCGTAGCTCATGAATTAGCGTAGGTAGAGAAAGTCATTATGAAGCAATCTTATTATGAGCGTAGGTAGAGAAAGTCATTATGAAGCAATCTTATTATGAGCGTAGGTAGAGAAAGTCATTATGAAGCAATCTTATTATGAGCGTAGGTAGAGAAAGTCATTATGAAGCAATCTTATTATGAGCGTAGGTAGAGAAAGTCATTATGAAGCAATCTTATTATGAGCGTAGGTAGAGAAAGTCATTATGAAGCAATCTTATTATGAGCGTAGGTAGAGAAAGTCATTATGAAGCAATCTTATTATGAGCGTAGGTAGAGAAAGTCATTATGAAGCAATCTTATTATGAGCGTAGGTAGAGAAAGTCATTATGAAGCAATCTTATTATGAGCGTAGGTAGAGAAAGTCATTATGAAGCAATCTTATTATGAGCGTAGGTAGAGAAAGTCATTATGAAGCAATCTTATTATGAGCGTAGGTAGAGAAAGTCATTATGAAGCAATCTTATTATGAGCGTAGGTAGAGAAAGTCATTATGAAGCAATCTTATTATGAGCGTAGGTAGAGAAAGTCATTATGAAGCAATCTTATTATGAGCGTAGGTAGAGAAAGTCATTATGAAGCAATCTTATTAGCGATGAACTTCTGTTTTACGTCGGCAATAGATTCAAACACACAGCAGGAGAAAGATGTTTGGAGTCCTGGTCGGAGGTGATCCATCACCAGAAGGCTAAAAATGAAAGGCCGGAAGAAAGCTTCATATAATAACCTAAACCTGTTGTGTTAGTTCACCTGTATGCTTTGTTTTCTACATGATTTAAGTTAGGCATCTCAAACTAGCGTCCCGTGGGTAACATGCGGTCCTTTGTAAACACACACACGACTCGGACAAAGAAAATGTTCAGAAATAATTTTTATTAAATGACTTTAATTGTGTGTTCGTGTTCGTGCATGGTCGTCCTGACGACAAAATGTGACCAATATGGCAGTAACAGGACCCTGTAACAGGGAGTAACAGGGAGTAAAGATCGGCACAGCCAAGCATGAGAAGCACTTTGGAAGCACACGAGGTCTTGTTAACCAACATAGGACTGGTACTATCAACCGCACGACGCTGATGAATATGCTGAGAGGGAAATCTGAGCGCCTATGGATGTGTCCGGAGTGCTGTGAGGATAATCTAACTCATAACTCATAACTGCCTGAGAGGCAAGGAACCAACAGTCTGTACACAAATGTGTCAGATCTGTCAAACGGATGCACACGCAACACTCAGGTTCTGGAAGAGGGCAGCAGTCCAGAGGTGGATGAACAACCAGAACTTTCCACCAGAGTTTACAGCTGGTGAACGCAAAGAAGAAGAAGAAGATAACTCATAACAAGAACCTTAGTTTGACACGCTTGGCTGTAGGTAAACCACACCTCTTCACATCCACCGCAATTACTAAACTTGTCAGAGACAATATGGTAGTGCCAGACACAACCATCAACATTGTTCTTCAAGTTTTCAGAATAATCAAGTACGGTCTCTACAATGAAGGGTAGCTGCAAAGGATTTCCAAACCTCTCTGTCGTTCGTCCTAGGTTTAGTATCACTAAGACTGCTGTTTGTCCAGTCCTTACTGTTACCTTCCCGCTCGTATCGCTGTCTGCCTCTTGTCTTAAACTGTTCCCTACAGTATCGTTTCATAAAAGTGTTATATCTTTTATTATGACCGAAACATTAATTTGTCACTTTTTAATTTCCGTCCGTAACTCTCGTTCAATTTTTCTCTTGTTAGAACCTCTGTATTTAATTGTAAAATGCTTTTTTTTTTTAAACTCATTTAAAAAAAATTCGCAAGGTGTCGCTGTATATCTTTTTTAGTGGCAAAGTTGTGTGGCGAATTGTGAAAGGCCCTAATTTACATAAACGTGAAAGTTACATCAGCCACAGGTCTATTGGTCTCGCCTGGATGCACGTGCGCCTCTTACGACAACCATCAAAGGGCAACCGCTGTACATTTAAATATTAACATCTCGTGAGACAGGATCCGCTTATCACACTGGTCCCGCTTCAAACGATACCAATTTTGTTATCTGCTCGGTTATCACGTTCTTGTTCATTTAGTTACCAACTTGTAGCTTTGTTTGCCTGCACACCCCGTGACCTGCAACACGTGTTAAACTAAGCGCCACGTCAGGCCGTCTTCATGCCTGGCTGACTTACCAGTTTTGGTTACCAGTGGGTCGATTCAAGTGCGTGACAATTTTCTAGTTTATCAAACGTCACTTTTAACTTGTTTGTTTTATCTTAAAATAAACAGTTCCCACCGTGCACTGTGACGACATCCTAGCTAGGTTCACACTTGCCTCTCACTTAGTTTTATAATGATTACTCTTAATACCCACACTCTCTCTCTCTCTCTCTCTCTCTCTCTCTCTCTCTCTCTCTCTCTCTCTCTCTCTCTCTCTCTCTCTCTCTCTCTCTCTCATCCCTTTTCTCTCTCTCTCTCTCTCTCTCTCTCTCTCTCTCTCTTTCTCTCTCTCTCTCTCATTATGATCATAACATGCTTGATATATTTAAAACAGGCTTTTAGTCTGATATGTAGGAGAGATATAAAACCGAACGAAAAGTATATCAATAAAATGTCGTCCAATATGGAGGACTAGGCATGGCATAGCTTAGAAGTTATTTTTGCTTCCGACAGCAGTGGCTAATGCAGTTTCCACAACAGGAGGAAATTCTGCGGTTTCGCTGCCACAGCTTCTGAGTTTAGTACTTGGTGCAGCAATGTGAGCTGTTTTTTCATGCGGAATGTGCAGCGGCTAAGTTGTGGTCACTAACCGGCTTATGTGTAGGCTGGGGAAGTACCTTATGTAATATTTCACGTCCGTATGGAAAACTTTTTGTAACCGACTACTTTCATCAACGAAATATTGCATTTCTGGTGGCGTCTGTTGGGTTTGGCGCCTCTAGCAACTTCCCTGTGCATTTACTGCGTGCGTATATTTATGAATTGAGCTGGGACTAATTGTTTACTCACTAGTTTTTTTTTTCAAATGGGACAGTGGGGGAAATTTTATTTTATTTTCACTGGTACACGACAAACTAGTATTGGGTTTGGAGAAGTCGAAAGTAAGACCGGCCTGAGTGCCCATTTTGTGACCCTTTAAAAATTAATTTGGTTAAAAATACATCGCACATTCCGTTTTATGTCTAAATATGGCACACAACTTTTTTGTTATTTCAATGCTCCACCCAGGCTCTCATCAGAGGCTTTATTATAACCTAACAGTTGAACGGGGCTTCCGGGACTTGCGATCGGTTGATTCTCATCCGAATGGTGGCACTTTGTATCACCGCGTATTTCTATCGCGTTGTACGTACGGTCCTGGAGGGGTTGAACTCTACACATAAAGTTGGTTAGTTAGTTCGTGCGTTTATCCATCCCCTTTCTTCTCTCTCTCTCGCTCTCTCTTTCCCTCTCTCTCTCTCTCTCTCTCTCTCTCTCTCTCTCTCTCTCTCTCTCTCTCTCTCTCTCATGACATTAAGGTGTTGCACTATATAGTCTGTTCTCAGTTAAACACGGTACCTTCCTATCCGCGGAAACTTAAACCCTAGACCTGACCCTAACCTGGTGATGTTTTGTGGCCCGGTCGTTAGTCGAGGCTCCAACTTCAGCGCAGTCGGTACATCCATACCTACCCCCCTTCCCGCGATGGTGAAAATCATAGAAACCTGAAAATTAGTTTTTAAAAATGTGTTCGAGCACATGCAAGGTAAATGCACAAGGCAGCCATCAAATGTACCAATATTTTTTGTTCAAACATAATTGCAGTTCGCTATTGAGCAAGCCGTTAATCACAAAAGTTGGTGTTGCAGTGCTGCAACCCACACAAAATCGACAGCATTGTCCTCCTTTCTGGACTAGGAACCAAAAGGTTCTGTCACCCACTAACTCAGCCTCTAGGTAATGGCTACTAGGGTTAACACTCTGGGTAAATGAAGGAACGTCGCTGTAGCTACGGAGTTGCGGACGGCGACACAGTCGGACAGCTTCTTATTAGCTGTCCATACTGGTGGCAAAGCACTTATGCTTTATAATTGTGTGCAATGACGCTGGCTCACATCTCCCGACTTTACATTTACCTTTACGTATCTTTTACTTAAACCAAGGTCATCTCACTTCGAACACCGCTATTCAGAGTGAAAATTTTTCATCTTTTAGAATAGGCCGGTCTTTTTCTTCTTCATCGGCTGTAAATTCTGGTGAAGATTTCTGGTTGTTCGATCACTGCCGGACTGTGGTCTTATACCAGAACTTGCGTTTTGCATGCAGGCTCTTAGCCTTCCAGGAGATGCACTCCGGCTTTGTCGCCTTTTACAACACGTTTGTTAGCTCTGGGCTAACTCACCTACATTTTTTAAAGAAATAATTATGATGTATGTTTTTATGGTGCCTTCTTTTTAGAGGATGGTTAGGACAGGTAAATGGAACACAAAACAATAGTAGTAGCAGTAGATTTGTACCCCACTAGGACATCACACAAGCGATAAACACCCGATGACACAAAGTGCCACCATGTGGATGAGGATCACCCGTAGAGAGGTCCCAGAAACCGCGTTCAGCCATTAGACCATATTTATGGCCGGGCTATATTGCGGCCCATGGCAAGAGCTAGAGTAGGGCTTCAAATAACCAAACATTGCATCTCACAAGTAGATGACTGGATATTCGCTAAATTAAAACAAAACACAGAAGACTGACAATATAAATTATCAAACACTTTCACTTTTGAGGCATCAAAATATCAGCATACACACACAAAAAAAATCGCCTTATAAATGCGGAATTTGCACCAATTTTGTGCTATAAGTGCCAGACATGGACAGTATTAGAAAAACACAAAAGCAAAATTAAAACATATAAGATAAGACGTATAAAAATACAGCCGAAAATACAACAAGAGACAGAGTCAGTAAAAAAGAAATTAAGAACAATAGTGGGTTGAGTACTCGTGAGTGTTTTCATAGAACATCCAAGAACCAAATGGTTTGGTCATACTGTCAGAATGAAACAAAATGAGCCACCAGCTAGAGCATACTACATGAGAACAGAAGGTTAGAAGACGAGAGGTCGAACAAGAAAACATGGGTAGAGGAAGTAAAAGAGACTACACAAATGCAGCATGTCAGGAACACAAGCTACGCAACCAACAAGAAACAGGACACTACACATACCTCATGTCTGCTGCAATAGGACAACAGAAGAAGAAGAAAAAGAGGTGTCTTTACAAAAAAATTAAATTTGAGTGTCTTTTTATAATAGTGCCCCCCCCCCCCCCCCCCCCCCCCCAAAAAAAACAGTGATAGCTTCAGCAAAAACTGTTTTTGTTTATAACTTAAAGAGGATGGTCAAACACGTATTTTGCACAAAGAAAATAGAATATCTAGAGTGGGGATGGGGGCAGGAAGACAGTGTCAATGATGTGAAAGAATAACGAGTCTAAATTCTTCCAATAAATCATTTAGCTCCGGTCTGACAGGGGCTCAATTGCCTTCATTTAAGGGGCCATTTTAGCTCACGCTACAGCTGTGCTGATGGAAGAAAGATGACATCTGGGTCGCGTTCACAAAGTTGTCATTGGGACCTTCATAGGTCTTTGGAAGAATTCTGCAACAGATTCAGTACTTGATGCAGCGTCACTGTTCTGTCTGTCTGTCCGTCCGTCCGTCCGTCCTTCTGTCTGTCTGTCTGTCTGTCTGTCTGTCTGTCTGTCTGTCTGTCTGTCTGTCTGTCTGTCTGTCTGTCTGTCTGTCTGTCTGTCTGTCTGTCTGTCTGTCTGTCTGTCTGTCTGTCTGTCTGTCTGTCTGTCTGTCTGTCTGTCTGTCTGTCTGTCTGTCTGTCTGTCTGTCTGTCTGTCTGTCTGTCTGTCTGTCTGTCTGTCTGTCTGTCTGTCTGTCTGTCTGTCTGTCTGTCTGTCTGTCTGTCTGTCTGTCTGTCTGTCTGTCTGTCTGTCCGCTAACATTGTTTATAGAAGGTAAACTAAACTCACACATTGTCTATACACAGTGTAATTAAATATAACCGACACAGAGGGCATACTTATCAAAACGGGGCATATAGAGGGTATATTTCTAACCTCGATCTAGACTATATAAGGTACACTATACGTATACGAAGTAGATATAGTGTAAAAAGCGTATACTAGCCTCTCACAAACTCAGTATAGATTATAGAGTGTATTTTATGTCCTTTAGAGAATTATTATGTTCACATTATCTTTATATGGTCTACAGATGTTTTAGTACACACACACACACACACACACACACACACACACACACATTTACACACGGTATAGTCTTTAGGAGGTATTCTGTCATTCAATTTTGATATAATCTATAGAAGACATCTTATACATAAACACACATGGTATAGTCTTTACATGGTATGCTGTCCTCAGACGGTCTCAATATAATAAAAAGTAGCTATAGCGTACACACACACACACACACATATACACGTATACACACAAGCACTCACACATACGGTAGTCTTTACAATGTGTCCTATCCTCGTATAATTTTGATATAGTCTATAAAAGCTATGATGTACATAAACACACTTAATATAGTCTAAACAGGTTATACTGTCCCCTAATAGTCCCAGTATAGTCTTCAATAATTCCCTGTCACTGCTCAAGCATTTCAATGTCTCCTGGACTAAGTGTCTATTTATTTTTATTTTAATATATTTATATTATTTCAATGTTACTTTGCGCAATGGCGAACGATTTCTAGCATCAGTGTCTATTCTGTTATTTGAGAGTAGACGGGAAAATAAAACTCAGTTTTAATTTCATTTTACTATATTTTATTTCATTTATTTTTAGACGAACGATTTCTAGCATCAACTTTGTTCTGTTATTTGTGAGTAAAAGTGAACATAACATAACATTACATTACATAACATAACATAGCCCTTGACCTGTTGGGGTCGTGGTTGTGTATCGATGGAAGAACTAACACAGCAAGCCTGTCATTTGTTTATGTTCTCCGCTTGATGAATACTTAAGTGCATGGTTACTAAGTGTTATCCATTTCTTGATGTTATCATTTTAGGTTCTTATTCGCACTAATCTTTTTCGACTACCCCCCCCCCCCCCCTCCTCCGCCCCAATTGTTCCTTGAAGCACAGTCTTTGCAATCGAATCATGTCTCACCGCGTGCCCAAACCAAACATATATGATTTGTAACTGAAATATTTGTAAATTTTCTGATAAAAGTGAAAATGAAACATAATGTGTGTGGTCGCCACAATGGAAGTTGACTGCTGCTCATACGTCGCCTAATGTCGTTGATGTCGGCTCTGTGGCTAAGTCGATGCGAACGCTTCATAATGCCGGGATGCCGGGTTCGATCCCAGCTGCAGGCCACGTGCCTTGCGTTGGTTTCGACAGTGGAATCATGAAAGCCGACCGTCCAGCTAGCAATGGCAAACTACTGGACGTAAATTTGCATAGAAAAACCACACAACAGCCAGGGGCTGTTAGGGTTGGTTCTGCAACGTCCTGTAAAGGATACGCAACTAACCTTAATGTCGTTGGCAGTGTCAGCTGTGGTTTTATTCTTGTAAGGCTGACAGGTCGTTCCCTTCCTCCTTGACCACCGACGCATCACTAAACTGCATGCTGCTCAGCCAACACATTTGGCAGAGGACCTAAAACTCCACCGCTCTCCAACGTCAACAACCGGTGTGGATCACCAGCCATGATGCCTGTGGGAATAGATAATATTATTGAAACAAAATTACAAACTTTAAGCAGAAACAGTTGAAAAGACAGCATGAGATAGTGTCCGTCTGTGAACGGGTCAAGGGTTAACCTACAAGAAACGACTTTAGAAAATGGACACCGCCTACACAGCCCACGGCTAATGCGCCACGCGAAAGTAAATTCAATAAAATTTACTTTGAACTGAAGTTTTATAATTTAAAATATTGTCATTCGTCAAATCCCGTGTGTATATGAAAAACCTAAAGAACGAAATATCAAAACTAATTACGTAGGCTTGTCTTTATTCTGCAGCGTCTCACAGAGAGCTCAAAGCGGGGAAACTGGGAAAAAAAAGTGTAGCCATCTGAACACAATCTCCCTCAAATCCAATGTCCCTAAAGGCCGGCGTTGTGGGTCTCAGAGGTGCCGGCTGAAGACATTGCTAAATGGAGCTTTAAGTTTGGGGAGTCTTAATTATTTCTCTCTTCCCCTGGAGCCCCAAATCATCTGCACGTGCACGGAGATGCACGCCATCGGCAGACTAAACATACTGCATAAAAATGGCTCGTTTGGGTGGCTTCTGGCCGCTTGAGACCTGGAGATAAGAATTGTCCTTGTCGCCGTCGTTGTTGTTAAATAGGTCAGGTCATTGTTGTTCAGTAAGTTGCTTTTTCAAACTCAGTCATTGTTTTTCTGTTACTATACTTCTGGAAAAGTTGAAGCGCCGACCAAAGAAAACATAGAGGAGCGGTTGGTGGGCGCTGAGCACCTGTAACTTTTTCTTATATTAAACTAAACGATAACGAGTCAGCTTCACAATATTGCAAACACCAACGACAAGTCGTTGCGGTTACAGAGCACTTCATCAGCACATTACACAAAAACGAACAAGATAATTTTAAGAAGTGTTTATAACCTGCAGGGGAACCGTTGTGGTGTAGTTACTAGACGCTCGCTTGCGGATCCTAAGGTCATGGGTTCACGTTCTAGCGTAACCAGACCTTTTTCAGTAAGATCTTAGCTCTTAGTTCAACCCAGTTCTGAATGGTTACAAGGTAGAGTCTGGGAAGTACAGGCGACCGGCGGAATGTTGACCACGTCATTCACCGAGTGCTGATTGATATATATAATATATGTCTAGCTCTATATGCCCAATACGCCTGAAAGCGTGGAAAAAAGTCCTTTTACTTTTTATAAGGTGATGGTGCTTAAGTGGCTCAGGTCGAGTTTAAGTGCGCAGTGATATTAAAAATAATCTCCCTCAAGGTGTTGGAGCGTTCAAAATCCGGTGTCTGAGACAGAAGCAAACACCAACATTTTCCAAGTCCCTAATTCCTAAGAGAAAAAGACAAGAATCTGAAAATACCAGGACACTCGCTGTCGATGTTTTCTTTGTTGGACCACTCATTTAGGCCACTGGTGCGCGGAACATAAGCTGCTAGGCATATCTTTTAATTGACCAGTCCACACTCGTTTGATGATGTCAGCATCATCACACCGGTCGCCTTTACTTCCTGAACATTACCTGTTACCCAGGTCGAATACCTGCTACCCATACGTTGGCTCTTCTCCCGTCCAATTCTTCTCCTAGGCCAGTGAAGCAGTTCCACAACAAATGTTCCGCGGAAACCATTCTTCTTCTTCTTCTTAGCGTTCACAGGTTTTAAACTCCAGCGAAAAGTTTTGGTTATTCGTCCACTACTGAACTCTGGTCGTGATTCAGAATATGGGTTGTCTCCGTACATCCGTTTTACAATCTGGCTTATTTGTTTACAGACTGTTGAAAGAAACACCTCTAATTAGAAAATTGGAAAACAAAGAAAGATAGAGAGCATGTTCAGAGGTTTTGAGGGAATACTTCTCAGAAGTTTGTTGGGGTTCACATGGGAAAATAAGATCAGCAATTCCAGATTACAACAAATGACAGACCTAGAAGATGCAAATTTAAAAATCTAAAAACGAAGATTGAGGTGCTTGGACACGTCCTTCGAAGGAAGACAGAGAGACGGCAGAGACAGGCGGTGCAAAGGACACCACAAGGACAGCGAAGAAGAGGCAGACCCAGAGGCACTTACTTGGAGGCGAACCTTTGAGGCTGAACTCAAGGCTACGCGAAAGATAAAACTGGAGATATAAAGAGGATGGCCCAAGATCGAATTGAGTCCTTGACTTATGTGCCTCTGAGCGCGATGAGGATTGATTGAAGCCTCCTATGACAAGCTTATTTTGGTGGCAGTAATTCTTTTATTTGTTTTCCAAAACTGAGTCCTGAAACAAGCAGTGGGAGGTACCCATCCAAAGGTGCCCTGATATCGTTTAGAGCAGTGGTTTTCAACCTTGTTCGCGTCGCTCCCCCCCCCCCTTTTTTTTAGTATATGGTAAGACTCCCGAGCACCCTTTAGTATATGGCAAGACTCCCGAGCACCCTTTAGTATATGGCAAGACTCCCGAAGACCCTTTAGTATATGGCAAGACTCCCGAAGACCCTTTAGTATATGGCAAGACTCCCGAAGACCCTTTAGTATATGGCAAGATTCCCGAGCACCCTTTAGTTTTTACAAGATTCCCTAGCACCCTTTAGTATATGGCAAGATTCCCGAGCACCCTTTAGTATATGGTAAGACTTCCGAGCACCCTTTAATATATGGCAAGACTCCCGAAGACCCTTTAGTATATGACAAGACTCCCGAAGACCCTTTAGTATATGGTAAGATTCCCGAGCACCCTTTAGTATATGACAAGATTCCCGAGCACCCTTTAGTATATGGCAAGACTCCCGAGCACCCTTTAGTATATGGCAAGATTCCCGAGCACCCTTTAGTATATGGCAAGATTCCCGAGCACCCTTTAGTATATGGCAAGATTCCCGAGCACCCTTTAGTATATGGTAAGACTCCCGAGCACCCTTTTTATATGGCAAGACTCCCGAGCACCGTTTAGTATATGGTAAGACTCCCGAGCACCCTTTAGTATATGGTAAGACTCCCGAGCACCCTTTAGTATATGGCAAGACTCCCGAGCACCCTTTAGTATATGGCAAGATTCCCGAGCACCCTTTAGTATATGGCAAGATTCCCGAGCACCCTTTAGTATATGGCAAAATTCCCGAGCACCCTTTAGTATATGGCAAGATTCCCGAGCACCCTTTAGTATATGGCAAGACTCCCGAGCACCGTTTAGTATATGGTAAGACTCCCGAGCACCCTTTAGTGTATGGTAAGACTCCAGCGCCACTTTGAGTGTATGGCAAGACTCCCGAGCACCGTTTAGTATATGGCAAGATTCCCGAGCACCCTTTAGTATATGGCAAGATTCCCGAGCACCCTTTAGTATATGGTAAGACTCCAGCGCCACTTTAAGTATGTGGCAAGACCCCCGCCCCCTCCCCTCTTGAATATATAACCAGACCCCATCGCCCTCTTCGAGTACATGGCATTCTATCCCAGTTGTTACTTGTAACTGTTTGGTTCCGTACTTTATGTAAACATTGCAACGGAATAAACAGAGCATCTATATCTGGAGACAATGATTCAGTCTGAGACACACCGAAAACGTTTGGAAGGTGTTTGGATCTTAGCCTCCCCTCTGTCATTCAAATGTTCTACTAAAAAAGATAAGCCTTAACAGACCTAAATCTAGTTTAACAAGAACAACAACAACAATAAAAACAATAATAGTAATAATAATGTCAATTTAAAAAAAATACATTTGAAATAATCAGCATCATCAGGTGCCTTGCCGACTGGCGTGGGCGATCATGCCTCTCCATAATCTGCGATCTCCTGCATGTATCAGTTCGTGTGCAGACACACCTCCATGCCATGCAACAAGACTGTCAAGCATCTTCTTTTGTTGTCTTCCTCTATCCCTCCTTCCACAGATCTTTCCAGTGGTCACAACATGTTCTATTTTCCCTCTTCTCATAACAAGGCCGAAAAATGATGACTGTCTCCATCTGATGTCTGTGATAAGTTGTCTTCGGGCTACCGCCTTTTTCAAAATAATATGAAATGTAAAAAAAAAAGCATATATTTTTTAAGACAGTTTCATACACATAGTTAATAGAGGCTACAAATCCCCTTTACTTATTGACAGGGAGGGAGGGAGAGCTGGCTTAGCCCCTGCAATGCACCCTTTCCTTTAAGGAGACTAAGCAAATCCCTCAAACATGTATATAAATTGTAGCCTGAACCTCCTTGTGACCTGAACCTCCTAGTGGCCTAAACCTCCAAGTGGCCTGAACCTCCAAGTGGCCTGAACCTCCTTGTGACCTGAACCTAGAAGTGGCCTGAACCTCCTTGTGACCTAAACCTCCAAGTGGCCTGAACCTCCTTGTGACCTGAACCTCTAAGTGGCCTGAAACTCCTTGTGACCTGAACCTCCAAGTGGCCTAAACCTCCAAGTGACCTGAACCTCCAAGTGGCCTGAACCTCCAAGTGACCTGAACCTCCAAGTGGCCTAAACCTCCAAGTGACCTAAACCTCCAAGTGGCCTAAACCCCCAAGTGACCTAAATCTCCAAGTGACCTGAACCTCCAAGTGGCCTGAACCTCCAAGTGGCCCAAACCTCCGAGCTGCCGGAGCCTCACAGATTCTGGCACCACAGTTTCTAACAATACCAACGTAACATCCCCACTGCTACTCTAACTGCCCCATTATCCTCACACAGAACTGACGGAGGAGACCGTCAACGACGGTGCAGATGACAAAGCTTATTGTCTGCCCTGTCAGACTGCACATTCTTCAGCCCCGGGCCCTCAAAATGATGACTGTTTAACGAGCCAGTTGACGGTGAAGTCCAGTGATCGCATTTCTGCTTTTGTTGTTGTGGAACTGTCACCTACACGTGACCACTTCAAAAGTTTTCTTTTAAAACTGACAGAGAAAATGAGGGTCATCCTCCCCGTCCTTCGGCGGATGTTCACTGCCATACACACAATCACACTTGGCCTCGAGGACACACGGAAGACGGAATTTGTGAAGAGATAAATAGAGAATGAACAAGTCAAACACACTTGCACGCACACACAAACACACACACACACACACAAACACACACACACACACAGAGAGAGAGAGAGAGAGAGAGAGAGAGAGAGAGAGCGAGTGAGAGAGATGGGGCAGAGGAGGTTGGATAAAAGATCTAAAAATAATTAGCAGGTAATTAGATTTCACAGAACTACAATAAATAGACATACACAAAGATAGATAAACATTCAGAGGGCCAGACAGGCTTACAACATACATACATACATACATACATACATACATACATACATACATACATACATACATACATACATACATACATACATACATACATACATACAGACAGACAGACAGACAGACAGACAGACAGACAGACAGACAGACAGACAG
Organism: Candidula unifasciata; assembly: GCA_905116865.2. NCBI lineage: Eukaryota > Metazoa > Mollusca > Gastropoda > Stylommatophora > Geomitridae > Candidula > Candidula unifasciata. The sequence continues at coordinate 128,711 of CAJHNH020000804.1, read as the reverse complement.
ACAGACAGACAGACAGACAGACAGACAGACAGACAGACAGACAGACAGACAGACAGACAGACAGACAGACAGACAGACAGACAGACAGACAGACAGACAGACAGACAGACAGACAGACAGGCAGGCAGGCAGGCAGGCAGGCAGGCAGGCAGGCAGGCAGACAGACGGATGGACCGACCGATCGACTGATCAACAGATCGATAGTCATTAAAGCAATACAAAGAAAAATAACACACTAATATAACAAAGAGAACCTTAATATAATGAAGAGAGCATCGGTGTCGTTAAAGGCCAGACTCTCCATTCCTAGTTCCACACGTGTTATTCGTTATTCTCTCTGTCTCTTTGTTCCCTTAAAAAAAAAAAAAACACATATTATTCTCACCTCTAAATGTATCCAGACCTGTTGGTACCTATCCCTACATTATGTCATAATTTGCCCCCTGTTACCCCATATACATCCTGTTTTTTTAATTTTTGTTTTTCTTGTTAAACCGTGGCGTGGTTTTCTATTTTCCCTCCAATCTCTTTCTCTATCATTTTCTAAGATTCTCTCTCTTTCTCTCTGACTTTCTTTCTACTCATCCACTCCATTTCTGTTCTTCTCTTATCCCTGGTTTATCCTCTACCTACTTTTCTTTGGACATCCTCTTTCTTATCTTTCTCTTTCTAGCCTTCTACCTTTCCACCCCACAGTGCCTCTTGATTACTCTCTCTCAGCACTTTCTCTTCTCTTGTTCATTTCAAGAGACAAGCGAGAAATTCCCCAAGCAATTAGCAGAGTTTTATGTTGAAATGTGGTCGTTAAGAAGGAAATTGAATACTTTGAGGGCTGCGAGGAAACTATTCCCTCCTTAGACCTCTGCTTGATTTATTCTTTTGCCAACTATTTCCACACACCCACTGTCACAGGACAATGATCGTCTGCACTCAGTTTTTGCCAGGTCGGCCCAGGAATGGAGGCAGTAGGTTACCGCAAGATCTGTGTATTGTGGCTAGCGTTGACTGGATTTATATTGTTTACCTTTCTTTCTTTCTTTCTTTCTTTCTTTCTTTCTTTCTTTCTTTCTTTCTTTCTTTCTTTCTTTCTTTCTTTCTTTCTTTCTTTCTTTCTTTCTTTCTTTCTTTCTTTCTTTCTTTCTTTCTTTCTTTCTTTCTTTCTTTCTTTCTTTCTTTCTTTCTTTCTTTCTTTCTTTCTTTCTTTCTTTCTTTCTTTCTTTATAATTCTTTTTTGGTACCTGCTTTTCTTTCTTTCTTTCTTTCTTTCTTTCTTTCTTTCTTTCTTTCTTTCTTTCTTTCTTTCTTTCTTTCTTTCTTTCTTTCTTTCTTTCTTTCTTTCTTTCTTTCTTTCTTTCTTTCTTTCTTTCTTTCTTTCTTTCTAATTCTTTTTAGGTACCTGCTTTTCTTTCTTTCTTTCTAATTCTTTTTAGGTACTTGCTTTTCTTTCTTTCTTTCTTTCTTTCTTTCTTTCTTTCTTTCTTTCTTTCTTTCTTTCTTTCTTTCTTTCTTTCTTTCTTTCTTTCTTTCTTTCTTTCTTTCTTTCTTTCTTTCTTTCTTTCTTTCTTTCTTTCTTTCTTTCTTTCTTTCTTTCTTTTTTTTTCTTTCTTTCTTTTTCGTTTTTTCTTTCTATCTATCTTTCTTTCTTTCTTTCTTTCTTTCTTTCTTTCTTTCTTTCTTTCTTTCTTTCTTTCTTTCTTTCTTTCTTTCTTTCTTTCTTTCTTTCTTTCTTTCTTTCTTTCTTTCTTTCTTTCTTTCTTTCTTTCTTTCTTTCTTTCTTTCTTTCTTTCTTTTCTTTCTTTTATTTCTTTGTAGGTGCCTGCTTTTCTTTCTTTTTTTTCTAATTCTTTTCAGGTACCTGTTTTTCTTTCTTTCTTTCTTTTTAGGTGCCTTTTTTTTTGTTCTGTCTGTCTTTTTAGGTGCCTGTTTTTTTCTTTCTTTCTTTATTACTTTCTTTCTTTATAGCTAGCTTTCTTTCTTTCTTTTGTCTCTCTTCCTGCTGACCTGTTGATCTGATTGACTGCCTCAGTCCAGCATGTCTGTCTGTATGAATATCGTATTTTCTGTCTTACTCTTCATTTTAGACTCATTCCATACACAACAGTATCGTGTATTTAAGCCAGATTTAGGCGGCGCTCCAAATATCGTCTGCATTTGGTAGCAAATACTTTTGCAGTACCTCACCGATGCCACCCAAAGTCTCAATAATCGACTCCCTGAAACCCTTCCCCCTCCCCGGCTGCTTTAACCTCCCCCCCCCCCCCCCCCCCCTCCTTTTTTTCTATCTTGTTTATTCGGTTTTTTTTAAAAGTCCGCCTTTAAAACACTGCATACAGCAAAGAAAGAGTATACTTGCTATTTTCCTGCATTCGGCGTGAACATGCAAACACTGTCCTTGTTTATCAGGCCATATCTCTTTCTTCTCCCGCCCCTTACCCCTGTTATGTTTTCCCTTTTTTATGTTTTTTTTTTTTTTTTTAATAACACAACAAGCACATTATGCCTTGTTGCCAGATTAACTTGATTCAGAACTAAACCCGAAGCTATTGTTGTATATCAGCTTGGAGAGAAAAGAATGACCGCGCTGTGTGACTTTTGGCACAGTTCATGTAAAAAGTGTTCCGGAGCAGGAGAAGCCGAAGCGAATGGGAGGAATTATGTTGGGATAATGGAAATATGTGACCTCGATTGATACTTATGGATCAGTGGTTCGGTCAGGTAGTTCAATATCTTCGTCAAATCACTGCCATTACATTGTTCTTTCCTTCCTTATTTATTCCTTTATATCTTTCTTTCTTTCTTTCTTTCTTTCTTTCTTTCTTTCTTTCTTTCTTTCTTTCTTTCTTTCTTTCTTTCTTTCTTTCTTTCTTTCTTTCTTTCTTCTTTTCTTTCTTTCTTCTTTCTTTCTTTCTCTTTCTTTTCTTTCTTTCTTTCTTTCTTTCTTTCTTTCTTTCTTTCTTTCTTTCTTTCTTTCTTTCTTTCTTTCTTTTTTGTCTGTCTGTCTGTCTGTCTGTCTGTCTGTCTGTCTGTCTGTCTGTCTGTCTGTCTGTCTGTCTGTCTGTCTGTCTGTCTGTCTGTCTGTCTGTCTGTCTGTCTGTCTGTCTGTCTGTCTGTCTGTCTGTCTGTCTGTCTGTCTGTCTGTCTGTCTGTCTGTCTGTCTGTCTGTCTCTCTGTGTGTGCACCTCCCCTGTCCGAACCTCTCTATTTAGAACGAGACCACACCTCACTGAATGCAACAATGATGTCTCGGTACGGTTGATTGATTTCCTACTTGTAGAGTATTCCATCTATCATTGTACCACTGTTTGTGCATCCCAGCAGGTGCCCAGTGACAGGCCTTAATACTTCAGCACTGAAAGTTAAGTGACAAGTATTGATTCACACTTATACAAGTTGAGGGACTTGCCTGAGTACGCCTGTTTCCACAGCGAGGCGTCATCTGGAGGTGACAGGTTTGAATCCTAGTATTGCCACTTTAAGTTATCTGGGGAGCTGGTAAACTGGCCATCACTGCCCTTTGTGGACAAATGGACACAGACTGTTGTCTCAGCAGAACTACTAGCATTGACACGCATTAAAAGCATTAGATTGACATCAGAAGTGCTAACACAATTTTGTCGAACATCTGAAACACAGTTCATCGTCGACGGAAGCAGCAGTGGACAAAGAGATCAGCAGTTGCACATGCGGTTAATTACATAAGGCACCACCAATTATGTGGCAACATGGCACGCGCTATTTACTCAATCGACAAGTTTACAACACCGCGTTGGTCACGTTGAAAAAAACATTCCAAATAATATCCTCAGCTCAGAGTATCGTGCCATGCACAAAACTATATCCTTTCAGTCTACAAATGGAGAAAAATGCAACTACCACCGTCAGAGGGAGTCGCCGTGGCCGAATGGCTAGACGCTCGCCGCGGATCGGAAGGTCGTGGGTTCGCTCCTTAGAGGAGCCGGACTTTTTTCAAAAATGACCTCGGCTTCCAGGTCGACCCAGCCTTAAGTGGGTACGGGGTGCAATCCCGGGAAGTAAAGGAGGCCGGCTTGATGCTGACCACATCCCCCATCTTGTGCCGATTGGTCTATAAAAATATAGGTCTAGCCCTATATGCCCTATACGCCTAATGGCATGGAAAGGGTCCTTTACTTACGTTTTTACTTACCGTCAGACAGAAGCAACAGTTTGCTACGACTAAAAACAGTGAACTTGATTAACCTCCGTTTTAGTCTAGCATGTCTCTTATCTCCTGACAGACACAGTTTATTTTTTCTCAATACTCCTAGCTCCCAGATTGACCTAGCCATAAATGACTACCAGGTAAAGTCCTGGGAAGTAAAGGCAGCAGGTGTGATGTGTTGACGACAAAACTTACCTAGTTCCGATTGCTTTATAAAATTTAGGTCTAGCCCTATTGGCACAATACGGCTGACGACGTGAGACACAAGGGTGCGTTATTATTTCTTCCTTATCAATGTCATGCACTGGAATGCTGTTGGGTTTACTGAGACTACAGACCGTGGCTTATTCAAGTGATCCTGATGGAGATCCTGTGTGAGTTTCTTTGGCACAGGGACGGGGCAACCACAGGGTAACCTGTTTGCGATGGAGTTGGAACTGCCAATAGGGTCGAACCAACGTTACGCAGGACTTTGCAAGATTAACTAATAAAAGGTTGAAGTTCTCGCTCATTTGGAGATTAGAAGAGGAAGGAAAAGCGGAAGAATAGGAAAAAGAAGAAGAAGAAGAAGAAGAAGAAGAAGAAGAAGAAGAAGAAGAAGAAGAAGAAGAAGAAGAAGAAGAAGAAGAAGAAGAAGAAGAAGAAGAAGAAGAAGAAGAAGAAGAAGAAGAAGAAGAAGAAGAAGAAGAAGAAGAAGAAGAAGAAGAAGAAGAAGAAGAAGAAGAAGAAGAAGAAGAAGAAGAAAAAAGACGAAGGAAAATAAGAAGAAACAGAAGAAACAGACGGAGCAAAGGAAGAAGAAACAAAGGAAGTAAAAGAAGAGGAATAAGAAACAGAGGAAGAAGAAGTAAATAGGCAGAGGAAAAAGCAGAAGTTTTGTTACTCATAAAGAGTAATTGTACTTGTGTTAACTCAAATGTCGAAGTGCCGGGTTCGATTCCAGCTGCAGGCGATGTGGTAGCCGATCGCGGTGCATGAGTTTCGACAGTGGAATCGAGAGCCCACCATATAGAGAGCAATGGCAAATTACTGTACGTAAAATTACCCATTAAAATTACAAACAGCCAAACAAAAATCTGTGGGTCTCCTAGCAATTAACTGTTCACAAAGCAATTTTGTTGTTCTTTCTTACGGTATAGCCGAAAGCCTTTGCTTCTCGCCCTTCTTAATGCCAAGACCCTATAATACAGTTCCTCGTGTTCTGGCGACCCCCAAACATACAATTTTCGTTGCTACTTCATTGATTCAATGAACTGCGATGGTTTTTGGCAAGCTCTGTGAAAGGGTCGTTCGACCCCAAACATGTCACGACCCACAGTTTGAGAACCGGTGCACTAAAAAGATCTTCATTGTTCTGAAAGTTGTCCGCAAAATCCTATCGTTATTCTTTGAATTTTCATGCCGGTTTGCCTTTTGCTCACTAATTTTCCAACCTTAAAAAGACAGTTCCACTGGATTAACTTTATATCTCTTTTCAAAGAAATGAACAGAATAGAATAAAAAATGAAGTCAAAATAAACTATACGCAGCGACAAAAAACGAAAGTGCCAAAAGCAATCAGCCTAAACCATAATTCCCGTCTATGCCGAAAAGCCGCTTGAGTCGACAATGCATGTATAGCGGACATCACAAAGTCTTGTTTTCTGGTCTGTTTTTGTCCTTCCCTTTCTCCCTAGAGTTCGGACAGCAGAAATCTTATCACACGCCAAATAATCACCACGCATGCAGGTATTTCTCTACGCTGAATACAATAAGACATTGCAGGATCAAGGGAATCCCCTCGACAAATCCCAACAATCCTGCCTGGAGAATGCGAAACTGGAAACACGGCCGAACAATAAAGAGACCGGCCCCCCCAAATACCGCCTATATTATTGAAAACGTGTCTCCGGTTGCTGCAGAAGCTTGAAGGGAAAATGAACGGAAAAAACCCTGATAAAGAGTAGAATGGAGAATGAAAAAGGTAGGTGGTGAAGTAGAATTTGGTGGCTCGAGTGAACTTAGCTCCTCAACCTTCCTTAGCATACTTTG
>CAJHNH020000804.1:105000-115000 GCA_905116865.2 Candidula unifasciata | reverse complement strand
ACTTCTGGCTCTGTTACTGCTGTATCTGAGTTCCCCGTGGTCGACTTCTGGCTCTGTTACCGCTGTATCTGGGCTCCCCGTGGTCGACTTCTGGCTCTGTTACCGCTCTATCTGTGCTCCCCGTGGTCGACTTCTATCTCCGTTACCGCTCTATCTGTGCTCCCCGTGGTCGACTTCTGGCTCTGTTACCGCTCTATTTGTGCTCCCCGTGGTCGACTTCTGGCTCTGTTCCCGCTGTATCTGTGCTACCTGTGGTGCCCTGTCTGTTTTGTTATATGACCAAACCATTTGATCTGTTGTCTACAGACATAGTTTAATATTGGTTCTGTGCCGACTGTCGTCCTGACGTCATCGTTCCAAAGTCGATCTGTCGTTGTTACTTCTAGCATGATATACAAACATTTCACTTTTGTCGTGGCTGTTTGTTAGTTCTTGTCACTTCAAAACTACACCGTGCTTATTATTATTATTCTTATACTTATTCTTTTTATTATTATAGCTTTTCCCCCTAAGTCCCTAGCACGAAGGATCGTTCTGACGTGACAAGCATCTTTCTCCTTTAGTGGCCAGTGGAATTCACTTAACGGATGCATTATATCATTTGTAGTCACTCTTTATGCTGGCGTCTTCACTTGATAAGCTGAAATAGCCAAAGGGGTGGACGAGAGGTTAACTTGTATGCATAATTAGAACACAACATTGTCAGTAGAAGACCAAATTAATCAGGTATCAGAAAGTGTATTGATCGGCACTCATAGAAAGAAGTAAAAAGAAAGGAGAACACTCTAGACAACATAAAAATCGAAAGCTGCAGTTACCGTGCCGGGAATTGAACCTGTCACCTCCAGACGGCGTCTGCGCCTCGCCATGGATACAAGTGCACTAAGAACATGGTCAACTAGGCACTCCCCCAAAAATGTATCTAATTGGCCATGTCTATCGCACAGCTTGAAATCCACAACTATGGAATATGGACAGAATTCATTTTAAACCATTGAAATGGCACCATGGGTTACATAAATTTATATTAACGAAGCATATGTCGAATAACAATCACAGTAACAATTTACGAACACAATAGACCTTATTGCTCTGTAGAAGACCCAACCATGCTCGACTACAAGCTATGTCGTAACAGTTTTGTGGTGCCCCAGTTTAGGCGGGCAAGATGGCTATATGTTTGAACATGTTTTTTTTTTTTTTTTGGACGTGAATGAGTTTCATTCGTATCCATGTGAGAGGTTAATTCTACAGACGGCAAACCTAAAGGAGGAAAAAAATAATTAAAAATAAGATTTTCTATTATTTTGTTTTCCACCTATGTTATTCTGTTAAGCACCTATAAACTATAGCGGACAGTTCTGGTTGCTCGTCCACTTCTGGACATTAATTTTTCCAACATTTGAGTTTTACGTGCACATCTGTTTTACATGTATGCAGACTGTCGGTCTCTACCTCTCAGGCAGATGCGACTTCGAAGGAAAACCCTAATTAGTCGACTCTTGCGACATGTTTCTACGGAGATTTTGTACTCCAAAATTAACTCTAATTATTTTTTTTCATACTCACATGTGAACAAATCCCCTAAACATAAGCTATAGGGCGTCTTTTAGGCAACAATTATGTATAATATCTGGTTGTGTTTCTTCGGGAAAACTGTATCCCTGTGTAACTATATATGCGCTTACCTACCTACCTTCCTGTCTGTATGCCTCCTTACCACCAAGGCATGGGCCGCCCGGGCACTTGTCAGGGACCCCACCCTTACGAACATAGGGGTCCCACACCCATGAACAGGGGCCCCACGCAGATTAACATAGGGGCAACACACCCATCAACATAGGGGCCACAAACACACGAACATAGGGGCCCCACGCAAATAAACATAGGGTCCCCACGCAAATAAATATAGCGGCCCCACGCCTACGAACATAGAGGCCCCACGCCTATGAACATAGGCACCCTACGCCTACGAACATAGGTGCACGACGCAAATGAACACAGGGGCCACATACTGATAAGTGTTTATCAAGTGACTTGCCATAAACACAAATATGTTTGACGCCTAAATTATTTCTGCGTGATATAAAACCGAAATTATAGCCACCCTCTGACCTCGACAACTTCTCCCCATTTGTAATTTACCATAGAGGGTGTCCTTAGGGACCCTAGCCTCCTCTTTTCTTCAGGTCTGACACAGCCACCTGAGCCTTCAGAGATCAAGCTTTGAGAAAACTGTTGTAAAGCCTGCTTTCTCCATTACCTGCATGTTTGTGATCTTGCCCTGCATCTTAATGCCAAGTATTCTTGAAACTAGATCCATGTACAGTGCAAACCGCGTAATGCATTCTGCTGCGAAGAACAATTTTTTTTACTCCCGCCAATTGTTCCAGCTTGAATTCTTATCTGGATTATGGGATTTTGTGATGAGAATAATAATTTCTTGGGTCCCAAATGAATTATTTTTATCAGTTCCGCGCTGTATTACTGAATGTCCAATGATCTAATATTCCACTTTCAAACTCTAACCCAGAAACGCCCTTTACCAGTACCATAGTCATCCGTACATTTGATGGGCTCTTTTATCTCACATTTTTACAAAACTCATGGCCATGGCAATTATCAAATGAGCCATTCTGGTTCCCACAAGACCCCGGTTACACCCAGTCGATCCTCAAGCGAGACCCCGTTGACCTTCAGAATCTCTTAGTCTTCAGTGTCGCCATCTGCATCATTTAACACACGTGACCGCCTCCACGTGCGCGCCCGACCCCTGAAATTTGCTGGCACGGCAAGCTACCTTGACGGACGTCGCATGACCTTTCGGAATAATGAATCCGCTAATTAAATTAATGTTAATTGATCAGGTCGAGCCGGTCAGAAACAAGGGGAATGACGTACTGATGGTAAATTGAGATAACAGGAGGCGGTTCTTCGGTGGTGGAGCGAGTGTACTCTGGCCCTCTGTTGACAATGTTATGAGCTTGTACCCCTAACTAGTCCACATACTGACAGTAACACCCATAAATAAACAGACGAGTAACCATTGACGCCTCAGAAACATTTGCTAGAAACAAAGGGGCATGTTGTGATTGGCGTTGATAAAAAGAACATAAATAAAGCTAGAAAGACACATTAGACAACATGAGAATCAAAAGATGCCGAGAATCGAACATGTATCCTCCAGAAGACGACAGCGCCTGGCTACAGAAACTAGTGTGCTTAGACGCATGATCAACAATACGCCCCTAAAAAGAGGGTTTGTTCACAGAAGCCGTGTATATCTTCGGCTTCAACCCACAACAAGTGTGTAGCTTTCAATTTTTATGTTGTCTAGTGTGTCATTCTTTCTGACAATTTCTTTCTATAAGAATCTATCAAAGCACGTCTTTTTGTTTTATTATGTATATTGCACACATTACTTTATGGTGAATTAAAGGCAGATAAAAGATGTCGAGACCGACCTCTACTACCGTATAAAGATGTGTTCAAGCGGGATATGAATGATACAGGTATTGAAGAGGACTCATGGAAACAAAATGCTATGGACCGTGTTGTGGGGAAAGGGCATATCAGGAAGGGAATGGGAGTGAAGGAAGAAATGATTGCAGAAAGAATGAGAGCTGGGCGTCTCAATAGAAACGGATTTAACACAAATGTTGACAACAATGATTATTATTGTGGAAGACTTTCTTTTACACGGGCGGGTCTTGCTAGTCACACTCGCCATCGCCATGCCTCCTCCTAGCGCAGTATAACACTATCGTCTGGAAAGACGGAAAGGTGCCAGTCAACATGTCAACCAATAAATCATATAATACTGACAGTCAGATTGAGATATACGCTGCAGAATTGGTTTATTGGTCAGTGATTAGCAAGCGGGTCGGTATTTATGTGTTGTAGGCTTACTTGTCTGCCTTGACCTGGCTTCTCATGTCATGTTATGTTATGTTATAATATATTATGTTATGTTATGTTAAAGGAGTTAAGCTTATGGAAGCACGACTATGCGATCTTCGAGGTAAAGACAGGAACAACTTTAGCTAACTCATCTTGGCGACAATCAGTAAAGGCACCTTGGAGTGGCTGCTACCTAGGAGGACTGAGCACGCATGTGAATGCCCAATTCGCAAAAACGTCGAATGTGATAATATAATATAATATAACATAACATAACTTCAAATTACAATCTCTGAAAACTTAGATGGGTAGTTCGAAGTTGGTCTCCCCAGTCCCATATACACACTAGCTTACTTCTGACTGGTAGTTCCCGAGCCTCATGTATTTCGTACACGGTTACGGGGGTGTTCCGCAACGTCATTGATATCGCGTGTTGTATATTTCAGCACGCCAGCGCTTTTAACACGCTAAAAACATGGAGAAACTGGGTCTAAACACAACTTCCCTAGAGAGTGCTGCAACCTCTATCACAGGCATTCTCTTTTTCGGAATGAAAACGTAAATGCAAGACATCGTGGAAACCAAACAACAGAGCGGGACACATCCGCAACCTCCATGAAAGTCGACCAGCCCAACAAACTTGTGAATGAAAAGTGACCTACTCTATTTGGAGAGACTAACGTTGAACTAACCACTTAAAAATATATACGCCTTGAACACAATCTTCGGCGTGTTAGAATAAATAAATGCCTGCAATAGAGTACCCACAATAATAATAATAAAATTATAAATTTTCGATAGTAAGTGGCAAAAAGGGGTGGGGGGGGGGGGGGAAGAGAAATTATGTTAAAGACAAGTGTTTTTAAAGTATATTAAATAAAAAATTTGCCTTTGGGAAAAAGATGCATATTTTTTAACCTCTGCAGAATCTTAGGCCCTAGACTGAATCTTATTTAACTTAACCATGCTTCATTTTTACATATTTGAAATAGGAATTCACATGTGTGCCTCTGACCTACTGTAAAGTAACTAATAACAGCCATAAAAATGCACTTAGGTGGAAGTAATCAAAATTGCACATAGGTCTTCTTCTTCTTCGATCCTTCTGTCAGAAAACTTATATCAGGAGGCCGGTAGCCTTTATGAAAGCTATCGTGCAATCCATATCCTCTCGTGTACCATACAGTTTTGTCTTCAGTGTGGTTGGAACAGGCCAGATTGCGTCTCTGTTGTCAGCATACAGTTGACAGTGTTGGAGCACATGCTCAGCATTTTCGGGTGCCACGCTGCAGGGACACGTCTCCCTATTTCCTACACCGAAAAATTTGAACATATGTTGACGAAATCTGTTGTGCCCTGTCCTTAGTCTGGAGGTTTCTATTGCTGTGAACGATAAGGTTTCTGTTGCTGTGGGCGAGGAGGTTTTTGCTGCGATGACTGAGGAGATTTTGGCTGCTGCACAAACAAATGGGGATGGAGTGGGGGGGGGGGGGGTACGGGGGAGCTGGAGTAGTTCCCTTTATTAGTACATACAACTTCTGTTGTATGTACATAGGTGATTCAAGCGAACCGCCAGCGAAAAATATATGTAGCTTCTTCTTCTTTTTCTTCTCGTGTAGTCTTGTTCTGCGTTCGTTCGTTTCTTCGTTTCATAAACCTAGAGCTCGTTCAGCCAGCAGTCAGCTTCAGTTATACTTGAGGTCGTTGTTCTGTGTTGAATTATTTTGTTTTTGTGGTCTGTGATCACGAATGATTTTTCGGTTCCTTGGATGTGCTTCTTAAATGCCGTGATATGGCTGGATAGGTTACCAGTGGTGACCCAGGAGATTTATGTTGCTGCGGGCGGGGAGGTTTCTGTTGCTATGAACGAGGAGGTTTTTGTTGCTATGAACGAGGAGGTTTCTGTTGCTGTGAACGAGGAGGTTTCTGTGGCTGTGGGCGAGGAGGTTTCTATTGCTGTGAACGATGAGGTTTCTGTTGCTGTGGGCGAGGAGGTTTTTGCTGCTATGACTGAGGAGATTTTGGCTGCTGCACAAAGAAATGGGGATGGAGTGGGGGAGGGGGGGGGGGAAGGGTACGGGGGAGCTGGAGTAGTTCCCTTTATTAGTACATACAACTTCTGTTTAAACGCATTTGTTAAAACATTTCCTGTTATTTCAAATATATTACTTTTTGGGTAAACAAAATGTGGTTAAACCTTACGCAAATCTCCCTAAACAGAGTTAGCCCCGCCTATTTACACACTAGGTCATTTTTGATTAGTAGTTGCTGACCCTCGTTACCTTTGCACAAGGTTACGGGGATGTTTCGCGAAACTGTTGATCGCGTGTTGTAGATTTCAGCACAACAGCGCTTTTAAAGCTCCAAAAACATAGAGCACTGGCCCTAACATAACTTCACTACGAGAGTGCTGCAACCTATGTCACAGGCATTCTCTTTGTAGGAATGTAAATGTAAATCGAAGACAACATAGAAAGCAGACATAAGAGCAAGACACACGCGTAACCTTCAGCAAAGTTGACCAGGCTAATAAACTAAACGAAAAGTGACCTAGTGCGTAAATGGGCGGGGCTAACTCTGTTTGTGGAGATTAGCGTAATGTTAACCTGAAATGTGTAATGTAGGGGTGTGAAGGTCCCGAGTCCAAACCCCCTTCCCTTCTCCATATCACCCCCTCGCCTCCTCCATATTACCCCCCCCCCCCCATTGTTGCTTTGGTTTCAGCCCTCCTGGATTTTTGCGACTAGTGGTACATCCATCAGTAAGTGCAACTTCATCACTCACCATGACAACTGCGGCACATGCCTGGAGCTGCCTGCACGTTGCACACATCCTTTCATTAAAGCACAATTACACACTGTTTTCTGACAAGCCTTCCATGAAGTGAAGAACTTCCACGGAACGCCCAAGAACAGATGTCACAGAAAGACCGCCAAAACAATATCCAGCCGCTGGAATTCAATTTGCACGCCCTCGCTGTCCAAACGAAATCCGTGACAAGAATAAGAAGGGCTTCGGGACAGCGGCTCGATGGAGGACAAGAGCCTTCCAGGATTACTCATCAATTTTCTCAGCTTTTCCCTGGAGAGAATTGGGACATTTAGCAGAAGTGTATCTGTGATGTCTGGATTAACGATAAATTAAACGATATCTTACGTACGTTTGTGTGGTGTGTGTGTGTGTATGTGTGTGTGTGTGTGCGTGTGTGTGTATGAGTGCGCGCATGTGTGTGTGTGAGTTGTGAGTTGCAAGGAAGAAATGAGTACTGTAAATAGGGTGTAGATTGAGATAACCAGCTTACTGCAGCGTACCAGGAAATGATTTAGCAGAAAGACTTGCAAAAAATGGAACAACGGAGAAACAACACACCCGTTCATTGACCTTACCAGAAATCAAAACACTCATCAAGGGAAAACACAAAGAATTGTGTAGAGAACAAACCAATAGTAAAAACATCCACAAGACCCCATCAGCGGACTGAACAGAAAGCAACATACAACAATTTTCCGTCTACGAATGGGACACTGCTGGCATGCATAAAATGAAGATTGTAGTCCCCAAAGTGTACATGTCAAACTGGACCACAAACACCTGAGAGCAGAGTGTGTATGTAGATCAAGCTATGGAAAACTATGAAGGACCTGCAGCTGACATGCGAGTTCATAGAAGCAGCCCACCTGCTGGTCTGATCTCACCATACGAACCGAACGTAAAGAAGAAGAAGAAACGACTCAACAGGGAAAAAGGCATATCAAGGTCCTATGTGGGGAAGGGGGGGGGGGAGAGGGGCTATCCACTATCATATACATTCGCTGTACTGCAGGGAGGGATTTCAGCATGTATATATGTGTATTTTATGCATTTTATGTATTTCATATACAAATATAGTCGGCTCTGTGGTTAAGTCGATGCGAACGCTTCGTAATGCCGGGAGGCCGGGTTCGATCCCAGCTTCGGGCCATGCGCCTTGCGTAGGTTTCGACAGTGGTATCAATAAAGCCCACCGTTCAGTAGCAATGGCAAACTACTGAACGTAAATTTACCTACAAAAACCACACAGCGGGGTGCTGTTGGGGTTGGTTCTGCAACGTCCTGTAAAGGATACACAACTAACCATATACAAGTATAACGGATTCACTGAAATCATCAACAGTGGACATTTAAACTTTTGCAATATTCAGCTTTATCACACAACAACGTTTGCTGTATAAGGCATTAGGAAATATGTTTTGTAGCAAACAGACAAATTAATTGGACATCATAGTTATTAGTTAATTAGTTAGTTAGTTAGTCTTTCCTCTTGTGTCGAGTGCGGCATATAGGGCAGAGGTCATGACTCTCCATGCATGGCGGTTCGTTGCAATCTGTTGTAGGTCTTGGATGTTTGAGTGGCCCATGAGCGAGCCTTCCCTGATGATAGTTCTACGTAGGGTTTCCCTTGGTCTTCCACGAGATCTTTTCCCCTGTGGTGTCCAAATGAGGGCTTGGTAAGGAAGTCTTGATTTATCCATTCTAACATTCTAACATACATAGTTATAGTGCGTTTCAAAACTCATATTGTCACACTTTATAAAATCACTCGAAAACTAATGTACGGATCAATACAAATTTATTTGACCTTAGATTTCCCATTCCATTCTAAATTTTTTATTTACAATTGCGTGGGTGCTGCTGTTTAATAAAAGCGGCGAATTTTTCTGATCTTTGTTTAACTAATAATTTCTGTATCCCTGGGGGGAAAAAAGAATATACAATAATTGGCACAGGTGTAGAGACAGTTTGGAAATCTGTTGATATGTACAGCAGTGCATGGTAATTTTGTAAATGTCCGCAACTCATGGGAGACTAATGCTGGCGATGACCAGAGAGTGAAACGCCTAAACCACACGTGCTATCTCATATTTTATTACGTTCCCGTTACTCAATTTACCTAAGGTACTATAAGCATGCCGATTGCTTTGAATCGGTGTCTGTTTTTCATTTAAAGCAAATTAAGAAAAAATGTAAACCAAATGTGTGTTCGCATTTTTTTTTTTTTTAATGCTTACACTTAATTATTAATAACATGCTGCATGTCAAATTTCAACAACTGACACTGAACGGTTACTGAGCTACACATTTTAAAAGTTTGGCAGAACTTCTGGAACGTACTGTAATGTATGTGGTGTACAGACGTACAGAGGGCAGAATCCAGTGGATAGACCCACACAAATAAATCTTCCACAGCTCGCTCTGCAGGCAGAACAGTACAGGAAGCCAATGGACCTTTATTATGACTACCTGCGGCATGACGATGGTGATTATGGCAGTGACACGAGCTTTAATGTAGCTAGAATCAGGGGGTTATTCCCACGTGTGTGTGTGTGTGCATGTGTGTGTGTGTGTGTGTGTGTGTGTGTGTGCATGTGTGTGTGTGTGTGTGTGCATGTGTGTGTGTGCATGTGTGTGTGTGTGTGTATGTGTGTGTGTGTGTGTATGTGTGTTGATTGATTCCATGAGTATGATCTGGTGGGTCGAGGAAGGTCCGTTCGCAGACAGCGGATTGAACCATTGCGAAACTCAACCTGTACGTGCAGTTACTTTCAGCTTTGTCACGTGCTATGCGGGTATTGTTAGCGAGGAAAGAGATGATGGCTGGCCAGTTCTGCCTTATTTGAAGATGGCCGGTCTACGGCTCGCGCCGTAATTGTTAATGACCTTAGAGCAGTGATTCACAAACTGTGCGCCACGGCGCACCGAGGAGCCGCGACCTCTTCACAAGAGCGAGAAATATTCGAAGATACATGATTTTTTTAAAAAATCTTTTATACTTGGCTAATTTAGGGCGCCATGGAAAAATTGTAATCGAAAAAAAGGCGCCGCGACTAAGAATAGTTTGGGAAACACTGCCCGAGAGAGAGAGAGAGAGAGAGAGAGAGAGAGAGAGAGAGAGAGAGAGAGAGAGAGAGAGAGAGAGAAGGAGAGAGGGGAGAGAGAGAGATAGAGAGAGAGAGGGGTGGGGGAGGAAGGAAGATCAGAGCAATCTGGGAGCAGCATGTTCGTATGACTGCTAAGAATGCAAGAAGTGAGACTACAGGTCGGCATTGAAAGTAAACATCAG